>BFEA01000189.1:2410989-2424318 GCA_003427395.1 Chara braunii
AAAAAAAAAAAAAAAAAAAAAAAAAAAAAAAAAAAAAAATAAATAAAAATAAAAAAAAAAAATCTTCTGCTAGAACGTGGAATAATACGTCGTCATATGTTTTGTATTTTGTGCATGTGGTGAGTAGAGGCCCTCAAGGGCACTGCAAATATGCAGAATTAGAATGAATCTTATGCTAGAACATGGAATAATACGCCACCATATGTTTTGTCTTTTGTGCATGTGGTGAGTGGAGGCCCTTAGGGCCACTTCACGTATTCCTAAGGAAAGAAAAACGAGAAAAAACATATGAAAAATGAGAAAACAAAAGAAAAACAGGAAAACAAAAGAAAAACGAGAAAACAGAGAATTAGTGACCCATAACTGTGCTGCACAGAGTGCCACAGACCTGAATTTGAATCCATACTATATATTATCGGCCCACCCAGGCAATCTCTAAATCTAATGTCCATCTCTGCTCCACAAGGGGTCCTTACTAATCCGTAGTGGCCCTTCGGAAATGAGACTGGACGACTAGATTGGAGCATTTGTTAAAAAAAAAAAAAAAAAAAAAAAGGACATGCACCCACATGCACACACATGTGCTCACAGTCTTGGTGTATGGGGTGACCCCTACTTTCTTCCCTCTTGCAGTTTGAAATTCGGGAAGGAGGGGCATGTTTGGCCACCCCACCCTGTTAGTAGGGGTCATATCAGGACTGGGGGCCCCCGTTAAATCGCGACTGGGGCCCCCGTATTGGGACATGCCTGTTTGGGTAGTATCGGACGTATTGGGAGGGGGAACAACTTAGGCGGCGAAGAAACTCACAGAATCCTGACTACCCCTGGTAGACGGAGAACGATCGACTATGCGGGGGCGATTTCCAGTGGGCAATAAACCAGGATTCTCAGATTCCGGACTATCCCGACACCCGCAATAGACAATATTATCTAACCCCAGACTTTGTCGCTATTACTACCTGTTTTTCTCCGTATAACGTGCCTCTCCCGTATGGGCCGTATCACAACCTACCTGTTGTTCCGTGGGACTCCATAGCTCGTTACTGGCCCCGCACACCATGCTCGGAGTGCCAACAATACAACGAGGGGCAGTGAACACCGCTGGCCCCGCGCCTCCATAGCTGGCACGTATCCGCGCACCAGCAACTGCGCCGGATCTATATTTGTTTGATCCTGCGCATCATTTGGCAGGAGCATGGCTTGCCACACTCCGAGCACAAGAATACGACGACAATGAAGCCAGGATCAATATTCCGGCCAATTTGGGGGCGACGCCCACCATTGGTTTAGTACCTATGTATGGGTCGATCTCCCTACCTTTGAAAGAAACTTCCTCTACTTATTCGACTACATTCACCCCAAGCAAGTGTTCTTCAGGATTAAGGACCGAGTGCAGAAGCCCCTCGAATCCATCGTAGAGTACCGCAGCAGATTCTACCATTTATTTGTAAAATCCCAGAGGGACAAAAAAGTGGGAAGGGATTTCTTCATAAACGGACTGAAAAGTAGAGCAATACGGGCCAAATTGCGAAAACAGTTTTCTCCCATCACCTTTACTATAACACAGATTATGGGCGCGACTGAGGAAATGGAAAGCAAGTTCGCTGCTAGCTTCCTCGAAGGGGAAAACCACGATAAGGAAGAAAATTCTTCGGAACTAACAAGAGCAAAAATGGAATTAGCAGCGCTCCAGCACAAAATCGAAAACATGGGCTTCGTGTCGGACCCCGTTACCTACCTGGAACATGTGGCAACCCAACGGCCTCCTCCCGATCAAAGTGCAGAACCCTCGGTGGCAAGAATACCTGTTTAGACACCTGCCCCGACAAGAAAGGCAGTCGATTCGAACGCTATATTAGATCTCACACACACGTTCGTTAGCAAAGCAAGAAGGAACAACGTGAGTACAATACCTGAATAGAATCGCTAATGCGCCCCATTAATGCCCGCGCTGCCCCCTTCCCTACCGGAGTACCTGCTGCAGCACTGCTGCAGCAGCAGCGGCGGGAGCTGGTGTAAGTATGGCACCCAAAACAGACACATCTTACTCGTGTCACCAGCCCGGCTATATGGCAAGAGACTGCCCCCAGCGGCAGGTACAGATAGGAGGAGCCCCGACGACGGTAGCTCCCCTGGCTAACGGACCAGGACGGGTAGGGACAATGGTAGAAGAAACCGATGGGCCAGTATCTGCAGTGGTTGCCACTGAAGAGGTCGCAGAGCTTATCCCGCTCGATCAGTTTATATCCTTGCGATATCCGGGGTTGGGTATGATTGGGGTGATCCAGCCGGCCGACGAAGAACAAGAGGTCTCAGAATGGAGACCGTCCCCCAGTGAAATGGAATCCGGTGGTCCCACGTTCATTACCAGGGAGATCGATGTGCTCAATATCGCTCGAGCATTAGATCACCGCATCCCACTGTGTCTCCCGATCAGACACCTTCTGTCCATATCGGAACAAGCTAACCATCGCATGCTGCAGCACAATAAAGCCAATCGAAAACGGTTCGCACTCGCCAAGCTGGCAATGGTAAAAGGGAAAGCCCCTTCGCAAGAAGCAAAACCAGACGCACCGGGAACCTTAAGACCCGTGCGCCTGGGGCACATTCAAAAATGTGATCACTTTTTGCGTATCAAAGTCATCCCATGGAAATCCGCGGAGTGTGACGTGGAGATCTGGGGAGTTCCCTATAATGCAATCATCGATTCTGGAGCAGCCGTATAAGTCATATCCCTGCGAGTAGTAGAGAGGGCAGGGAGACGAAAAGATCCGATTCAAGTCACTGAGGGGCACTGTTTGATCTCCGCAGACGAAGAAAAAATCCGAGCGGTCGGGAGAATGACAAATATCGCTTTTAGACTGGGAAAAGTCCACGCCTTAGGAGACGTACTAGTGGTCCTCAACATAAACTCGTACGATGTACTCCTGGCACTACCCGCCTTAAACGCCCTTCAGGCCAACCAGGACTTCGAGTGACAGGTAGTAGTTCTCAAAAACACAGGTGGCAAGCCATACACAATCCCTATGCGTCTCACCCTTCGCACGATGGTCGACTCGATATGTAGAACCCATTCGGATACCGTTGGGCCGATCCGAATGGTCACATGGGAAGGACTGGCTAACGATTCAGAAACATCCAGCGAGGGATATATGTCCTCACCTCCCGCGGACTCGGAAAGTGAAGAAGAGACAGACCCGACGATCCAGGAGCTGACGCGAAAGGTAATCAGTTACCCAGTCCGACAGAGAACGACAAAGACGTTTGTGCTTACTGTAGAGAAAGCCCGACAGACCCGGGCCCTTATCATAGGGGAGCCGCTAGTACAGGTGTCGAGGATGCCCGATTCTTCGGAACCCCCTCAAACCCTGTACAAAGGAGCTACCCCGTTGCTGCCACGATACCTGGACAAACGCTCGTTCTGCGATGTTACAGACTTACCTCCCCGATCGCTTCTCACAATGGAAAAGGAGGTACGATTGCTGCGCCGAGGAGGGGAAACACAGGCTTCGGAACCCCCTAGGTACCCCGAAGCCTCGCTATTCGAAATTGAGATAAAAGTCGCCGAGAAGTCGGTAGATCCTCGGGACATTGAGGACGGGATAACCCCCGAAGAACATGTGGCCATCCGAAAAGAAGAGGCTCAAATAGTGGCCACCATATTCTCGTGGCGGTTGGATAACTCTTTTATCTCTTCCCCACCGCCCCGGGACACGAAAACGATACACACTAAAGTTACTAAACACGTGACGGTCATCATTCACGGACAACCCTACGAATTACATGTGCCGGAATGCGTGCCCGACAAAACTCACCAACTAATTGCGGATATTATCACTGAGTATCGGGACACCATTAGCGTTAAGGATGCAGACATCGGGTTGTCCTTGATCATACAGAATGAGATTCAGACCGGTAACCACCAACCGATCCACTGCAAGATTTACTGATACTCACTTGCGGAACGGAAGGCGGTATTAAAGCGCGTCCCCGAGTTTGAAGCCAACGGTTAGATCGAACCCGCCACAAGTCCTTGGTCTTTCCCAGCAGTTGTAGTTCCAAAGAAGAACGGACCTATTCGCATTTGCATTATTTTTCGGTAATTAAGGATGTGTACCCTCTCCTCTGAATTGATGATTTGCTAGATGTGATTGGGTGTGCTAATTATTTTAGTTAATTTGATACTCGGCATGGATTCCACCATATCCTGGTAAGGGAAGAGGACGGGCCGAACACGGCCTTTGTGTTGTTTGAGGGCACGTGGCAGTGGGTTCGCCGGCGACTTTACAAAGAGCGATAAATGTCACTTTTCAGAACTTCGTTAACAAGACCAGACTGGCTCAAGGAATGATCAATTTTTGCATTATTGTGTACATGGATGACATTTTGGTGTATTATGAGCCGCTCCATGGACACACGCAGTATACCGAATGGACACTTGGAGAGCTGCGGGACGCTGGATTCAAATCGCGTTGGAGAAAAGCGATTTTTTCCTACCCGAGATCTCGTTCCTTGCGTACGTGGTAACCCGAGGGGGCTTGAGACCGGATTCGAGGAAAGTCAAGGCAGTTCGGGAAGCACTCATGCCTACGTCACTAACGCAGGTTCGAGCCTTTCTAGGACTGGCCTCGTATTACCGACGGTTCATCAAGGGATTCACGGCAATTGCTCGACCTCTGATGAACCTCCTACGGAAGCACCAGTCGTTGAACTGGGACGCGAAGTGTGAACGGGCCTTTTCCACTCTGAAAGAGGCCCTGCCCTCGGCGCCTATTTTGATTCGGCCCGATCCCGAGCGACAGTTCCTACTCATTACCGATTGGCAACCCGAAGCAATCTCCGCTATCCTGGCTCAGAAAGGAAAGGACGAGCGGGAACACGTTGTCGAGTATGCTTCTCGGACGGTACCAGACGAGAGGAAGAATGACTCGGCGCCCCAAGGAGAGTGCTATGCTATAGGCTGGGGAATCCATCACTTCCACCCATATCTCTATGGGCAGAAGTTCCTCCTCGTAATGGATCTTGAGCCCCTGCTGACACTAAAAAAGCTCCCCAACTACATGGGTATGATTGGGCGATGGGCAGTCACGCTGCAACCTGCAGGAGTATGAGTTTGACATCGTCCATCGGAAAACGGAGACTCTGAGACACGGGAATGTGGGCGGGCTAACACTTCTACATAGGCCAGGCAAGGTGCCGCATGGCGAGGACATCTCCCCGTGGAAGGAGCCGAAGCCCCCCAAGGGGTCTGGATATGGCCAGGTGAAGGTGCTCCCTCGGCAGACGAAGAAGTGACACATGTCCTCATGGCGGCACAAGGAGAAGGAAACGCTGAGGGCCCACTCTCTCCTTCCTCTTCCTCCCTGCCTTCCCTACCCGACCATTTTTGTTTTCTCTGTGAGTCCATCTCTCGATCATATTCAGTGTGTATGAAGCCACAAAGCGAGGGATGGAATTTCGTGGAATAGGTAGATTGTGTTAAGTGTGTAGCGAGAACCCAGGGGGCATGCACCAGCATAGGAATCCCTAGAAGTCGTGGCTCTGCCCTCTGTGTCGTACTGATAAGATCCCGACAAAAGGTCGATTCCTGGAAGCAACGTCGGAAGGTCTAGAGAAGTCAACTGTTTAGACGAGCGCAGGTGTGGACAGATGTCGCCTTAATAACTATGGTTGTCGAGAATTCTCTCCGAGAGTTCTCTATGGAGGATCGGAGACGGGCCAATCAAAAGGCACGGGATTATAGGTGGAACGGAGGACGGTTAGAAAAGCGAAAAACCGACGGGAGCGGGATCTGGATGTCGGTACCGCATCCGTTCATGAGGTATGACTGGGTGAAATCCGCACACGAGGAAACGGCAACACATTTCGCTGTCAGAATTACCGAGGCAGCCATCGACAAAAATGAGTGGTACTGGCCCATATATTAGGGACGATGTTAAATTTATTGTTAAAAATTGTCCCGTCTGTGCAGCAGACAAGACGCCGATTCAGCCACCTAGGTCGATAGTGCCCACCGTAGTCCAACGACGATTTCAGAGGGCTAGCATGGATACGACGGATATCGTCGTGCCCCCTAGACTGAATAGTTGTGAGTATTCAATTCTCTTGGTGTTCGTCGACCACTTTTCGAAGTGGATCGTGGCCTACCCATGTCGAACAAGACAGACGACGGAAAAAGCGTGGTATGTCAACCGTTTCCTCAGGATGCATCAGGATACCGAAGAAATTCTTACAAACAATGGAGAAAAAATTATGAGGGGAGGTCATGAGGAATCTAGTCGTACATGGGGTGTCCCACTGTCCCCCCATATGTCTCAATCGAATGGCCTTGTAGAAAACGCCAACCGAGTAATTAAAACGGCACTCCGACGGAATATCGCAGCTAGGGACACGCGGCAGTGACCTGATATCGTAGATCATATCCTGGTTATACATCGAGGGACCCTGCATGAATCTACGGGACTTTCACCATTTTAACTATGAACCAACAACCTAGCTTGCGTCTCGATACGGAACTTGAATGATGAAACGACACTTGGCCAACATCCCACGAGAGCGACAGCCAAGGAAAAGGCCAAACGCCATTTGGAACTTATGGAATAAGCCCTTTCGAGATTGGCCCGAAAAAGGTAGAGAATGACCGAATTGGCCCACGACCGCCAGGTCCGTAGCTACAAGGCCCGAAATGGGAATGCAGGCTCCCGGCCACAGTATAAATTGAGGGACTTGGTGTAGGTGAGGGAATGTGCTCATCAAGGGAAACTAGCGCCACGATTCCTCGGGTGCTTTCGAGTGATCGAGCTCGGGCCTAACGGTGTCAACACTTTGCGCCTCGCTCCTAAAGTGTTAGGTAGCCAGTCTGCTACACCCATAGTCCGCCACATGTCCTATCTTCGCCATCTCCCTGCTTTCGCCCCTCCCTCTCCAACTGTTTCGCCTTCGGAATCTGAGTCCGCGTGGGAAAGCGGCGATCTCCATTTTCTTTCTTCTCCCCACTCATCCTCTCCCTCCTCTTCGCCATGAGTTTTTCCACGGAGCAGGTACTCAGTGAGCGGATGCTAGCGCGACGCGGGCACATCTCGGTGATCCGGCAGGTTCATCATCCGCGTATCAGCCCGGACGTCATCAGATTTGGTCAGTTTTTCAGCACGGCAAGCATGCATGCGGCAGCAGAGTTCCGATTCGTGGTACCCAACAGCAAGGCGCAAGTACTGGCCAAAGCATGGGCCTATCTTCGGCTCTCGATGCCAGGGACCAGCCACATCTCAACACTTGTCTCCTTCAGCGGAGACATCACTACGGTGGATCCGATGGAGCATCCGAGCATCCTCGTCTCGCTGCGAGATTCGGGAGAGGAGTTGGCGAAATCCTGGAGTCAGCTGCTGCTTGCGCGGCGGGGGGAAAACTACGTCAATACTAATTGTATTGACCTGGACGACATTCGTGCTCTCCGACAAAATCTCGCAGCATCTTTCCCTGCGCTCGTCACTTTCTCGCGTCCTCGATAAACCATCACAGGTTCTCTACCTTCAGCCTCTTCTCTGTCTTCCCTGTCTTTTGGCAGTCGGCGCTCCATCCCCGTCTCTCTTTCTGCGTGTGTCCATTGACAGTTCCTCCCATCAAGCCCGTACAGTGGCAGGGGTGGTGGCGAACCTATGCGACTCTTTCTCTGTGCTTAGTCGAGATCGAATTGATGTGAACCCGGGCAGCGAGCACAACGCTGTGAGCGAAAACGTAGAGTTGTTCAACATTCAAGCTTGAAGACGGAGGTAGAGGGAGATCTATTGGGATTCGTGTTCCGATCGGTGGAGGCAGGACATCGGCAGCCAATCGTAGGAGAGCTTCTAATCCTCCTGACGCAGTTGCTGGACGATCTACCGATCGACATCATCTCGCACTGCGACGAGAGTACGACGCCGCATATTCTTTCGCGCAGCTTGACGTCGTACCTACAGTGATCGGCGTGCTTGGAGGGCAATTGGGTCAACTGTAATTACCCGTCACACGGTAATTACCTGAACCCCGCGGAGATAATCGATATTCTCTTTTTTGATCGGGGCGAGATGACGTCGAAAGACGAAGAGGAAGGAGACGAGGAGGAGGAGGACGAATCGGAAGGTACACCCGAGGAGGACGGATATTATATTGAGCATGAGTCGGGGGCGATAAGCGAAAAAGAAGAAGAAGAAGCGGAGGGAGCAAGTGAGGGGAAGGAGGTGGGACAGGCAGAGATGTAGAGAGAAGACCCTGCGGAAGCGGAGCGGCGGAGGGCAGAGATAGTGGAGGGAAAGCGGCCATTGGAGCAGTCGGTGGGAACCGATCTGCCACTTTCGGACGACCCGACTCTAGATCCGGAGCCACCGACAAAGGAAGATGAGCACCTTGCTGCGGAGACTTCTAGCGAGCCGACGCGGAGGCAATGGAGCCGCTCCCCCTCCCCTTTCCCCCGTCCCTCAGTTCGAGCACTTAGCGATGCGGGGCATCGGGCTACGTCCCCGGTTATTATCCCGCTGTCCCCTTGATTACCTCACACTCCGACAGATCGACACCCCGCTCTCATTTCCCTAAAATCCCTTCCCATATTCTCTGTTTTACCAATTCTACGTTGGTCGCCTCGCCGTCGTAGTGTACCCGCATCACACTACTCAGTGTGTCTCTCCATCTTTTTGCCTTCACGTCCTTCTTTTCAGCGTTGCTTGGCGGGGTTACAACGTGATCGAAGTCTACCGCACGATCATGGGAGCTCTTCCCGTGTGTGCAGTTCACGAGCAATTTTGGGCGGCCTTGTTTCGCACCTTTTCAACTGTCTATCCCGACTACCTTGCTTCTCTTCCCCATGGCAGTCATCGCTTCCCGCTCATACACCACACCATCAGGTACCTTGAGATTTCCGGGACGGTAGCGAGGATGGCGAACTTCTTGCCCGCACTTCCAAGTGAACATCCTCCACCCCCCACCTCTGTATTCAGACTTCCTTACCCTCCTCCCTCGAGGCATTAAAAGCGGGTGCGAGAATCACAATGCGTAAGCAGGATGACTTTCACACTCTTATCCTACGGTAATGACACGTGTGATCTCTGCGAAATGATGAGTCCTTCTTTCTCTTTCCTGGCTTTGGAGAGATATGGGTGCAAGCGGGAGCTTGCACATGATGGAACCCCCTGGGCGTCACATATGTGACGAGCTTTTTTTCTGATAAGCGCCATCTTCTACGCAACCAGGATTGGGGGTATATAGAAGGGATCGGAGATAAATTGCATTGCAGTCCCTCCTTGTTTTTTTTACGTTTTCTTCTTGGTCCCTCGACAGGTAGTTGACCCACGCCTTAGTGAGCGCAGGGGAATAATCTCTGCTACGTCCTTTTTCTTTATTTTCTTTCTTTTTCGATAGAAGTCCGTTTTTTTGGCGTGGCAATCGTGCAGAAAATTCCTTCGGATTTGTTTTTGAATTGGTGATGAACCCGCGTAGGTTGTCGGAATTTCTTTTTGCAATTATGACATTAATTAGACTAGGAAATTGCGTGCCTTGTAATTTTTGCCTGTAACTGCACATCGCCTCCTGCTTGCGCGTGCTTTGCTGCACTTGGGCCTACGCTCTGTTCCTGCTGCGCCTAAATTCCAATCTCAATTGTCATCTCTTCTTGCTCTTTCTTTGCCTACGTAGATGTAACTGTAATCTTCCCCTTTCTTGATATTATTTCCCACGTTGCTGCGTACACTCTCTCTTCTGTATCTCATTGGCCAGATCGGTACATGACTAGATCGAAGTGTGGAGTGAGGCTACGTCCCTCACGCCACAGCCCAGCCATGCAGCCGTAGGCACTTCCTCCTTCCTTTCTCCTAATCTTCTATGAGAATCCTAGTTATTGCGCGCTGATGCACAAGCTATAAATTCCCCAAGCGCAATTAATTGGCTCTCTAATCTGCTTAGGAGTTAACGTGGTCGAGAGGATCGGCTAACGAGCAGAAAGACGGTGAGTAGAGAGTCGGGCGATCCGACGAGGTGGTGTTGAGTATGCGGGGTTGACGCGTCGCTGCAAGGGACTCTGGCACACAGGCGAGCCTGACTTGCATGCTCGGGCCAAGTGGGGTGACGACTCTGTATGGTTTGGAGGTGCGGGGCGACGGACTGCCCGCACCAGAAAGGTTTAGAGAGAGAGAGAGAGAGAGAGGAACGGGGATATGGTGGAACAATGCCTTTCTTCCCACCTTCTGTGTAATTTTGACTCCAATGTGGCCAATTTTGTTGTGGCAGTTTGATTTCTTTGTAAATCATCTCGATTTTTTTTTTTTCGTATGTATGTATGCATGCTGATGAAGGAACTTGTGCCTCTTTTCTTGAGTTGCTTTTTATTTCCAATTTTGTTTTGTTCAATAACTTTAGCTTAATTCAAATTTTGTCATTTTCTAGTATCCATCTGCGCTGCGTGCACAGCGATCCGCGAGTTTTCGGTTCTCCCGGATCTGGCCGGATACGCTCGGCTCGCATGTCTTGCCTTTGAAATCGAGATTGAACTGCTTTTCTGCACCTCTCCATAAAACACATCCAGATTCAGGAGCTTGATCCTATCCTCTTTGCTAGTGGGACTCGACCCAGGGGACCAAAAAAATGTAGTTAAAAAAAAATTAAAAAAAAAGTGAAACAGTCAGAGGTGGCAGCATCTTCAACCGTAGATCGTCCATCCTCCTGCGGATAGATAGCACGGTTGAAGTCTTCGAAGTTGACCGTTGTTGAAAACCTTTTTTTTTTCTTTTTTTTTTTTCTAAAAAATTTCACGTGTTGAGAGCAGGAAACCTCACACAACGACTATCCTGTCGTAAAATCCGGAAATGTACAGCGTGATATGCATCCTTCACGCTGTCACAACTCTATCTTAGGTAAGAACGGTCGGAGTTGTATCTAGATAGATTCGTTTTGCAACTTTTTTTTTTTTTTTTTTGCAACTTCGTGTATCTTGCCATGCCCCAACGGCCGATTCATTCAGCAAATGCAACTGTGTAGGTTTTGTCTCCACGTGCCGGCCACCACAGGGATCCAAAGGGAAAAACAATGTTTATTCCCTGACAGCCTTTTCACTACTGACAGCACGGTCGGCGACCCTCCCCCGCTTTTGCTAATTATTGAACGGGTAGGTCGTCTAACGCACAGTTTACTATTTTTTTTGCAGTTTCGAACTAGTCTTCACCCAAGCTTGCAGTGAACTGTTATTCCTGCGAATTTGAAACTGTGCCGCAGTCGCCCGTGCAGTTATTTAAAAAAAAACAACGAAAAAATCAGCTTTCTAACCCCTCGCAAGTAAGTGAGTGTGTGTGTGTGTGTGTCACAGTGTGTGTGTGTGTGTGTGTGTGTGTGTGTGTGTGTGTGTGTGTGTGTGTTTGATTGGGTGGCGGGGGGGGGATTCGGCTACCCATCCCCCACCAATCAATCAATCAATCAATCAATAAAAAATAAAAAAAAAATAAAAAAATCGATGTATTTTGACTCTGGTTGGGTTTTTTATGTTTTAAAAATAATTTAGAGGCTCAAAAAATAAAAATAAAAATATGGGGATGTAGAGTGCAAAACAATCTACACCCTTTTTTTTTTTTTTTTTTTTTTTAATTTTGCCTGTGAAAAACATATTCACGGGCCGCGTTGTACCACGTTCTAACGCGATATAGCGAGGTGTTATAACGGGGGTTCAACAACCGTTGAACCGTTCAACGGGAAACCCCTGTTGAATCGAATTTTGGACACATAGCCTGTAATGACTTGAAGGGCCTGAAACTTTTGAAAGCGGTTTCAGGTCCACCCATCGAAGCATTTGGATGGGGGGGATCTGAAACCGCTTTCAGAAGCGTCAGCCACTTCATATCATTTCAGAGGTTTCAGGTCTCCCCACCTGAAACTCCTGAAATGATCTGAAGTGGCTGAAAATCTTAAAGCGGTTTCAGATATCCCTATCCAACCATTTGGATGGAGGGACCTGAAACCTCTTTCAGAAGCTTCAACCACTTCAGATTATTTCACAAGTTTCATGTCTCTCCATCCGAAACTCCTAAAATAATCGGAAGTGGTTGAAAATCTGAAAGCGGTTTCAGATACCCCCATCCAACTATTTGGATGGGGTACATGAAACCACTTTCAGATGCTTCTGCCATTTAAGATCATGTCAGAGGTTTCATGTCTCCCCATCTGAAACTTCTAAAATAATATGAAGTTGCTGAAAATCTAAAAGCGGTTTGAGATGCATCAATCCAACCATTTGGATGGGGGAACCTAAAACCATTTTCAGAAGCTTCAGCCAGTTCAGGTCTTTTCAGAGGTATCAGGCCTCCCCACCTGAAACTCCTGAAATGACTTGAAGTGGCCCACAACAACGTTGAATCAAAAAAAAATCAGGCAAAAAAATTAAAGAAAAAAAACATAAAATATGACCCCCAAACCATTTGTAACTCCTGAAATGGCATGAAGTGTCTTCAGGTCATTCCAGTAATTTCAAACCTCTCCCAACAAACTTCACGATCTTTCATTCTGAAATTTCAAGAAGTCGTTAACCATTTGTGGGTTGCAAAACCCCGACCCTATGCCTGTAAACAAAAAAAAGTTCAATTTTTTTTTTCTTTGGGGGGGGACGTTTTTTTTAAGTGAAAAAAAATATATATATTGATTGCTTAATTGTTTTTTGATTGGTTGATTGATTGATTGATTGATTGATTGATTGGTTGATTGATTGATTGATTGATTGATTGATTGATTGATTGGTGGGGGAGGTCCTCCCAACCCTCCCCCTGGCACACACACACACACACACACACACACACACACACACACACACACGGACACACAAACACGCGTGCACACACATACACGCACACACACACACACGCACACACAGATGTACACAGACACACACACACACACACACACACACACACACACACACACATACACATACACGCACACAGACACGCATAGACACACACATACTGACACACACACAACCAACCAACCAGCCGACAGACCGACCGACCGACCGACCAACCGACCGACCAACCAACCGGCCAACCAACCCACCAACCACCCACCAACCACCCGACCACCATGCCGACCAACCACGCCGGCCAACCAGCCGGCCAACCAGACGGCCAACCAGCCCGCCAACCAGCTGGCCAACCAGCCAGCGAACCAGCCAATTACCCACCCATCCAGCCAATCACCCACCCACCCAGCCAACCAGAGCCAACCAGCCAACCAGCCAACTAGCCACCACCCAGCCACCTAGCCACCCAGCCAACCAGCCAACCCGCCACCCAGTCACCCAGCCAACCAGCCACCCAGCCACCCACC
>BFEA01000189.1:2435207-2448591 GCA_003427395.1 Chara braunii
ACACACACACACTTACAAACACACACATACACATACACACACACACTTACAAACACACACATACACATACACACACACACTTACAAACACACACATACACTTACAAGCACAGACACAGACACACATACTTACAAACACACACATACACAAACATACGCGCATACATTCATATTCATGCACAGACACACTCTCACGGCAGGCACACACATACACAGATATGTGCACACACAGCACACCTACACACATATCCGGGGCGTTGGGGGTTGGGGGATGTGGGGGCGGATGAGAGGTGCTTCAGGGGTTGGGGGGATTTTTTTTATTTTTATTTTTATTTTTTTTGCCTAGAGCCACGTGTTCCGGACCCCGCGCATCAAGTCCGTTTTTTCGAAAACCTAAGGAGCGGCCCATTTCCGCGTTTGATGCGAATTCAACGGGATTTTTTTGAATTTAACGGGATTCAACGGAAGTTTAACTCCCCCGTTCTGCGTTAAAAAGATACACAGATTTTTGTTTCTTTCCAAAAACACTAATTGTCTTCTCACATCCTTCTTTTTTAGCTTTCTTGATTTCTTCATTTTTTTGGTAATATTCTTAAAATTTTGAATTCCTTTGTAACGTCTTCAAATTTGGTTATGACTAAGCCATTCTTGCTTTCGGCGCACATTTTGATCTCTTGGTACGAAGTAATGGCGGAATTTTCTCTTTTTCAACATAAGAATTTTCTTCGAACTCATTTTGTCTCCTTGGGGGTGGTGAACTAATGGCAAAATTTTCTCATTTTACGTAGTCATGTTGTTTGATGGCACACTTCGGCCCCATGGAGGGAAAAAAATGTCATTGAATTTTTGAAAATTTTAAAACTTACTTTCTCTTCACTCTCGTCCACCTCCTCATTTATAAAATATTTATTTATTTATTTATTTGAAAATTTGGAGTTACTGTATTTTGAAAGTTAGTGTGTTTCACTCAGTGTTTCCTTTTCTCTTCAAACATTTTGATCTCACAGAGAGTGCGGAAGCATTTTCAAAATTTTCAAAACAATAATATTCATGCGTAGGACGACGAATGTGTTCATGCCTCTCCGCATTCGCACGAAAGTGTTCGCACGAATAACTCACGAACGTGTTCGCGCGAACATAATGTTTTTTGTAAAAATAAATAAAATAAAATAAATTCGGGTTCCGATTTTTAACTCACGTTTGTCTACATTTGTCTACGAATTTGAACATGACTCCAAGGCAAACATTGCTTGTATTGTTGTTTTACATGACATATATTTGTTTCAGTTTTGTCTGTGATGTTTTTTTTTTTGTTTTTTTTTTTTTTTTTTAATAATGTTCGCGTCCGGAGGGTTTTCGGCGCTAGTTCACGTTCTGGTAAACATATTCGGGTTCGCCTCCGAACGCGAACACGATGCTACATATAAATATTCCTTTTCTCCTCACACTTTGCTCATGTCTTTAGTTATTTATTTTTATTTTTTATTTTATTTTATTTTTTATCTTGAACATTAACTATTTATTTGTTTTTCCTTCCCTCTCCCCTTCATGGTTGTTACTCCTTGTCGATTAGGTTGCAGCTACTCCACCCTAATACCCCCTCAAACCTGGTTAGTTTTTTTTTAGGGTTTTTCTAGGGTAACCGTTTAGGATTCTCCTAACCCCCTCCTCTCCCAGTTCCTCCAGTCGGGTTCCGTGGACCCGAACTTATCGTCTTCCCTAGAATGGCTTCGTGCTACCCTCTCACACACAACCTGTTGGTCACGTAGCGTGCCGGCTCACGACCACCCACTCCGCTTCCGGAGTCCCCTCCCACTCACTAGTAGATCTCTTTTTCCATACACCAGCCCATCTCTTTCCCCACCTCTATCTCCATCTCCAGTCATGCCTACCCCCATTCTTCCACCGCACATGAACGAGAGTACATCCGAGGAGATCGTTGTGGCGCCATCCACCTCTCAGGCGGTTCTCAGTCAGGCTCCTATGGACATTGGGATCGTCCTTGCGCCCCTCCTCGCACCTATACAAACGCGCCTCGATATGCTTGCACCCATACAATGTCCTACAGAACTCAATGCACTTGCCCTTGACGTCCACCTTCTTAAGGATTCTCCTCATCGCTCCCCCTATGGGTCTCGTACTTCATCCCCTACCGGTTGTGTGTCTTTTTAACGGGGAACGACGGAATTAAACTCCCATTGAATCCCGTTGAATTTTAAAAAATCCCGTTGAATTTGAAAAAATCCCGTTGAATTCCCATTAAACGTGAAAATAGACCGCTCCCTTGCTTTTCGAAAAAATGGATTTGATGCGCGGGCTCCGCCACACGTGGCCCTAGGCAAAAAAAAAAAACGCTACAAGGAAAATGAGTAATAGCAAGATGACAATAACCAGAATGCACAATCACATTAAAGGCCATACAGTATCACAGTGTCAAAAAAGCAGAAATGCACCAATATACCACCAATGAAGAATCGTAACACTGAAAACCAATGTCAATGAGAGCTTGCTCTCGCCACCACCAACATGAGTGTCCAGGCCCTATCTCCCTACTTGGTGCTCGGCGCCCATCCTACTTCCTACACAGCTACTTCCTGCCTACTAATTGACGATGCAACTGGTGACGTCAGCAACTCACGAAGTACTTGAAGATGTCGCCCCTGCAGACCATCGCCACTGAACTCACGAAGTACTTGAAGATGTCGCCCCTGCAGACCATCGCCACTGAACTCACGAAGTACTTGAAGATGTCGCCCCTGCAGACCATGGCTACCGAGCCTGCATTTTTAGAAAGTCATGGAAGGTCGTGGTATGTCTTTGCTGTTCGGCCTGTGTTTCCCTAGCTGTCTGTGTATGAAGCTGCGATTCTCGCCTATGGCCTGCATTTTGGAAAGGCCTGGAAGACCGTGGTATGTCTTTGTTGTTCGACCCGTGTTTCCCTCAACCAACTGGCGCATCGCAACTGCCTGGACCCCAAATACGAAATTGGCAGTTGAGGGCCTCTCGTGATTTGTTAGGCCCGCCTTCACTTAGGGCGGGCACACTTGCAACAAGGGCCCTTAGGTCTGTAGAGGTCCCAGATCCTCGCAAAACCCCTAAAAAAAAACAACAAATATTTCCTAACCCCTGAAGCGCCTCTTATACCACTGAACTAGACCAACACCGACCGGTCTGCCACCCGCCACTCACCAACCCCGCGGCACCAATCCCGAAACCTACCCGGAAGCCCTCTTAGCCATCCACCCCCACATCCCCCAACCCCCAAGCCTTAGGCCCCAGTTCTAATTGTGCAAGTGTGTTGTGTGTGCGCGTATGTGTGTACGTGTGTGGCTGCGTGTGAGAGTGTATCTGTGCATGAATATGTATGTATGCGCGTGTGTTTGTGTATGTGTGTGTTTGTGTATGTGTGTGTTTGTGTATGTGTGTGTTTGTAAGTGTGTGTGTGTGTGTGTGTGTGCTCATGATTGTTGGCGTGTGTGTGTGTGTGTGTGTGCATGTGTGTGTGTGTGTGTGCATGTGTGTGTGCATGTGTGTGTGCATGTGTGTGTGCATGTGTGTGTGCATGTGTGTGTGTGTGTGTTTATGTGTGTTTGTGTGTGTTGTGTGTCAGACTCTCTGTGTGTGCGTGCGTGTCTGTTTTTCCTATTTTAATTTGCTTTTATACTTTTTTTCTTTTTTAAATATATGAAGTTGAAAATATATATATTGTACATCTTTGAAATGTCTATAACCCTATGTTTTTAGCTTGTTTTTTTATTTTCGTTTTTAGCCCTAAAAATATCTCTGTGTAACAAAAAACAAAAAAACTAATTTCATATTTTTATTTTTATTTTCATTGTCTTTATGTTTTTTATTTTTTTTAAATATAGTGAAAGCTCAAAAAATAAAAATAAAAATATGAGGTTGTAGAGTTCAAAAAGATTTATAACCCTGCATTTTTTTAATCTTTCTGTTGATTATTTTAGCCCGCGAAAAAATTATCGAGGGTCCCGTTATAACATGTCTAACGGGCTTTTCAACGGGTTTTTCAGCGGGATTTGAACGCAGATTCAACGCTCATTGAATCTTTCAACGTGGAACCCGCGTTGAATCGATTTTCGGACACACAGCCTACCGGCTCTTAGTCTGGATCCCCACGACTCCAGACACGGAGACTTGGTGCTTCGAATCCCCCTCCTCTGCAGATCAGACCCATCCCTCACCCTCAACAGTGGTGAGTGTCGATGCTACTCAGACCACCCCGTCGGTTGCGACACCTTTTTCATCCCCCGCAGCTCCTGCCGATTCAGCCATATCCGTACACACTGCCTGCCAAATATCGATATCTGACCAGGCTGGCTCATCTGCCCATCCCGGTGTTGCTTCTGAGTTCCCCGCACTGGTCGCGCATTACGGCTCGGAGGTTTTCCCTTCCCCCCCTGTATCCTCACTTCCCTCTCAGGGCAACCTCCAATTTGTGACTCCTCCCCTCATAAGGGTACCCTCTACGAACCCTCCACCTTCGACCCCGTGCACCCAGCTCCTGGGTACTCTGCAAACCACCATTGTGTAGGCGGAAGCGGAGATTCTTACTTTGCGATAAAATCACCCCTCTCAGGTTGCTCACGCTTCTTTCTCGTTTACCATTCCTTCCACTTCTGTCATGCAGGCTTACTTCTCTCGACTTGCCCCCTCTCCTCTCCCTTCTTACCTCGCCACTCCGTCACAGCCGCCTGTGACCATCACCTCCACACCTGTTAAGATTCACTGCTGGTACTACTGTCGAGCGCATGGTCCTCGGAAGAGGGGGTACCTTCCTGACCGCGTCACGCAGGATTTTGTAAGATTTTAATCGTAGAGCGTTACCGTTCGGGCCAAGTGCGCCAGCCATACCTCTTGTGAACCCCTACGACAGAATAGGGTCATGCGAGGTACAACTTACCTCCACCTGCGGGAGTTGTCACCATCCCTTAGGTGGGTGTATCCCCATCGAGCTATCAGTCCACAGTACGAAAGCTTTTACATGCAATCGCAGAGGTGGACCAACCGAGGGCGTTTTCTCGTACGTTGTAGCCTGTCGCATAGGGGGTATGCACGGTTTCATGCCTCTATCGGACCTGTATGCAAGCCAACGCACTGGGGGCTGAAGTCCCAATCCCGACTCGTCGTCGGTCGACTAGGACGCATCCTTCTTACCACGTGTTACACCACCCAAAAACACGTAGAATCAAGTTACTCATACAAACAAAACACTCCTAGTCCGTTCAATATCCAACCCATAACCTTTTCACACAAAAAAATGGTAAGGCGTCGCGCGCGAAACGCCTAATAAAAACCGAGCGGACGCAGACTTTCTCTTATCGACTAGCCATGCCTGAATATGCAAGCAGTCGCAATGCTGGCGTACTATGTAGCACCTATAATTGTTTGACCCTCAATACTCTCGAGGGTCGCAATCGACACTCACGTGTCGGCTAACACTCGCCTTGAGGGATTAATCTCTGGACGCTAGACAAGTGTCAAGACGATTTACGACCACACCCTCTTCTGCACCCACCGAAGAGTGGGTGGTAGACAGGTTCTGACCTGTTGTGGCGATCTACCCTTATGGTCGTGGAGACAAGCTCTATCATCCAGGGGCTGGAGAGAAGTCAAGGGGTTTGGCTTCGACAACCACCACGGACTTCAACGTCCAACTTTAAAAATATTAACAACCAGAACCTATTAGTAACGTAAACAAGAATCCCAGTACCCATATTAAATCATAACTCGAGATAAAATAAAGAGGGGAAGATTAACCCATCAGGTATGCAGATCGTGCGACACATGGTTGTCATTCTCACTGCCTCCAAGGTAAGAGTCGTACACAAACTCCAAAATATCAACATGCATCAACACAGACACATACGAAAACCAGATTGCCATACACCAATGTGGTCAACTTTACTATTCCATGTAACTCACACCACGCCTCACACACTCAAGCCCCAACCATTATCAAAGTTTCCATAAAAAACCCATCAGTTTTTTATAATGGACATTAAAAGAAGTCTGGTTAAGACCCTCAAAGAAACACATCAAATCTCAGGGCCAAGGCATCAAGTTGAGGTACAAGTGCAAACAAAGTTGTGTCGTGAGCTGACAAACCGACAATTAACCAACCTAACTGTTATCAAAAAGATAACAGAAGACGATCCTCCTAGGATCGGACTGAACTAGTCAAATCTTGGATCAAAACGGTCAAGAAGGACCTTAAAGTCCCCTGCCTCTAGGGTCCCGCCTGAACCCCGGCAGAGTTCCTGCAATCGTTCGGGTGAACGTCCCATAGAGGCTTTGACACGGAATACGGGGTTTCAATCATGCCTGCCGCCTTCCTCTCTACACCAAAAGACTAGACAGAGAGTAAGATCCATGAAAGATTGAGAAGCACATCCGGAGAAAGTGGCTTTGAAGCAAGATAGAAAAAAAAAAAAAAAAAAAGTTTATTTTCTTCTTCTTCTAGTGCCAAGGAGAAGGGGGAGCAATGTTGACACAAGGTCTCAATTTCTCTCAAAGCGAAGGGTTCAGATCCTCGAGCACCTATCGACATTGCAGGCGGCAATGCGAGATAAATAGGCTACGACTAGATTTTTATAGAACTGGCTCAGTAGCACTACACCAATGAGCCTAGCTCAGTTGGTATCCCCAGGAACTGCGTAAATTTGTAATACACCCCCATGTTCGAATCCACTTGATGGAACCAATGAATAAAATAATTTTTTTTTAAAAAGGAAAAAAAACTGGCTCATTAGAAAAAAAAAACGACAAAAAGGCACTGACCCCAGCCACCAGTAGGGGGTGCAGTAAAGTAAGGATACTAGAAGTTGTGTGTCTTTTTAATGGGGAATGGGGGAATTAAACTCCCGTTCAATTCCGTTAAATTCAAAAAAATCTCGTTGAATTCTCACTAAACGCGAAAATGGGTCATCCGCCCCCACATCCCCCAACCCCCAGCGCCTCAGTTATGTGTGTGTAGGTGTGTTGTGTGTGCGCGTATGTGTGTATGTGTGTGCCTGCGCATGAGAGTGTGTTTGTGCATAAATATGAATGTATGCGCGTGTGTTTGTGTATGTATGTGTGTGTGTGTGTGTATGTGTGCATGATTGTTGGCGTGTGTTCATTGTTTCCCTTTTGAGAGATATAGTTTTTTTCTGTTGAAAACTGAGGGCGGGCGATATGGGTTTGGGTGGGCGATTTGGGTCCGTGTTTTTTTTTTCCTCTTTTTTACTGCATCTTCCCAGAAATACAGTATCCAAGCATTCTACTGTTTGTTACAAAGTAAGGAAATCTAGAACGGACTGTCATGCCTCGTTGGCAGGGCTTGCTAAGAAAAGAAAAGGAAAAAAAAACGTACTTACCTTTGCCACGAGAGCTGTGGACTCCACTCTGACCAAATGTGCAAAATTAGCATGAATCTGGTAGAACATAGGTAGATACACTGCTAGTAGTTTAGAGCTTGAAATGTTATTTTTCCTGGCCGCGTGTGGGGCGGTGTAGCCCTCAGTAACTTGCTATTCGTTTTTCATGTTTTTTTTTTTCTTCTTTTTTTTCCCTCTTGCGATCCAAGAATCTGGGCTCCGTACAGCGGCCTAGCTCAGTTGGTTAGGCACGCAAGTGGCATTAAGGAGGTTGTGGGTTCAATCCCTGCCTATGGCATTCTCGATGCCAACTAACTGAGATAGTCAGTTGGATCCTCCCAGTCTGTATCAGTAAGGTCTTCAGCCAACACGGCTGGGAGGCACCCCCTGTCCCTACTATCCTACCTCAGTGTGACCAGCACTGAGGCCCATCACCCTACCAGTATTGAGGGCAACTTGGACCACACAGAAGTGACAAGCACCAGGGTTGGGCCAACCTCCAAGCCCTAATAGAAATGGAGGCGGACGAACCATACCGTACGGGAACTTCGGACGCCAGACTCATGCAATCTGCTACAGGCCCAATTGTGTGTGTGTGTGTGTGTGTGTGTGTGTCTTTTTTTTTTTTTTTTTTTTTTTTTTTTTTTTTTTTTTTTTTTTTTTGATTTTTTAAAAATACACGAAGTTCTAAAAAAAATAAAAATTGTTGAACATCTTTGAAAGATCTACAACCCTATAGTTTTTATTTTTTTTTCTGTTTTTGTTTTAGCCCTTAAAAAATTTGTGTGAAACCCAAAAGAAAAACAATCATTTCATTTTAGTTTTTGTTTTTTTCGTTGTGTTTATGTTTTTGATTTTTTTTTAATATATTTAAACATAAAAAAACTTAAAATAAAAATATAGGGTTGTAGTCCTCAAAACAACCTACAAACCTTTTTTTTTTTCCTTTTTTGGATAATTTTTAGCCCAGGAAAAAAAATCATCGCGGACCCCGTTAATTCGCGTCCAACACGCGTTTGAACGGGAGTTTAACACGCATTCAACGCGCGTTGAATTTTTGAAGGCGGAACCCGCGTTGAATTCAAAATCGGACGCAAAGACTAGAAGCACTGTGGGTTTAGTCCTTAGCCTCTACAACACCCTCCGTTAAAATAAAATAAAAAAAGACAAAAAAAAAAAAAGAAAAAAAAAAAATAAAAAAAAATGGATAAATGTGAGTTAGACCTACCTCAAGGTTCGAGTGATGTGCTTTCATTAAGGTACGTTTTGATGATGGTATGTGACACGTGCATGTTGAGTCTCGGAACAAACGATGGTCACATCTCCATCTCTCTTATCATGAGTCTTATGCTAAATGAACCCTCAATGGGCTTTGCTCGGTGATTGTCTTATTTTGTAATTGATAAGCTATCAAGGACCATAATAGTATAAGGAGGGTGGCAAAAGATCAGTATTCAGGATCATAGCATTGAGGCACGAAGATAAATGGATAGCCATTAAACCTAATACACCCGTAAGTCATTTGACCACTGATCCTGCTAATTGGAAGTGGTCTAATACAAGAATAAAAGGAATGACGTATTTTTGTGCTCTTCACACTTTGTCAATGAAATCCACTTACAATATGCTTCACCCTAAGATTATTTTACGAAACAAGGTAGGGGAAAGATGGATGAAGCATCTTAATGTTAAATAAAATTCATTAAGAAAGGTAAAATGGTTCAGTAAGACCAAAATTAAACCTGCAAAAGTGGCTTTACTACAATGGCAAATAGAGCATAGGTGTCTGCCTACAAATGACTGACTTATAGAAAGGTCGACATTGAAACAAAGGGGAAAAGCGGTTTCCTGGTATAAATTTTGTAGGTTTGCGTTTCCATCTAAATTAATTCCTGAGACAATTGAGCATGTCTTCCTGCAGTGTTCTGGGGCCATTTGGCTCAGGAGGTGGTTGGACCGTATTTGGTCTAATCTGGAAACAAAAATCCAGTGGTCATAGGATTGCAGAGCCCTTATACTTGAAACCTGGTCCCCTGATTCTATTTATGAACTCTCACAAATTTTAAGGGGTGCAAGAGAGTGGTATTATGGGCCATATGGTTAAGAAGATGTACGTATGAAATGGAGAGAGCTCGGCTAGATGGACCACAATTCAATGACACAGTTAAACAACAAATACAAACTAACATCATTATAAAATGGGAGCAGTGTAAGAAAAAAGTACAATTTATATCCTTGCGAAAAAAAATCCTTCGACACATTCAACTATTCAACCAATACTGGCTAGGAGGAACCCATGGGGGAAAGTTAGGGAAGGTTAAAATTAAAATGGGAAGGAACAAGGAGAGGTGAAAAGGAGGAACTGAGTCAGGATTGTAGTTTTGCTTGTAATGACTGGACTATGGTCGACCCAGCAATCCCTTTACGACCAGTATCAGATTTCCCAGACCCCTTTCCCCCCTCGACACTAACTATGGTCGCAAGGGCTTGGTTTGGGTATGAATGAATCTGAGACTAGTTGAACGAGTTGAGAAGTGTATCTCGCTGAATGGGTGGAAAAGATTGTATTCCTATATTTCCTGTTAATAAGGATTGGTAGATAAGAAGGGAATAGTGTTAGGTTGATGTTGGTCTGATCTGGCGCCCCAATGGGGTGAAGAGGCTAATCTCTGCCCAACTCAATGGTTATTCATATCATTCATATCATTCATGTACTCAAGGGACGTTGGACCCCGTTTCCAGCAGGTCCACCTCCCCACCATTAGATGGAGCTTTGCTCACAAACAAAAACAAAAAAAAAAAAAAAAAAAAAAACAAAAAAAAAGTGTCAATTCAATATGTTTGTCCTTGGCTTGTTTTTGTTAATAAATGAATGGATGTATGAGCAGATCCTAGAGTAGAGTCAGACCAAGATTTCACACTCACGAAAAAGAGCGATCCATAAATAAAGTCTATCGTCAAATTGCACACAAATGCACAGCAAAGAAAAGCATGGGTAGAATAATCAAAGTTACCAACGTGACATGAATTGTCGTTAATGAAAAACGAAAAACTGACATTTCGTGAAAACGTAGAACTGATGTTGTTTGCAACTGAAAATGGAAGATTTTGCTGTGTTTTTTGTTATTTTCTTAGTGCACACTCACACTAGACCCTCAAAATCGCAAAGTCCCGAAATGAGCGGCCAGATCTAGTCCTGCCTTTACAAGGACTCAATTTGGCCGCTCATTTTGTGATTTTGCGAGTTTGAGACCCTAATGTGAGCATGCTCTTAGTGTTTCAGGAGGGTGATGTCCGCAGTGGACCACCCTCAAAAACGCTGACAAAGCTGCAAAAAGCGCAGCAAAAATTTTTCGATTTTCACCTACAAAGCTCAAACAGATTCGTTAAAACAATTTGAATGGGACAAAAATGTGAGTGTTAACTAAATGGAAGTTAAAGTAGGAGAATCACTGAGCAAAGCTGAGAGTGTGACCAACATAGGAGAGCTGAGATTCACCAGCCATCCATTTCAAAACTCAACAAGCATGCAGCACAAACCATCATAAAAAGGACAGAGAATGGACCCACAAGCAGGTAGCTGAATGGAAGCACATCCGTAAAGGTAGGTATCACTCATGTCCATCCCCCTCTTCTGATCTTATCCCCATTAGTACTATTACTGGGTCAATCGTATTGCATAGACTCCACAGTGTGTACTAAACAGTAAATTCTATTGGAGCTCTTCCGTTGCCTCACTACCTCCCGCAACGTCGATAGGTATTCAAAGATGCCAACCTTTGCTAAAGACAGGCTAGGAATCGGGGAAAGACGGGTAGAGCGGGCTAGGGTGCCGCTCTAACCCCCCGTAACCCCGCACTAACCCTGTTCTACCCCTTGTCCCCTCCGTCTGACCTGCTTTTGAAAAACGCGCGAGCAGTGGGGTGTTGCGGATGACGAGGACTAAGGCCCCCCACTCCGAAAACGACAAAAAAAAAAAAAAAAGCCCCTACACCCCTTAACATCCCTCCCTTACAGCCCTCAACACCCATCCCCTGAACCCTCTACGCCCCACAACACCCCTTCCCAAAACCCCTGAACCCCCCCTCCCACCCCACCCCAGCCTCTCCTACACCCCTCTTTACCCCTTCCATCAACACCCCTCGACCCTACAACCCCCAACACCCCTCCCCAACGCTCCCACGTCGCAGCTCTCTCTCTCTCTCTCTCTCTCTCTCTCTCTCTCTCTCTCTCTCAATCTCTCTTACAAACACACACACGTCTCCATTGAGAATATAGGACCTGGTTTTATTGGGAGTCGTTCTGGTGTAACAGCCCTCAATGACATTGCTTGCACGAATGCTACAGTTTTTGAAACATAGTTGCAATTAGGCATCAAGGTGAACTCATCCTGCCATTCTCGAACACTTCTCTCCAAAGCTGTAAGCGCCGGACTTGAATGAAAGAAAGCCGAAAAAGAAGTTAGGCCCCAGGGCCTAAGGAACCTTCCCAACCTCAGTTCATCACTAAACTACATAGACTTCTGAAGTTCTAATCCATTCAGCTCCGCACCTTTCCTCACACCAATATCCTTACAGATGTCGATCAGGATCTCTTCCAGGAGTCAGGACATTGTTTGTCCCAACAGAGTGCCCTGATTGGGTCTTTCATGGCTGACGTACCAAGTCCCATGAGTCCCATCCAACCCTTAGAGAAGACTCAGAGGACCACCTTTGCTGAAGCTTGCGGTGCGAGGCCAGATTACGTTCACCAATTCGAAGCATGCGACAGAGAGACCGTGGTTAGTCCGACTCAGTCGACTTTTCAGTTCCAGACTCAACCTGATCCAACTCTTAATCGGCGATAATTGCATACCTTGTAAATGTAATCAGATGGCGATAATGATAACAAGGCCGCTGTCTTCCCCTGACCACAACGCACCATGATCATGAATCTATACAATCCACCTTTAGCCTTTCGGGTCCCATACTGTCAAAATGAGGGTGTGTCTGGTTTGAGGGAAGATGGAAGTAAGATGGGACAGTCTTGATCAAAACTGATAGTTACATAACACATAGATATTATAACGGCATAGAGCGTGATAGTGACGCTATCAGGGAACCCGGGGAAGGGTCGCCTACCGATCGCCGAAGCCAAGGGCAACGGCGCCTGTCACTCGCCGCGCCCGCCTCCGAGGTCCTCGGCGATCAGCAGGGTGATGGCCTCAGCACTCACCTGCTGCATGGCCATTATGAGTTTCATGTCTGAAGACTCTTGCTGCCTGTAGGATTATAATGAGATTAATTAATCAGAAATATTCGCCATTCTTCGGGTTCGCCTTTAGCGGTAGCGCCCCCCAACCCCCGTCACTCTCTCTCCGTCTCATCAGCCTCACATACTCTAGGGGTTCAACTGGGCTCAGACGCCCAGTTCGCTGTATCAGACTCAAAAGTTCCCAAGCGTTCTCAGGCTTAACCAGGTATCCCCGTACAACTTCAAAAGAAGAGATTAAATAAATTATACTTTAAATCAGTAACAAATAAAAATAAGTTCACTTGAAATGTCATCTCCCACTGGCAGCGGGTTGCCTGATTTGCAGTTCACTTGAAATACCCTCCCCCGCTGGCAGCGATTTACCTGATTGGCAGTTCACCTCGAAATGTACTCCCCCKCTAGCAGCGGGTTGCYTGATTGGCRGTTCAYTTGAAGTGTACTCTCCCGCTGGCCGMRGGTTATCTCATTCGCAGTTCACTAGAAATGTGCTCCCCAGCCAWCTGTGGGTTRGCCAATTGGCAGATCACKAGAGATGTGGTCTACCGCAAGCAGCGGGTTGCCCGACTGACAGATTACWGGAAGTGTGCTCTCCCTCTAGCAGCGGGTTGCCTGCTTGGTGGTTCACTTGAAATGTCCTCTCCCGCTGGCAGTGGATTGCCCGGTTGGCAGATCACTAAAAATGTGCTCCCCCGCTAGCAGCGGGTTACCTGATTGGCAGCTCACTTGAAATGTACTCTCCCGCTGGTAGCGGATTGC
>BFEA01000189.1:2464566-2486720 GCA_003427395.1 Chara braunii
TGCGAACGCGCTGAGCACAACGCACTCACTCCCTCCGAACATGGACACCGGTCAGTTGAACCTCTTGAGGGTTGTGCACGCCTAACACACTCCCTGAAAAAGACTCCCCCCTCTGTTCTTCCTGCCTCTCTCATCGACTTTTCCACGTCTCTCCTCACTGTCTCTCACTCTCGGGTTCAGACTCTCGCACACACCGCCATCACAACAGCAGCTGCAGCTCACGAACGGCACTGGTTCTCCAGACACGCCGCACCTCCTACTGCGTGTGGCAAGGAACGCCTTGCACGTCTCTCCTGCTGATCCACACGAGCATCCCCCCACACCTTACTCGAGTTGCGAGGTGGGCCGGATACGCCTTGGCCGCCTCCTTCAATGCCTCCCCGTCTGTATCCCCCGAGCTGTTCGGTGACCTTCCCTATATGATTCCAGTACCAGAGGCTGCAGCCTGAAGTGAGCATCGTTCCTGCTAACTTTGTCACCCCCAAGCTCTGTACCAACGGGTCTCGAGGCCTGTAAGCAGGTAGTGGGTTGTACCCGCCCCATGATTCAGAAAAGGTACCACCATAATCCGGTATACCATGGCAGCAGCTTTGCTACTGTCACATCGGCGTCCAGTGGTAATATAATGGGGCCGGATTTCATGACGCGGCACCAGTCCCATACCAGCGACCACCGAGTCCAACACTGAACCTGAACCAACCCGTCTTGAGCTGCAGTGACTGGCGCCATTTCATTTCCGGACGGATACCGAACCTGAAATCAATGCAGCAACACGCATCACTCCGACGCGGAGCTAATAATTACGTCGATGTCGTACCTGGGGTTTCCACTCGTTGTCGCTGTGACTCATACCATACCTAGGCCGAACTGGAACCAAGTCTGGGACACGTCGAATATCGAGCTAATGTCGAGCCTGAAAAATGTCGGAGTCGTACCAATACCGAGCCGAAAATAGGTAAATTACCGTACAACGCCGCAATCCCATGATAGTATCAATCCTCACAATATGTCGACGCGGTCAAACTCGAGCCTAGAACGAGTCAAATGCCGAATGATTATTGAGTCTGAAATACGTCAGCCGTCGTAGAATGCCACAACGTGAATGTCGCCGAACCTCCCGGAACCATGTATCCGCACCGAGCCAAATACCATACCTTCGACCCAAGGTAGCACCACCCCATGTCGTCCATGCGACTCCCGCTCTCGGAACATCCCATATGCGGTAATGTTAGTAATCAAGCAAACCAGGGAAAGCAACGCAGGGAACCTCGACCATCGGCAGTAGTGAAAACTGATAAAATCCGGGGAAAATGCTCAATCCGGGGTCAGAACTAATGGYGGGTAATCGAGGCGAAATTARGCCAATCTCCTAATAATCATGGTTTYTCGTCCCTTCCATSACTTTTCATCATTCTTCCCTTTCCTTAATTCTATTGTTGGAAATAATAAATTAACTRTAARTTCCCCAAAATTAAATTCCRAGAAAATTTAAATAAATGGCCGAATTCTTTTTGTTTCTTTTCTCTCTTACCATTTTTAATCTTTTTCTATGTTTTTAATTTCATTGYCGGGAACACAAAATAACAAGGGTATTYCCMYTTGAATTAAATGCCRTAAAAAATAAARAAATTAAGGGATATTATGTTTTTCCCTTCTCCCCTACTGGTCGTAATCCCTTTTCCCCATCYTTAATTATGGTACTAAAATAGAYAAAAATTTGAGRCCTYACTTCGGCCCCGGTCGTATGCCGCAAAAAAATGTGGYTGCGAGGTCAGTTCCCGCGATGCCTCTCCGCGGCAGGCCAAT
The DNA here is from genome assembly GCA_003427395.1 of Chara braunii. Taxonomy (NCBI): domain Eukaryota; kingdom Viridiplantae; phylum Streptophyta; class Charophyceae; order Charales; family Characeae; genus Chara; species Chara braunii. The sequence continues at coordinate 2,466,373 of BFEA01000189.1, forward strand.
CCGGGTCTWACCCTCTGGACGGYCGGAAATGACGGTCYGTTGATGTGCCGAGTGCGACCACCCATCCCGCCATCTTTGAGGGTTACCCGTAAGGTTCAGCGCGCCCAAAATCAAGGGCGCCCTGAGCTCCCCTAATTCACGCTGCCTGGTCTAACCAGAGTACCGTCAAAACTCAGACTCGTCTTTGCGCCTAAGTCCCAAAACCGTAGATTTCAGGCGGCGCACTGCTTGTGGCCGCCTGACAACGCTACCACCATGACGGAGTCCATGCAGCTAAACAGCCTGAACGGTGCACACATGTACCGGCTGATGAGTATAGTCCCCAAGGCCTAGACGCTTAGGAACTTAGCTATAATAAGCTATTTGCACATTTGCCGGTCTATCAAGGTGGGACAATCATGGTCAGAAATTCTCAGATTCTGAATCTCACGGGCATGAAAATTGAATAACAGCATATTAGTCCCACTACCGCCTTCCCCCGAACATAACGCATAGGTGTTATAAACGAATACAAGGCATGGGCTACTTTCTATTTGAATGCAACCCACACATGTTCTATTCGAACAGCCTGATACAACACATATGCCGGTCTATACAGATGGGACAATCTTGGTCAGAAATTCTCAGAATCTTACGGGTACAAAAGTCGAATAACAGCATATTAGTGATAATTAGTCCCACTACCGCCTTCCCCCGAAGATAATGCATATGCGTTGTAAGTGAATACAACGCATAGGCTAATCTCTATTCGAATACAACCCATATATGTTCTATTCGAACATCCCTGATATTCGGTACAACCCGTAATATTTTGCATTCCTTGCCAAGTGTAGGCAGTGAGGCTGCACCATGACTCCAATGGCGATGAGGGTCATGAGAACGTTCCACACCCCCATCAAAGAGGGTACGACCTTACAGGGCTCTTCAGAAGAATTCTGCGCCAGGATTTTCCCGAATGTGTCAGACCGCAATAGCATCTAGATTCAGCCGTCAAAATCCACCTACATGCGAATATAACCCCAGCCCAGCCCACACAGTACACGACGCCATGATTCTCTCGAACTACGCTCTAAACAGAATTGGTGTTAGATACCTCCGGGAATGTGGCAGCATCAGTATGACCTTGCTACCTATTTGACTCAGGCAGTTAATAAAAGGGCTAAGTTTCAAAAATAGAGCGTGGCGGTAGTTTGACAGCAAAAATAGTGGCGGGTCCCAAGTTTCTTTTTTTATAGAAGTACATCTGTCCTTGCAGCTTTAGAGGTCCCGGTAGTTCCATAGCAAAAAATATTAGCAGGCGGGGTCACACTTTCATTGCAAAAATACATCTTTTCAATTTTTTGGACCCCGACAACATTTCCACCGGGAAACTTCGAAAAATGCGCTATTTCTGCAGTTACCCCTTAATACGATATAGATGTGAAATTACAGTATAGGATGAAAAACAGACTGTCACACTAAATGATGGGTGTTCCCAACAGTGGCCACCTAGCGCTCCGTAGCGGAGGAGGAGCTGGACCTTGACCGAGTTCGCCGTTTTCGATCCCCTTACTTTCAATGTGAAAGGGAAGAGCCCCTCAAAAATTATTGTATCTGTCAGGACTTGAACTCTTGATCTGTCTACCAACGGTTACAGCCTTACAGGTGTGTACCAATCAGTTATGAGGCACGTAACTTTGCCAGCGGCTCCAAAAACCATTACAAGAAGTCCATGGAACGCGGCACATCGCATGATCAGCTCATGAACCAGTTGTCCGTGTTGTCACCCTCTTGAAACCCGTTGACGCCCTCCGGAAACACCGAGGAGGTTCTCACTAGATAAACACCATGACAGCAAACACGTGGAGATGCAAATGATTAAACTGATGAACATGTTGAACGGATGGATACAGCAGACGATTCGGAGCTGATCGAGTCGGATTCGATTGGATCAATCGACCATGCATTAGATAAACACCAATGAGCCAGGTCGGATGGATAGATCAGATGCGATGTCCTGGGATCTGATCGATTGGACGGATAGTATCGGATGGGAAGCGATCGGATCAGCTCTGCTGGGATGGGATGGAATGGGATCACTGGGATGGGAAGTTGGGAACAGATCGTATGAGATTGGATCGGATGGGATGGTCTTAGATCGGATCGGTTCAGATCACGCATGATCGGAAGTTCGGAACAGATCAAATCGGCGATCGGATGGCATCAGATTGGATGATCGAAACAGACCAGATGGGATCGGATCGGATTGGATCGAATCTGATCAGGCTGAGTCAGGCATGACTGGATTAAATCGGACTGGATCGCGTCAGATGGGAATGGACCCGATGCACGTGAGGAGTCATTTGATCAACATGGATGCGCAGAACTCGCTTCCTCACCATCCAGCCGAAATACTTTTCTAGTGATCACAGTGGAAGCGCAAGAAGTGCAGAACAACTTGCTCAGAACAACTTCCCGCAACCTTCATAACCAATATATCATCTTGGACTGACTGGCGCCAGGTAAATTATATTTTCACTACTCTGATTCCATCCGGATTCGATCTCAGGTCTGCATTTCAACAAGTCGTCGTCGTGGCAACTGAGCTATGCCAGTCGGTTATATCTGTAATTTGCCTAACTGGGCACCTCCTCTTCCGTCGTATTATCGACGCTCATTGGCAAGCTATCTATTCGATTAGGAAATCCTTCGAGTCAGAGAAGATCGGATAAATTTCCTACTCTGTTGATCGATCCCGATCTGTTGTAGGCAACAGATAAGATGTCCCGTCCCGTAGTATTCTGTAGGCAGTATGTAGAAGGGTCAGAAGGGAGTAATAATAAGAGAGCATTAAGAATCCTAACATGAGCGGGGATCAGGCAACTCAGCTCTTACCCTTACGCTGCAGAGTCAATTCTAATGAAGACGATCAAAACAGAACCCCATCCACCCCCTGTGGCCCACGTGTCAAACACATCTCAAACACATGTCGAACACATGTCGAACACATGCCAAACACATGTTGAACAAATGTCGAACGCGTGTCCAACAGTGCCGCACACATGTCAAACACGTGTCAAACGTGTCCAGATATGTCGAATGTATGTCGAACTCGCCTAGAACTGGCGTCCAGGGGTGCTACCTCAGAGCACACAGCACACTCACACATGCACTTTTGTAAATGTATCTGACTTCAACAGCGGCCACATTTTGATGAACGTGACTGAAATCACGTCCATAGCTTAGTAGAAAATAGTCCCAGTGTGATTATATTCCCTCAGAGTGTACTTGCACTTCCTACTTCGCCCGCAGGTTTATTGCGGACTCAGCGAAATGGCAGGCACACCTGTGATAAGGCTTGAGACCACAAGAAGATCCTGTAGAGAGGAATTTTCTTATCTCCAGTCATTTTTTGTATCTGACCGCAATCAGTTCCATAAACAAGTAAAGAAGCCCTTGTGTGAGTATATGCCCTTATGGTTATGAGTGTCATCCTTGTGCAGGGGCCATGCCAATCATCTCTGTAATTCTTTTTTGAAATAACTGCGAACGCGGCATGTTTTGGAACTCTTAAGGGCGAAAACAACTCGCGCCCGAACTCTTAAGGGCGAAAACAACTCGCGCCCGCAAAGAAACCATGCGCCAACTCGAACTGAGCTTTCGGTCCAGAAGTACCCATTGGGCTTTTTCTTTATTTTTTATCCCTCCCCTCTGACAACACCGCGACGGACCACCCACCCCCMCCCCCCCCCCCCCAAAAAAAAAAAACACCACGGCCGACCCCTGTAAATATGATGACACCCGGTCTGACACCACGGCCAGGAATACTTCCTTTGCCTTTTCGAACTCGGTGGGGGTTTCTTACGTCTTTTTTTTGCCCATTTTGGGCCATTTGGTATTCAAAGGTGACACGAACGCAGTTACCCCTTCTTCTTTTTTTCTGCTTAGTCGGCTTCCAGTGTTCCACTCATCCGCTTCCACTGGAGTTCGAACTCAGGTCTGTGTTTCACTGTTTCAACAACAGTTCAGTGGTGTTACTTGTGTACCAACTGAGCTAGGCCAGTTGGTCCATTTCTGTAACTCAATATGCATAGGTATGTATCAGCTTACACATGCAGGGCTAGGACGACGGCAGAGGCAGAGGCACGTACATATGGCTGCTATGCCAATCTAAGCGAAGAGAAGCTCCTCCATAGCCGGGAAATGGAGAAGCTTGTCGGCTCCCTTTTCTCTCCTCTTTTCCTGCTTTGCTTTCTCTGACGGAGTCTGACCTATGAAACCTTCCGGCTATGCAGATCTGACATCAAAGACGAAGACAAGATCTGACGTCAAAGACGAAGACGATGTATCTACCGAAACCATCAGTCTGTCGAATATACTCTGCCACTCAGACACCTGGATGGCACTACAGTCTTCACCCGGTAATTATCGCTGCATCTGGTCTGACAGGTGGCCCAAATGCAGCTATAATGACCGCCGCAGGCATTCTATTCCGGTGAAGACGGTAGGCTGCGAGGACCTGCTCGCGATAATTGCCAATCATCTCTGTAAGTCAATATACATACGTATCAGCGTACACATGGACGGCTACTAGGAGGCAGACGTAAGTAGCTATGGCAATCTGATCAAATCTGATCGAAGGGCCACTACGGACGGCGGCTACGCCATCGCCGGAAAACGGCGAAACGTGCCGTCTCCCTTTTCTCTCTTCTTTTCCTGCTTTGCTTTCTTTGACCCTTACAACCTTCCAGCTACGCAGATCTGACCTCAAAGACGAAGACTATGTGTCTATGGAAAAGCGCAAATTGCAGACATAATATCCGTTCGGAGAAGTATCGTAGCAACCATCAGTCCGTCAAATACTACTCCCCCACTGAGACACTAGACGGTAGGCTGCGAGGACCTGCTCGCGACCATGCCAATCATCTCTGTAAGTCAATATACATACGTATCAGCGTACACATGGACGGCTACTAGGTCGCAGACGTAAGTAGCTATGGCAATCTGATCAAATCTGATCGAAGGGGCGCTACAGACGATGGCTACGCCATCGCCGTCTCTTCTTTTCCTGCTTTGCTTTCTTTGACCCTTACAACCTTCCAGCTACCCTAGCAACCATCAGTCCATTAAATACTACTCCCCCGCTGAGACACTAGGGCCGTCAAATACTACTCCCCCACTGAGACACTACCAGGCAGTGGCAGGTAGTATTATTACGCTGCGCGGCTGGCAGGCTGCGATGAGAAGACGTCCTCACGACCAATCAAGTCCGCCAAAACCAGCTAAAAGCACAACCACAACACTTGCATGATACTGTGGGCTCACGGCTTGGCGGCCTTTGACTGTCGTTATCATTCACCACGGGGATCGATCGCTGCAGCTGTGGGTTAAATCCCGACTGCGGCCCCACCTGTTGCCCACACATACCACCGTGATAACGATATGCTGGTCCCACCTCCTGTGGCTTTCCCCTTTCTATTAAATATGCCCCTACGTCAGACTGATAAGCCCGTCGTCCATCAACACAACCACCATGATGATCGGTCTGCTGACCGCGGAAGAAGAGATTATTCTCTTTATTACGATGCCCGAACCACGGATCGGGATCGGGATTGACATGGTTGACCACCGGGTGATGATCTCTCGCATAACCCCCCTGCGTCCGAAGCCGATCACCTGCTTCTCCCAAATTGCTGAACGCTTTCAACTGATTGGCCATCATGCGGATATCTTGGGACGTCAACCTGCCTTTATCCGTGGTGATGGTGGCGACGGCGGTTCTCCCCTCCGCATTCCGAGTCAGGGCTCGCGCCGTCGCACTGAGAATCCCATTCTCGTCTACGTTGAAGGTCACCTCCGCAGATGCCTCTCCTGCCGGCGCGGGCTCGAATCCCGACAGACAGAACTTCCCCAAGTAGTGGTTCTTTTTCGAGCACGTGCTCTCCCCCTCGTACACCGGAAATTGCATCGTCGTCTGGTAGTCTTTACTCGTAGTCAGAACGCATGTTCCTGTGGCCGGTCGCCGCGAGTTCTTCCGTATGACCACGTGCATTGCATCTCCATCCAGCTCAACGCCGATACTGCGCGGGACGACTTCATGCAATCGCACCGATCGAGGCTGATCGTACCCTGTCCCGATCTCGACGGCTGCTGCTGCTTCCTGTGTTGGCGGGGCATTGAAATTCCCCCCACCTCCGGCGGCGCTGGCGGCGGCGGCAGCGGCGGATCTCCCTCTGCTAGCCTTGATTGCGGCCTGGACAGCGGCGCCGTACGCCACTGCTTCGTCGGGATTGACACAGGTCAGCGGTCTCTTACCCATGAACGACGCTAGCATATTGGCAATTTTGGGAATGCGAGAGGACCCGCCTACCATTAACACATCTGAGATTTCCTCCTTAGTGATTCCCGCATCAAGAAGGGCCACGTGCACGCACTCGATGCACCTATTGAACAGATCCTGATTCATCTTGTCGAACTCTACTCGCGTTACCCTAACCTCCAGCTCCTCAGCCATACTCGGCAATATCGGGATGTCGAAGACGACGTCGTTAGCGGAGGAAAGATGAATCTTGGCCTGGACACACACCTCGCGTATCTGACGAAGAGCTTTCGGCGAGACTTCTACATTCGGGTATCGCTCTTTGACTGTCGCAAGCACATGCTGGATCAAATTGGCGTCGAAATCGGCGCCGCCGAGGTGTGTGTCGCCGGCCAGCGCTCTCACTTCGAAATCGTCGCCGTCGATCGTCATTATCGCTACGTCGAGCGTCCCGCCGCCGAGATCGAACACCATCACCGTCCGCTTCCCGTGCGCAAGCAAGCGCTGATAGGCGAACGCAAGAGCCGCCGCCGTCGGCTCGTTCATTAGCTCCAAAACGTTGAGGCCGGCGATGGCGCCGGCGTCCTTCGTCGCCTGCCGCTGAGCATCGTTAAAATACGCGGGAACGGTAATGACAGCATCGACGACGTTGGACTGCGCGCCGCCGCCGCCGCCGCCGCCCTCGGCACTTCCTTTGCCTACGAAGTCCTCCGCAATGCCGCGCATGTGCGCGAGCAGGCGCGCTGATACTTCCTCCGGACTGACTTCCGCGGACAACCGCGGAAGCCAAACGACCGCTCGATTGGCTTGACCCTTCACCACCTTGAAGGGCCACCGCTTCATGTCCAGCTGTAGGGAAGCATCGTCAGCCGTACGGCCAATCAACCGCTTGGATTCGAACACCATATCCTCAGGATGAACCTTACCGAAAGCCACTGCTCTGGCGCCAACCAACTGCTCCTCAGCCGTGAAGGCAACGACAGATGGCGTCATCGCGCTCCCGACCTCATTCCTTGGTATATATACATCCCCCCTGGTCCATATGCCAACGCAGGAGAAACTGGTGCCCAAATCTATGCCTATAGCAAGACGACCTGCATCCGGACCGCCATCGCCAGCCGCCGCCCCAACTCCTCTATCTGGCCACCCAGGCAATTCCATTTTATAATTTTTATTTTATTTTACTTTTATTTTATATTTGTCCACCACTGCAAAGAGCAAAAGGAAAAAAAAAAACAGAGCACGCAATCAGCAAGCTGTGCTAAATATGAAAGAGCCCTGCCCGGGCCCGCCCCGCTCCTCTCTCTATGGAAATAACTACTCCTTCATCCCTCTGCAAATAAAAATTGGTTTCTCATTTTCTAATTCGGAAAAAAAACATTATCATCCGCTTCCCTCCTGCCAGGCCGACACATTGTCCACTAATAATTCACCAAGGGGGAAAAAAAAAAAAAAAAAAAAAAAACACTCCTAGGCTCTACGAATTTCCTTTCTGCGTTTTTTTTCCATATCCCCCGATCCCGTCATCTCTTCATATCCTCGTCACAGCAAACGGAAAGAATCATTTGTCAATACCAAAAAGTAATTTAGAAAAAAAGGAGAAAAAAAAAAAAAAAAAAAAAAAAAAACCTTCGGTTTGTTCTTCAAAAAGCGTCTTTTTCGCATTCGATTCGGTCTCGTCTCATCAAAGCCGATGATACCGGCAGGAACTTTCCCATTTCCTTCACCTTCACAATTCCTTCACTGAACTTTCTCATTCCCATTGTACCAGCATAGGATTGAAAACAAGAGCGAAGTTTGCCGATGCCCCGTCGAAGTAAACACCACAGCCTCCAGGCTCCTTTTCCAGGACCTCTTTCCTTCTAGGTGAGGGCGCCTTCCACACCGGTGACTCTCCGGCACGTATTTGACCGAAATCACGACCAAATGCGGTCGAAAAAGCCCTGCTACATGCCGCAGATCACAACCTTTCGCCTGCCCTTCTTCTACATCTCGAGCTCGTACTTCCCAACATGCTCATCAGTCCTTCGGGACATCCGGACAAATTGGAACGATACAGAGTAGATAGAAGATAAGCATGCCCCCTGCGCAAGGATGACACGCATAGATCGAGAATTGTCCAAATTAAATTTATAGAAAAAAACAAAACAAAACAACAGGAAAAAAAAATAAACCATGCTGATCGTTCCCACGGAATCCCACTCTACAGTCGTACCTCCCGAGGGATTTCCCCCATACAATATCCCGCTCAAAATCGAAGACTCTAAAGGCTCGATCCCGTTCCCGACCTGTCGTTGCCTCCCCCCTGACTCCCCCCTGGCTCCCCTGGGACAACTTTCGCGATCTCCGGGGGCGTGGTCCCACTAGCAAAGAGTATCGGATTGAATGCCTGGATCTGGAGGAGGTTGTGGAAATGTGCAGGAAATCGAGATTGAACCGCTTTTCTGCATCTCTGCAGAAAACACATCCAGATTCAGGCATTCGATTCGATCCTCTTTGCTAGTGGGACCTCGGCCGGGGCGACATTCCCCCCCCACAAAATCGAACGCCATCAGCCACATCGGACGACAGCAGAAGACGCTTATCAAAAATACTCAAAACTAAAATAGAATCTGTTCCCGAATATATAATATACTTATATATAATATATCGAATATAATTTGAAAAGATAAAAAAGAAACTAAATTATATCGACGTTATTAAAAGAACTAAACAACATGAAGCATATATTCATCCAACGAAAAGTAATTAACAATAAAAAAAATAAAAATAAAAAGTAATTAACGCCAGTGTTCAATTCATAACTCGCAATTAAATCATCAGCGACGGAACAAGAGGTCCTAACTACGGCTATAGAAGAACCAAAGCCCTAGTGAACCATCATAGTCAAACTGGAGTTAAGCAGACGGCATACTCAAACACGGACCTGATGACCTTAAATCCCAAAATTTGAGGCACTTTCCAAGTCACATTGGAGAGCCCCGCTACCCATATGGACAATTTGGTGACCCTTTTGTCAGCAGCCTGCGTGGCCGCGTGAAGACCCTTTTTTTTTTGAGACCACCTCTGCTCTAATTACATTTTCAATTCTTTTTCTTTCTCCATGAGGTATTTCTGGAGATTCGTGCATCAGCAAAACACCCGTGCGTGCGTGTTATTACAGCATTCGGAAAAAAAAAAAAAAAAAGAAACTCTATATAGTTTTGGGTGTAAGTTCCGTGTAACCTGCAGTTCTGTCACGGTGATGCACAAATGTCAGGGCCGCGACTGTCCTTTTTGGACACAGAGCGCAAAAACGAAAAAAACTTTAAAAAAGTAAAAAGGAAAAGAAAGAAAAAATGAATTCATTTTTTTATCTTCTTCCTTATACCTCTGTTCAGAACCTCTTGCATACAACGCCGCCCACGTGGAGATATATATATATATATCGTCACAAACAGATATATATATTGTCACATTGTGAATCAGAGCGCAAAAAAGGGGAAAAAAAAGGAAAAGGAAAAAAGGGGGAGGGGGAAGAGGTAAGGAAAGCTCCACCTGTTCATAACCTCTTACGTACAAGGCCAGCCACGTGGATGACAGGTTGAGCGCTGGCTGCCCCCATCCCCGTGYGTCACAAGGACCCACTTGCACGCAGCCAAAAGGCAAAGAGGTAAAGAAGGGGAGGAGGAAACCAAACCTGACAGGGAAAGAAAGATAGGGAAAGAAAGATAATCCAATTATCACAAAGCAAATAACACATCCCAAAGTAGACTATCACTCACCCACACCAGATGGAAAACTTTACATATATATCGTCACAAACAGACTTATCAAAGTGTTGAAAATGCGCTTGTACATGAAAAATGTGCTTCCAATTGGTTAAAAAACCTCCAATCCATTTATGATTTATATAACTTTGACATGTTTATATATATATGTAAAGTTTTCCATCTGGTGTGGGTGAGTGATAGTCTACTTTGATTTTGGTTAAGGTAGATTATCATTTACAGTGGAATCAGTGAGGGGATTCTGCAGACTGTCGAGGGTTCAGCCTCCTGATGAGTCGGTGAAACTCCGACGAAACAGTTTGTCACAGCCCCTCGTTTGTTGTCCTCTTCTCTCTCTCTGCCTACGGTTAATCGGGCAGTTCTGTTTGTGACGATATATATGTATCGTCATATATATCGTTGATGCTTAACCACAGCCCGGGTTAAGGTGGATTATCACTTACAGTGTAATCAGTTAGGGGATTCTGCAGACTGTTGAGGGTTCAGCCTCCTGATGAGTCGGTAGGTAAGACTCCGACGAAACAGTTTGCCACAGCCCCTCGTTTGTTGTCCTCTTCTCCCTCTCTGCCCACGGTTTACCGGGCATCTCTGTTTGACTATATAACAGGTGGGGCTTTCCTTACTTCTTTTTCTTTTTCTTGTTTTGTCTTTTTCCGCCTTTGCGCTCCGATTTCCAGTGTGACAATACATATATGTCCTCTTCTCTCTCTCTGCCTACGGTTTACCGGGCAGTTCTGTTTGTGACGATACATATATATCGTCACAAACAGAACTGCCCGGTAAACCGTAGGCAGAGAGAGAGAAGAGGACAACAAACGAGGGGCTGTGACAAACTGTTTCGAACAGTCTGCAGAATCCCCTCACTGATTACACTGTAAATGATAATCTACCTTAGCCAAAATCGAAGTAGACTATCACTCACCCACACCAGATGGAAAACTCTACAGACTGTCGGTTCACACCCCATCACAAGCCAGCAAAACATCCACGAAACAAAGAAAGGTCTGTCACAGTCAAAAAATACACTATATGTCAAACAGAACTCCCCGGCAAACCGTAGGCAGAGAGGGAGGGAGGGAGAAGAGGACAACAAACGAGAGGCGGTGACAAACTGTTTCGTCGGAGTTTCACCTACCGACTCATCATCCATTTAAACTAAATATTACGTTAAGAGACTATACTATTAAGTAGTAAAAATAATAACAAGCAGTTAATCCCCCTCCATGAGCATAAGAATAGAACTTGTCGTACCAATTGATCCACTATGACGTATTCATTTATTAGCCACAATTTGATACACAAGCTTGATGCAATTAGATGGCTCCATCTATCAGCTCTTCCTAAACAGTGCCTAGAGCTTAACAAATACTTTGATCTGTATTTAAAAAAAAAAAGAAAAAAAAAAAAAGAGTTATCTGGTATAAATAGTCTTCCATCTCCATATACACGTGATCAATCATCGCTTGTCTATCCATCTACTCCAAATTCATCATCTAATCTTATTCAATTCTTTTTCTTTTTTTTTTTCCTCTTATTTCATTCAAATCTATTCCCAAAAAAATGGAAATAGAAGAGAGAAGAACTCCAAACACATCATAAGGTCGATATAGATAAGGAAAATAGAAAATATAATAGACATAGCGATTGAGAGAAGTAGTTTTCTTTGTGGAAGGGAAAAAAAAAAAAAAAAAAAAAGGAAACGGTAAAAAAAAAAAAAAAAAAAAAATCACAAGTACTAAGTAGGTTTTTTTCTTTTTCTTTTTCTTACCCTGCCAGACGATTACAACGGCATCGTCCACATCAGCGGAGAACAGAAAAAAAAAAATTCGAGAGAGCAAAAAGACTCCTGGAAATCGGGATCCCTACCGTGGATCAGTTGGTACACACTTACATGACCTGTCGTCGCTGTCGAAATACAGACCCAAGCTGGAATCGGCATGCAATCCTGGAAATAGAAGACAGTTCAAGAAACTAATAAATGTAAATTTGCGAAATCGGGGTCTCGTACATCTCAGATTCTGAGAGAGAGAGAGGAAAAAAAATAATAATAATAATAAAAAATAAAAAAATCTGAGAGATAAATGTCTAGTTTCAAATTTATAATTAGCGGATGAAAAAATCCGCATTAAAAATAATAATAATAAAAAATAAATAATTAAAAAAATCGGGGTGTTGTTGAATTGAAAGAACGTCAGTGGGAGAGGACAAATAATCCATCTAAGGGCATACTCACAGTAGGAATAGGATTGTCGTGAATGTATGTGACCGCTTTTCAATCCCGGTTTGGATCCACCTGACCGCAGTTAAGTCCCCAGAAGAACTCGGAAAGGGTCCACGTGTGAATATGCCCTAAAACTTCGGCGAGAGAGGGGAACGTCGCGCGCGCGAAGAAGAAAAACAACGAGCTATGTATTTATTAAATTTAAATTAAAAATAAAAATAAAAATAAAAAAACCAACGAAATCAGTACAACTACTGATACTCCTCTAAGTCGGATACATGTCAATCTCAACCACGTCAGAAACACTAGACTAGTGCCCTCCTTTTGATTGGCCCCCATTCTAAGTGCATCCTGACACTAGTAAGTAACTTTTTCTACGCAAATCTGGACGTGATTGAGGTCAGATTCGTTCAGGTCCGGCGGCCGTAACTGCAGTCGGATACATTTAGAAAAAACTCTTAGTGTCACTATGACCTAAGTGCATCAAATCGAGATATGGTCCATACGAGAGGACTTTCCTCGAAGCAGCTCCAGTCATTCGCCGTCCTCCCCCGCCCCCGCCGAAAAAAAAATAAAAAAAAAATAAAGGCCAGAAAAACTGTCACTCGCCGCCCGCCTCTAGATGTAGCCACGAAAGTCAGTTGCCGCCCACGCCGTGTGAGTCAGAAAAAAAAAAAGAAAAAGAAAAAAAAAAGTATAGACTCACCCGAAAGAAGGCATTTGCTATTTACCGATGGGGCCTAAACTGACGAGCCGGCCTAGCTCAGTTGCTCAGTTGGTATTAAATACAGGCTCATGTTCGAATCCGATATTTGCGCTTGGGGCAATGACGCAGTCCATGAGGGCTTAACCAATACATGACCAGATGAACATAACAAAACAGTAATTCGGAAGTACTGGGGCCGCATTCGAGTCCAGATTCATTTCCATTCCGATGTTCTGTAGCGGAGCAAGGGTCCAAGTCGTGATCCTCAGCAGCGGGAGCTTCAACGTCTGCTGGTCTATGCGCTCTGGAGGTCTGGATCCTTTTTTTTTCCCCCTCTTTTTCTTTTTCCGCCGTGGAATTTCATTTCACTTCACACGCGCCCAGTGCTATAGGGCTCTTTTGAGCGCGCGGACTCACAGAAAGTTTCCCCTGGCGCTGACTTAATCATTAGGCCATGTTCGTCGGACCCACAACGTTCCCGTGGCGCTGACCTAATCCTTGGGGAATGTTGCTCTGCTTCAGCTTAGCTTCAGGATACGAAGGACCGTGCCACACGAGACCGGATTTCGACATAACATAAATGCCGCCTTCACCGCACAGCTCCTTTCAAAGACGGGATGGTAAGAAAAAGGGGATAATTTGCGAAATACCTCCATAAGTTGAGACATATGACAAAATGCCCCTGAAAGATGTGGGTAGAGCAGAATGCCCTTTTGGGCCGAGATCTTTCTGGTATGCCCCTGTCAGGCAGGTGTGCAAATTTGCTATCTGGGTTCTGGGTATTTTGCAAAGTTCGATGGTACCCGGTAGAGGTATATCACAAAGATGGGGGGTCCAACCAACCTGAGGGGTAATTCACAAATTTTTCGTCATGTCAGAGGGGCATTCCGATCTACCCACATCTTTCAAGGGCATTTTGGCACATATCTCAACTTATGGGGGTATTTTGCAAATTCTCTTAATATAATAATAATAATAATAAAAAAATAAAAGACGGAATGTGAACTCGGGAGAGACCAGATGAAAGGATGAAAATTGGGGGAGAATTGTGATAAGCCAGGATCGGCACTCGGCGGTTTCCCGTACCCCTAAGGGAAAATCCCACGTAGAACCCCGAAGTGTGGATTCAAGATATTGGGGGAAAGGGTTGTTTCATTTTCCTTTTTCTTTGTCCTTTTTGTTGAAAGGGAGTAGGTGCGGAATAGAAAATGTAATTCGGGTCTGGCGTAGCCGATTAGCGGCCGCGCCAAGAAATGCAAGAAACAGTTGGGTCTTAGGGGGAGTAGGAATTTTGAATTTTGGGCGCGCGGCGGTTTTTGAATTTTTGCGCGCCGCGGAAACCTGCTCTTCGTCTTCCCTCTAAGCGCACTCTGATCCCCTCTTTCTCCTTTCCCTGCAAACGATTGGCTGTCTGATTGGGATGGTTGGGGCAATGTGGTGGCCGTGGGAAGCGCACCCCACTTGGACGAACACCCCAATCACGCAAAACATTCAATCCGCCTTCTTCGACCCTTCTGGAACGTCTGCCCTTCTTCTGTCCTAACCATCTACACCCCGCGCTTCGCGCAGCCTCTCCGCCGCCTTCGGCGTTATAAATTTCCGCAATCCCTTCCTCTCACTTTCTTTGATCATGGCTGCAAGTTGCGCAAGCTATGCGCGAAGCCCGCGGCGTCGGAAAGGCTCGGCGTGCCCCGTGGTGGGCAAAGCGACGGCGGGTGGCGGAGTTAGTGGTAGACTTGGGGTAAGGCAGTCGGAGGGACTGAGCAGTGGTTTAGAGAAATGCAACTGTTGAAGGTTAAAGCTAGTAATTTTTGGTCTGAGACAGATGTTGCCACCATATTCGTAAGACTTTTGAGTCATAATATATTGGAAGATGGTGGTGCATTAGATCAGGGGATGTGGCAACCATTGAGAGAATCATGAGTCCCCTAATTAGTGGTATATTTCCAGTAAACCTTCCTATCTTAAAAAATGGTCAATGAATGGTTATAAATAGCAACATAAAACAATGGAGGGAATCAAAGTAATTGATGCATTATATAATAAGGATAAGGATTTGAGGTTACTAAGAAGGAAAGCAGACTTGGATTTGAGGACGGTGAATGTTAATGGACTAGCATCAGCTCATCATACAAAAAAACAGGCAATCTACGACCAGTTAAAAGGTATAGGGGGAAGAGACTGGCCTGATGTAATATGTATCCAGGAAACTCACCTGATAAACACGGATGTGCATAATCATACACATAAGGTAATATGGTCATACCAAGCCTTTACGGCTTATGCACCAAGGCCTGGTAGTGTGGGGGTAGCTATTTAGATCCCCCCAAATTCCAAGGCGGATCCCATTTATGCAGAAGTCGATAAAGAGGAAGGAAGATGGGCCTTCGTACTAGTAATGTTTGAAATAGAGGTGGTATGCATCCTATGTGTATATGGGCCTAATGAGGTAGGTGAAAGACAAAAATTCTTCAAGTCCCTTCCTCGCCTACCACAGGGGATTCCGGTTATTATAGCAGGAGATTTTAATGCAGCACCAAATCGACACCTGGATATATTACACATTTCATCCCCATGTCCTGGGTATATTGAGTCAGATGAGATAATAATAAACACTCTATGTCATTCTCTCAATGTCTTTGATGCTTATAGAAGACTCAATCCTACTCAGAGGTCGTTTTCCTGCTTTAGAAAGGGTCAATCTAGTCGAGGATCTAAATCTCGTATTGACCTTATCCTAATATCGAAAGAATTGCAAGGGGCTATACAGTTTGCAGAGATCTTTCCGAAAAGTCCATTATCGGGACTAGACCATGCTATGTGTGTAGCAGTTCTATCTTTCAGAAAAAAAAACAGATCAGGGAAAAATATTTTATAAACTGAATACATCCCATCTAAAGATTGAAAACTTTATTTCCTTTATTAAGGAGGTATGGACCTTCTGGCGTAATCAACGAAACCTCATACAAGATGATGTTAATTGGTTCAACAATGGTCTAGCATTTCTAGGACGTAAATGCAATGAATATTCTAAACTTCTTGCCTCTCAAAGACACTATAAAGAAACATGTTTGCATCAGAGGATTCAACAGCTCCAACAATAGGAGAATGAACCTGATGAGAAGGAAATTTTATAACCTCTTGCTCAAGAAATAAAAGAACTAGAAGATCAGTTGTTGGCTTAAATGGAATACAGGTGGCAAGGAATAAGAATTAGAGGTAAGTTAAGAAAACATCAAATGGAAGGGGAGATGGATGCAAGATCTTTTTCTTTGGCCAAAATAAATTCATGTCGCATAATTATTGAAGGCCTAGAAGACCCCTTCCCTAGGAATCTTCCATTGGTCACATCCTCAGCATCATGTATGAAAATAGCTAGACATTTCTTCCAAGATCTCTTTAAGTCAGAAACTAAAAGCATCCCATAAATTCAAAGAATTAAGGAAATAGAAGATTTTCTTATGCCTATGGGCAAAGCATTAACTAAAGAACAAAGAGTGGAGTTAGAAATGTATGTTTCAAAGGAGGAAATATAGACAACACTAATGCTTATGGAAGAGGAAAAGACTCCGGGCATTGATGGGTTCCCCAAGGAATTTTTGGAATCCTCATGGGATTTCCTTTCACAAGACCTCATGGAATTTTACCATGCAGTTTGGAACTCGGGACAAATGGGAGAACTTGTAGGCCAATAGATCTTAACTCTGCTCTATAAAAAGGGGGATAAAACAAACATTTGTAACTATCGTTCTATCACCCTACTAACGGTGGTCTACAAATTGATGGCGAGAACCTTAGCCAATAGACTTTCTAAAGTCATTGCTGAAATTATCCATCCAGAGCACACAGGGTTTATCACAGGAAGGAATATCCAAGATAATATACTATTAGTCAATGAGTTGATTAGGATATCACATCAATCCAAACATAACGCGGCCTTCATATTTATAGATTTTGAGAAAACTTACGGTCATGTGGATTGGTTATTTCTAGATAAATGTTTAGAAAAATTTAATTTCAGTCTAAATTTTAGAAGATGGGTGAAAATTACATAGGAATGCTACAAATAGGGTAATGGTAAGTGAAAATATAGCTCCCCTTATTTCTTTACAGAGATCAGTAAGAGAAGGGGACCCAATTGCCCCATATCTTTTTGTCATAATCATGGAGGCTTTGGCAGCTAACCTCAGACAACATAAGGATATAAAAAAATTCAAGTGTCATCTATTCTAGAGGAAGCTATTCCAGTTTGCTCTCTCTTTGCTGATGACCTATCACTGATGGTAGAAGCATCTAAAATGAATATGGAAGTTATAAGCAGTCTGATGGATAAGTTTTGTAGACTATCTGACATGAGGGTAAATTGGGGTAATAAAACGATGGGATGGTGGATTCATCATCAAGGAGTAAGGCCCTCTGAACTACCCAAAGTAAAATGGCTTTCACTAGATACTCCTATTAGGGTATTGGGCATTTCTTTTTCGACAACAGGAAAACCAGCAAATAATGATGAATGTATATCCAAACAGACATATGCTAAGCTGGAACTGTGGAAGGGAAAACATACTTCTCTTTTTGGTCGTACTCTGCTAATCAATAATGTGGTCCTAGCCTCAATCTGGTATAAATCAGCAATATGGGCGTTAAAAAACAAAGAACTAAAGACCCTGCAACGTCAACTATCTTTCCTTTTATGGAAAGGCAACCATGAGCTTGATAAAGTAATTAGTAGGGTAACATGGCAATCAGTGATACGACCCAAGGTCAGGGGTGGGTTAGGCATTATTGATCCTTCCTTACAAGCTATGACCCTATCAATCCAATGGATTAAACGCCTACTATTTAATCCCCAAACCCCTTGGAGTGGATTGGCTTGGAAACAAATCAGACGTCTGGCACCAAAGACACCTTACAACATAGACTCAATGATGTGGCTTGAAAACAGGTTTTGGACCATTCCAAGAGGGATAAAAAATGAACCTATGGATCAAAGGGTATCAAATAGGAGGGCGGCAAAAATGAATTTAGATAATGATTCGTTTTGGACTAACCTCATTAAAATATGGTGGAGTACCATTAACAGACCAAAACTCCCCTCATAGATGGGAAGAGGTATGTCGACAACCACTTTTTGATAATAGACTTCTTAAAGATCCTCAAGGATGTGTCCTTTACTGTGAAGATTCTCCCTGGAAAGGGTGGGTTAAACATTGTATTGTTAGAATAAAAGACATCTGGAACAATGAAGAGAAAGAGTGGATTACCCCTTCTCAGTTACAGATTCACCTTAGATATTGCCATCACTCTGAAAAAACCTTAGAAAATTTGATTGATTGGATGCCTTTGGATTGGGTAAGGATCCTAAAAAAGGGCCCTTAGTTAATAAAAGGTGACTAAGTGGCTATGAAGGATAAGTAAAAAACCATAGGTAGTATTGTAATAGTTCTGGAAGATGAAAAAATTCTTCTCACCACCTATGAAATGGATAATAACCAAACTCTTATAATCAAGGACCAGAATAATATAGAAAAGGTGGCAAAAGAGCAGGTATTCAGAATCAGAGTATTGAAGAACAAAGGCAAATGGGTAGCATTTAAACCAAATACACCTATCTGTCATCTACCTCTTGATCCTGCAAATTGGAAATGGTCTAATATAGGAAGGAGAGGAAAAGGGTATTCTTGTACTCTTCATACGTTAACAGTAAAGTGCACTTATAGGATGCTTCGCCCTAAGATTCTTTTAAAGGACAAGGTTGAAGAAAGATGGATGAAGCATCTTAATGCAAATAAAGAATCACTAAGGAAGGTAAAATGGTTTAGTAAGACCAAAATTAAACCAGCAAAAGTGGCTTCACTCCAATGGCAAATAGAGCATAGATGTCTACCCACAAATGACTGGCTTGTAGATAGAACGACTTTGGAACAAAGAGGGATAGCGCTTCCATGGTGTAAATTTTGTAAATCTGCATTTCCTTCCAAGTTAATTCCGGAGACAATCGAGCATGTATTCTTACAATGTCCTGGGGCAATTTGGCTATGGAGATGGTGGGACCATATTTGATCTAATTTGGAAACAAAAGTCCAATGGCCATGGGATTGGAGAGCCCTTCTTCTTGAAACCTGGTCCCCTGAATTTATTGATGAATTCTCACAAAATGTATTCAATATGGGTAGGAGAGCGGTTTTATGGGCAATTTGGATGAGAAGATGTACGAATGAAATGGAAGGAGCCAGACTAGATGGACCAGAATTCACTGACACAGTTAAGCAACAAATTCAAACTGATATCAATATAAAATGGGAACAGTCTAAAGAAAAAATAAAATTTATATCCTCACCAAAGGAAATCCTGCAGCACATTCAACGATTCAACCAATGCTGGCTAGGAGGAACCCAGGGGGAGGAAATGGGGAAGGTTGAATGGGAAGGGGCAAGGAGAGGAGAAGAGGAAAAGTTGAGAAAGGATTATAAGCTTGTGTTTAATGATTGGACAATGATTGATCCAACTATTCCTTTACGTCCACTTTTCGATTTCCCAAACCCTTTTCCCCCCTCAACATTAAGTCTGAATGAAATCAAGAGGATATTCATGATAGCCACATTTAGGTTAATTAGGTAGAATCTGATAGATAAGAAGGGAAGAGTGCTAGAATGAACCAGATAGATATGGCGCCTTAAGGGGTGAAGAGGCACTTCTCATCCACCTCTATAGTTCAAGCATAATGTTTTTTCATTCATGTATTAATGTATTCATCTATTCAAGGGACACTGGACCCGGTTTCCAGCAGGTGTTGCTCCCCACCAATAGATGGAGCTAAGGTTAAAAAAAAAAAAAAAAAAAAAAAAAAAAAAAAAGGATTGAGCAGTGGTGGGGATCAGACGCCGACAGTGGCAGGGCCTTGTGGCAGGGCCTTATAACTATGGTTGTCGGTGGTTTTGACAGATTGGGGACTGGGCCCGGAGCGGCCAGTTGAGAGAATTTTGTATTTTGAAGGCGAACTTTTTTGTCCATTGCTGCTTTGTCCCCGTGTGATGTGTGCATGACTCCAAAGGTTGGGTTATCTGTTATGCATGTCGGGTACTAAAGCCTATGGATGTTGAATGGTTCATTGAAGACTCTATGCGTATGAGCGTGTGTATGCGCCTCTGGGCCTGATGAGCGGAATTATCGAGGTATCGAGTGTCGATTGCTTGCATGAGGGCATGAATGCATCGTTCCTTCCCATCTCCCTTTCTTTTTGATTATTTGTGTGAGTGTGAGTGATACACGCCAACCTCCTTTCGTCGTCTCTCTCTCTCTCTCTCTCTCTCTTTCTCTCTCTCTCTCTCTCTCTCTCTCTCTCTCTCTCTC
>BFEA01000189.1:2499717-2521723 GCA_003427395.1 Chara braunii
TCTCTCTCTCTCTCTTTGTGTGTGTGTGTGTGCCTGTGTGTGCATGTGTGTGTGTACATGTGTGTGTGTGCGGGTGCGCGGGTGTGCGGGTGTGTGCGTGTGTGTGCGTGTGTGTTTGTGTGCGCGTGTGTGCGTGGGGGGAAGGGGCGACCGGAGCCCAACCAACCAATCAATCAATCAATCAATCAATCAAAAAAAAGGCACGCGGCATCAGTTTTTTTTTCTTTCTATTTTTTCATTAATCAATTAATCAATTAATCAATCAATCAATCAATCAATCAATCAATCAATCATCAATCAATCATCAATCAATCAATCAATCAATCAATCAATCAATCCATCCATCAATCTTTTCTTTTTTTTTCCCGACCTCCCACCACCCCCCAACCCCCGAAAAAACTTTTCTCTTTTTCGTTTTTTCTTTTGACTTTGGAGGTAGCCCCCGACATGCAAACCCCTCCCACCCCCTCAGATGCCAACCCTCCCGGGGAAGGCCTCTGAAACTGGTCGTACGGCCTGTACGAGCGCCTGGGGGGCCGTATGTACGGTCGTACGTACTCCCCGTATCCGTACAGCGGGCAACATAGATCACACGTAAATTGCAAGAAGGACCGGAGACTAATCTCACGCTGAACTCGACACACTGGAATAACACATCAGTGAGGCTAAACTCCAAAAACAGATCCAGGTTGGAATCCCCACTATATCTTATTGAACTCGGAGCAACGGCAACTACCATGGCGAAAGGGAAGGCACCAGGAAGAGACGGACGACCAATGCAGTTTTACCTACAACACAAGGAAAGCACTGTCTCCACATCTGTTGGTGTATAACGAGGTCCTAGTAGGCGAACAGATAAGTGCACAAATGTTGTATGGAATCATCTCAATTATGTATAAGAAAGGAAATAAGGCAGACATTAGGAACTGGAGACCTATATCTCTACTTAATGTCTCCTACAAGATCCTGGTCAAAGTCCCAGCCAGAAAATTAGCTATCTCAGCCTATCTGTTTACTGTACCTGATGGGTAGAGACCAAGGAGCGTTTGTGCAAGGGAGGTGTATTTTCGATAATATAGTAAGTATTTGTAACAGTTACTGCTCTTAATTTGTTGGAAGTGATCCAAAAGAAAGACCTAGACTTTGCAGTTCTATTAATCGACCTGGAAAAAACATATGAGAGGGTAAACCAGACCTTTGTGGTAACAACGCTTAAGCACATGGGCTTCGGTCCCAGGTTCTGTTAGGAGGTAATCGGGCTGAACGCTCTCTCAAAATCCTGAGTTATGATCAATGGCAAGGTCTCTAAGCCATTTGCTCTATCCAGATCGCTATGGCAGGGATATCCCTTAGCTCCTCTAATTTTTGTGTTACAACTAGACGTGTTGGTTAACAACATTAAATCTCACCCACATATAGTAGGACTGGAAACCGAACACAGCGAATGTAGGGTGAAAGTGTCGGCATATGAACTTTTTGTGATCTCAACCAACACCCAACCCTCACTATCAACCCTCAACTCTTGTTTGGGGGAGTATGCAAGCCTCTCTGAAGCAATAGTTAACTGTAACAAGTCGGTGTTACAGTATCTTTTCCTTACACAATATGTCATTTCAATCGATTTTGGAATGAAAAGGATCGCCCAAAATACTTTAGAAAGGTATCTGGGAGTACAAATAGCCCTCTGCAATTCGACGGACCTTCAGGGAGATCTCTAAGTAGGACGCGGCACCCCACCTATCTCTTTTCGGTAGGGCGCGACACCCCACCTATCTCCTTTTGGTAGGGCTCTGATTCTAAATGTAGCGCTTCTCTCGCTGCTTGGTGTATAGGGAAAGTTAGGCTCTTTAGTAACCAACTGTTGAAGGTAGTTCGTAGAGTGAAATTCAGGATCCCACTTGTTTCCGTGGAAGTCGGAGGCGGCCCTGCTTTGTCGCAGAATCTGATGTGAAAACGCCATAGTACGTGGCACCGCAAACACGGTTTAAGGGGCTGTTGTTCCTTCGAAAATGGAAAGACGTTGACCCCGTAGCCCACCCCTAAAAAGAAGGTGGCCCTTTTATTATTATTATTTTTTTTTTGCATGTCCGCCTTTCGTTCGTGGTTGGGGAAACCCCGCATGGTTTGTGAAAGTCCCGGCCTCATCCGCGATGTGGGATTCAAATTTTCTTTCACGAACCATGCGGCGCGGGTCCACTAAAAGCAGTCCTTTTTGGGTATTTCGAAAAAGAGAAGAGGTGGGATCAGACCTTAACATGAAGTACAACAAGTCAGTTATTGGCCTTGAAAATTCCGCTGCAGCGGAACTGTTACAAGCAATAGCCATGTAGGGGTTACTGGTAGCGGTAAACTTGGTTTTTACGCACCCGTTCCTGGCATCCTATCGGGACTCCTTAAGCCGCACTGTGGCCACGTTGAAAAATACTTGAAAGGAGACTAAACCACTAATAAAACTGGCCCTGTTTTACCAAACTGACGTGCCCCCTGCGTGCTGAGTTCTGCCAAGCGTGGAGGCAAAGGGAACACTCTTTGTGCTTCTTGGGATTATTCCATCCCCAATTCCTGGGGTCAACTGACAAAGAGTATGCCAGAAGGGAGAGGCAATAGGGTCTATAGCCATCTTCGTATTCCTGTACATACTGCACAGACAGGTAACAAATCTGCCGCTGGAAGGATCGGGACACGTCCTGGCTCCAGGGCAAGGTTCTCACCCATTGATGCTCCTCCCCCTCAAGCTGTCCAGCAGGAGGCGTGGATGGCCACGGCTGAGTAACCCTCCATCTTCCAAATCATTGGGGGGTCGTCATCTTGCACTCTCTTGTACCACATCCCCTTCTGAAGTATGAGGCCTTTCCTTAGGGCCTTGGTCTACGCCCGGTGGTTTTTCGGGGCGATTCGATGAGGGACCTAGCTAAGGTGTTAAACACCCCACCTGGGAAGTACGGTCGCAAGGCTGAAACTCAAAGGAATTGATGGGGGCCCTGCACAAGCGGTGGAGCATGTGGCTTAATTTGATAGAACGCGCAAAACCTTACCAGCCCTTGACATATGAAAGAAACTCCTCGTAAGAGATGTACTTTGACTTCATACAGGTACTGCATGGCATTGGCTGCCGTCAGCTCGTGTCGTGAGATGTTGGGTTAAGTCCTATAACGAGCGCAACCCTCGTTTTGGGTTGCTAAGACATCGCAACGACGTGCTGCATGCAAAAAAAACTGCCAGTGATGTACTGGATTAAGGTGGGGATGACGTCAAGTCCGCATGGCCCTTGTGGGCTGGGCTACATATGTGCTACAATGGCGATGACAACAGGAAACAAGGCTTTTACGAGGAGCGAATCCTGAAACATTGCCCAGTTTGGGTTGTTCTTTGCAACTTGAGAACATGAAGTTGGAATCGCTAGTAATCGCGGATCAGCATGCCGCTGTGTATATGTACTCAGGCCTTGAACACACCGGCCGTCAACCCATGGGAATTTCTTTTGCCCGAAATCGTCTCTATGATAAACCAATTAACAACAAAAAGCTAGTAAACATCAGAAAGATGGGTATCAGCATAGAAAGATGTATTGATGTACCAAATTGGCTAATACTAGAAGGTTGATGCGAAGTGTTTCACCAATTTACAGAGAATTTCATTATTGGTATATTTATGAGACCTATATCAATCCAATCCTGCAGCACCGCCTGCCTCAGTTGGTTCAAGTGCTCTCTGGTGCCACAAGCCTGCCGAGAGTGGCGACAGTTCTGCAAAGGGTTTGCAGTCTCCCAGATATCCTCCAGTGTTCCTACTCCACCTGCCATCCACATGTCTCTGAATGCCCCTGATCCGAAGAAAGAGAAGACAGAATAGAGGGATTCCCGAAGAGAGGTTGCGTGAGTATACCGTCCAATGAGTCCATCTGCAGCGGCGGAGCTCGCAATGGTAGTATGACATGGAGCCAGGCTTTAAACCACCAGTATTTCCTTGAGTAGTTCCCGTTAGCGCGCCACAATTTTAGGAAACATACAGGCTACTGCAGGAGCGCCCAAATCCATCCAACTAGAAACGTTTCTACTCTTTTTTTTGCCGTTGCCTATAGCTGGGCCAATTACTGGTGGCTTAAGAATGCCTGCCTAAATCACATCAGGCATTCTTTTCTTCAAGTAGTCAGGTACAAAAGCCATAGGTGCCTGACACTGTCCCAATTCCTGTGTGTATAGATTTCATATTCTGCCGGGGGCCTGCCAGTATGGCCCATGAAAGCCATCTGGCCACCAAGGCAGCCACTTGTTTTCTACCCGGTCGGAAGTTCGGAAGTGGCAAAATCAGGCGGCCACTGGTTGTTGCTTTTTTTTTTCTTCGTTTTTTTTTTTTTTGTTGTTGTTGTTGTTGTTGGTCATTTACCAGGCCCCTGGCTGGGCCATGGCTGAGATGTCTAGGCCATGCCCGAGATGTCTAGGCACACCCATGGCTGGGCAACAACCGAGATGTCTAGGCCATGCCCGTGGCTAGGCCATGGCAAAAAGGGGTCTCGTCGCGTGGCTGGGCCATGGCCGAGACGTTTAGGCCACGTGCGAGAAAAAAAAAAGGGGTAACTTCAGTAGAGTCACAAAAACGAGTTATAATTGCACTATGTGGCAAGATACAGTTTTCAATTGCACTACATGGCCAGCTGGGTTCTATACATTGCCCGAACTGCAATTTGAAACTGTATCTTGGCCCATTATGATAGTGCAATTATAACTCTGAGTCATTTTTGTGACTCCGGAGTAGTTCCCCCCCCCCCCCCCAAAAAAAAAACGAGATGCTATGGTAGTGTTGCCCGAACTGCAATTTGAAACTGTATCTTGGCCCATAGTGCAAGTATAACTCATTTTTGTGACTCCGGCGTAGTTCCCCTGCTCTCCACCGGCACCTGCAGTGTCCTGTTGTTTCCAAGAATTTGAAACACGACATATTCAATTTGGCCATTAGACACCGCCATGTGGGGTTGGGGGGGGGGAGAGGAGGAGGTGCAGTGACTGGCCATTGCTCGGCGCTAGCACCGCCGATTTCCCCCATCGGCAATTCCTGCCCACACCTCGTCACCGTGATGAGGGACTGGTACAGCTTTGCTCTCGCACCACAGCTGTGGGGCAAACCTACCCCGTGGGCTGGGGAGAGATCCGGGTTGGTTGGTGTTCCCGCGTACTATAAATAGAGTAGTCAGAGGATGAGATAGATGCGTAGTACCAAGAAAGATGAAATAGATTGAGAGAAGAATATAGATTTTGAAAAAAAAGACAAAAAAAACACGACATGGCACTCTGGTGCAGTTGTCTCAAAACAGAAGGGTGATGGCCTTGAGATATCATCTGCTCTCAGCCAAATTTGAACTCAGGTCGGTATTTTAACAGTTCAACGGTGTACCAACTGAGCTGGCAGTGCGCCAATTGGTCTCATTCAGAGCGTCCTGTGCTCTTGACTGAAGGACAATTTGCTTGAGGAGATCTGAGCCTTTCTTGTGAATTACCCAGGTACACTGGGGAAGTGTTCAGGGGCAGTGGGATGAGAGACAGTGTGGGTTCCCAACATCCCCTTGACCCCCTGCAGCATATATTCTTTTTTTTTTTTTTTTTCGTTCCCCGGGGGGGGAGTGGGCTTCACTGCAGTGCAAGCCTACCCCTATGACCCCTCCGTAGCCCTGAAATTTTAATTTAATATCATGTGGCCCGACGGATCAGAACAGATACTACACTTGATCTTCGCCAAAAGGCCAAGAAAGGTATTGCAGCATATATTATTATATCCTTTCTTTCTTTCTTTCTTTCTTTCTTTCTTTTTTTGAAAAGAGGGCAATGGCCTTGAGGTGTCATTATTGAGCTGACCAGCCCAGGTAATTCAGAATTATTTCTGAGACAACTGCGCCTGTGACCGCCACACAGTTCAGAATTCGCAGAAATTACAGTCCACTGCAAGCTTGGGCGAAGACCAGTTAGAAACTGCAAGAAAAACAGTAAATCATGAGTTCACTGGTTCAATAATTGGGAAAAACCGGAGGTGGCGGTAGTGGTAGTGCTCTTTTTCCCATGGCTTGGCCTGGGAGCAGTTACCGGTAGCAGGCCCGCCCGTTTTTGACTCGTTTCCCCAGGGGTGTGGCCTAGGCATCTCGGTCATGGCCCAGCCACGGGTGTGGCCTCGACATCTCGGCCATGGCCCAGCCATGGGTGTGGCAAAGACATCTCGGTCGTGGCATAAGCAGGCGCGGAAAAAAAAGAAAAAAAAAAGAAGCTGCTGCGAGGATCCAGGGTCCTCGGCAGGCCTAAGGGGCCCCTGCTGCATATGTGCCCGCCCTAAGATGAGCATCTGGCTCTCCAGGCCAACATAAGGACATGCAGTCTCATATAGGAGAAAAGGTTAGCTGCAAACGGGGTCCAGTGGGCCAGCAAGTGTTGATTCTCAGCCAGCAGCAAGAGGCCCAGGTCCCATGGCCCATGGGATATGGGCATCTGTAAGGGCATGAAACGCTGCATCCCACCACGGCGCGCCAGTTGGTTGAGGGAAACACAGGCCGAGCAGCAAAACATTCCACGGTCTTCCAGGCCTTTCCAAAAATGCAGGCCCTGGGCGAGAATCGCATCCTCATACACAGGCAGTTGGAAGGCCCAACCGAACGGAGGCCCAGCAGCAGCAGCGGAGGCACAGCCTCCTGGGGCCTACCGGAAGCTTCTGGGCAGAGGGCCAGGCCAGCTAGGCCGCCGAGAGAGGCAGTTTCTTTCCACATAGGAAAGAGCTCGCTGCCTGGCCAGAGATTCAGCACTTGCATTCTGGCGGAAGCGCTGCTGGAGAGGACGCTCGTGGGCTGCTGCTGGCGCTGAGAAGCAAGGTGCTAGCGCGTGCGGTCATGCAGGGAGCAGGGTGCTGCTGAGGGAAGTGCCATAGCCCAGCCTCCATAGCTGGATGGGCTTGGACTACAATGAGGCGCAGGGGTGGTCTTCCGGTGTACAGAGGGAAGACGTGGGAGTAAGTCAGGGGAGAGCGAGAAGGATGGTGATGATGATGATGATGTGAGGGCACATACCTGGTATTGGCGATGGTCTGCATTGGGCGACATCTGCAAGTACTTGAAGTTCGTGGGCTGCTGACGTCAACAGTTGCATTGTCAATTAGTAGGCAGACTGTAGCTGTGTAGGAAGTAGGCTGGGCGCCGAGCGCCAAGTAGGGACATAGGGCCTGGATACTCTTGTTGGTGCATTTCTGCGATCTGGCCTTCAATATGATTGTGCATTCTGGACATAGTCATCTCGATATTGCTCAATTTCCTTGCAATTTGGTATCAGAGCTGGTTCAAACTGCGCTTCATTGGTTCTTCGCAATAGCTGTTTGGTGCTTCGCATGAGGTGTGGGGCAGTAATAAGGCTTGGGCGTTGAACGGTAGGCAGCCCAGGTTTGTGTGGGCGCGCCAGGAAGCTATGTGGTGACATTAGGGGTGTACGTTGGATGATGAGAGCTCGCTGATGTGGCCTTTAAGTCGAGGTGGAACTGCATTCTGCTGTTGGTTGTGCCGAGGCAACGACCGGTCATCATAAATACACATCAGGTTGCCGGTGAGAAATCTGTGGTTGGGGGCAGCATTATGAGGTACTTTGTGCTCTTCCTTATCTACGCTCTCCATTACTTATTACCGTGAGGAAGTGAGTTCCGTCTTGAGAGTCCTCTCAATGTGAGGTGTCGTGAACACTCAACCTTGAAAGTCGACATTCTTCTTGGGCAGCAAGCTGGTGGGAGACGGGCGACTGGGCGAAGCACTCAGGTCACCGTCACCATGCCGTCTATAAATATATCTGGTGAGACTCGGTGTTGACTTTTAGTTGTGATCGTCGTCCTATTTGCGAAGTTAAATAATTCCTCAGGACCTTGGGGGCTGTCCTTGAACTGCCTCTTGATCAGCCAGATCAAACCAAGTGTAAGGCTCGTTGCATGCGAGGGTGAATAAAATGCAGGGGCTGACAGGTTTGACATAGACTTGGGGCACAGGGGTGGGCCGGATTGCACACCTTCAGACAAGCCGCTCAACCAGATGCTCAGGGCGTTGACACAAAGTGGCAACTCAAGAAGGATACAGGGAGACAGGGGGGATTCCGGTAATGGTTCGTTGTGACACTAGTTAGATGAATTGCCATCCTCCACAAGTAATTATTTTTATTTTTGATTACTTAGTTATACGACAGTTGCAGGTAGGTTAGTTTCTTTCCTTGCTGAATTGCATTCTGTGTAAGAGTAATCTAAAACAAGAATTGAACTTACTTATAGGACCCGACATTGATTGCTGGATACCACTTGACTACTTCTCTCTAGGCTGACCGGAATTAGTTGATTGCTCATACCCGGTTGTGTGTCATGTTGAGGTAGGATTCAGTGTGGACTCTAGTTTAGATCACACACACTGTAGCTCATGAGTGATGCAGGCGGTAGTGAGGAGGAGGAACGAGTAGTGGAACATCTTAGAGTGACTCATAGAACTGCACTCAGTCAACCGATCACCTTCTTGGAGTTACACCAGGGAGAGGAAAGGTGGTTGCGAAGGGAAGCCAGGGAAAGGACAACATTAGAGAGGGCTAAGACAGCGGCAACCAACGCTGAACGGACACTTGCAGCAGCAAGACTAGCGGACACTAGAGTTCAGGTTGAGGCTGCGATGGCTACCTCCTCTACATTGTCACATGCCTTGTCCTAGGCCTCTTCGTCAGGTGTCAGTCAGGGTATCTCTCAGAGTTCTGTTAGTCAATCTGTTGGCTCACAAGTCAGGCAACAGATTTCACTCGCACCTGAGGATTATGAGATCCTCCAAGCGGAAGAACTACATGATCAACTACAACAGCAATTGAGAGATGCAACAGAGAGGAGACAAAGGGTTATCACTAGAAAAGCTAGACTAGGAGCTAGGAGGCAGGACTTAAGAAATCTAGAGGCACTAGACGAGTCGACACTTGACCCTGCAATGCAAGCGTTGCATCGCTCACTACTTTGTGTGGCAGAAACGCAGGTTGTCCAGCAGGAAGTGTTGGTCGAACTAGTGGACGGCCAGAAACGAATTCTGGCTGCACTGCAGGCTCCTCGTCCAATGATGAGGCAACCTCAGTATGTTGTAGTTACCCGTTCGGTTGCAGGTCCCTCAGTGACGTCGTCACCGATAGGGCCCTCCTTCTCTCCTATGTATGGCATTCCTCTTTCAGGTAGTCAACCAGTAGTCAGTGGCCAGATTTTGATTTCTTCCCCCGTACCATCGAGGACGGTGGCATCTACAATGCCATTGTCTGGACAACCGCAGGTTCGCGTACAGCAAGCTGTCTCAGTGGCTATGCAGCCACTGGAGCAATCACCTAGGCAAATCCAGCCTATGCAATGGATGCCCAAGATTCCCTTGCTGAGTCCAAAGCCCTTCTCTGGCGACAGGAAGAAGGATGAGGACCTGGATACTTGGGTGAGGAATGTGCCTACCTATGTGAGGCACAAACTCACAAGGCCAGAGCAGGAGGTTATAGTAGCTGCTTCCTTTTTAGAGGGGTTGGCAGCGCGTTGGTTAAATGGGTTAGTGCAACAACAGGGCTATGGTTAGAATTTCGATGCCTGGGCTCAGGCCCAGACATTGGAAGACTTCGTACAGACTGTGTACAAGAGGTGGCATGACCCTCAAGGGGCTCAGAAGGCCACCGACGCGATCAACAATCTTTGTGCCAGAAGGTACAAGAATGTACGCGAGGTCACAAACGCTATAGAACGCCTGATCGTAGTACCTGGTGTGTGTTTTTACCCACAGGTACTCCTCACAGACTACTTGAGATGTCTGCCCTCAGAAGTTAAGACTAAACTGGTGGATGTGGCCTACATAGACCAACATAACTTCACTACTTTCAGCAAGAAAGCCTTAGACATAGAGGCTAAGCTGGGATCCGCGCATCAGGGCCACGCAGATGGTAGGAAGAAGAGACTTCCCCAGGGCAAGAAAAAGAAAGGTCAACTTATGTTCGTTGACCATGATGGTCAGGCAACTGAAATTGACGACTTTCCAGACTATAGGGACAAGACAGAGCATGATGGGGCCATCGAGACTTTGGATGGGGGAGTTGTGGCACCTATGAAGGAAAAGGCTAGGGGGACCGAGAAGCAGAAGGTAGGCCGGTCCAAGGGTCAGGGCGACCAAGGAACACCCGCTTCGGTAAAACTTGGTTTGGATTACGAGGTGTGGAGGGACCGAGTTGCCAGGGGTACATGCATGAACTGTGGCATTATGGCCACACGTCGAGAACTTGCCGAGGCAAAAAGGTCACGACTAGGGTAGCGACCCCAACTATGGTGGGGTTATCCTTGAACCCTGGCGGTGCTTTTGTGAGCACTTCGCAAGGAAACACCTGGGGCCAGTAGGAGTGTTAGCCGCTCTTACTCACGCTGAAGTGGTAATGTTGCCTTCCCCACTTCAGGCGTTGGCCAAGGCTAGTGACACCTACATCGCCCCGCCGACACGTTCAGACCATCGACGCTCCGTTCGAGAGAGGTGTCTGAGTCCCTGGAGTAGTCACAGTCTGAGTGGTCAGGGAAGGACCCCGAAAACTCTTAGGCGATGATCAGTAAAGGTCCTAGGGGTGAACATTTCGTGGTAGAGGTTGATGTAGGTGGTCGCAAAGTGGGTGACTTCGCAGACATAGGCTCGGCACGGAACTTCATCAATCGTGCTTGTGTGGATAGGCTGCGCTTAGGGGACCAAGTGCAGCGGCTTATCAGAACTGTAGCTTCTACGCTGGCCAACAAACACCAAATGGTAGTTAAAGACTATGTCAAGGACGTAGTCTGTTCCTTCTCTTATGGAGGAGGGGAAGTGAGACACAAAATCTCATTCCTCGTTAGCGACAAACTCAGTCTGCCGTTTGACTTGTTGCTAGGTATGCACTACCTCGAGGTCACTCAACCTCAGTTTAATTGGGATAGGAAGGTGTTGATACACAAGCTGCCAAATGGTAGGACCGTTAGACTACAATAGTTTAAAGCTTGCAGTCTAGTGGAAAACTACGACTGCATGTGTGCCTCCTCTTTCTATAACTACTATAAGCAGAATCGCGAGGAAGGCATGTATCTAGTCTTTGCCTCTGAGAAAGGGGAGACCGTAAAATCACCCCCAGAGATAGAATCAGTCGTCGTGCAATATTCCGACCTTTTTTTAGGAGCCTACAGGCGTGGTGGAAAGGAAGGTGGTCCATGCGATTGAGGTTTTCCCAGGTAGTAAGGTGCCTAGAGGACGAATCTATAGGATGTCTCCTGCAAAGTTGGATGAGCTCCGCCGCCAGCTCAAGGAGCTCACAGAAAAAGGATGGATTCGGCCTAGTACCTCTCCTTACAGTGCGCCAGTCTTATTTGTCCCTAAGAAGGGAGGTACCTTAAGGATGTGCATTGACTACAGGGGCCTCAATGCCATCACTGTTAAGAACGCAGAGCCCCTACCCCGCATCGACGACCTATTGGATATAGTGCAGGGATGTCGGTACTTCACAAAGATAGATCTGAAGTCCGGATACCATCAAATTGCTATTAGACCTGAGGACCAACACAAAACCGCCTTTCAGACCAGGTACGGTCTGTACGAGTTTGTGGTGATGCCCTTTGGCCTTTGCAATGCCCCTGGAACATTCCAGCACGCGAGGAATAGGATCTTTCGTGAGTACTTAGACAAGTTTATCGTCGTGTACCTCGACGATATTCTTATTTTTAGTAAGAATGTAGAGGAGCACGCTGAGCACCTAAAAATAGTGCTAGGTGTCCTAAGACAGCACCAGTACAAGGTCAGATTGGAGAAATGCGAGTTCAGTCGCACGAAGATCCTGTACTTGGGTCATGAAATTCATGCGGATGGGTTGAGGCCGGATGATGCTAAAGTGTCCAGCATACGAGACTGACCCACACCTCAGACTGTTACCAAGGTCCGATCATTTTTGGGGATGACGGGCTATTACCGTCCGTTTGTTAAGAATTATAGTACTATAGCTTCCCCATTAACTGACCTAACTCGCCTTGACAACCTTTGGGAGTGGACTGAAGAGTGTGAAGCAAGCTTAAAAAAATTGAAGTATGCTCTAACACACTATGAAGTTCTTAAACTTCCAAATCCTGAGCAGCCCTTTGTCGTGACCCAGACGCCAGCCAGTATGGCATAGGCGCAGTCCTTGCGCAAAAGGAGGGGAAGAAGTTAAGGCTCATCGAGTATACGAGTAAGAAGATGCCATCTTAGAAGTTAGCAAAGTCCACATATGAGCGTGAGCTCTATGCCCTCTATGGAGCGCTGGTTCATTGGATACATTATCTCAGGGGCAAATTCTTCTACTTGAGATCTGACCATGAGACCTTGCGATGGATCAAGACACGGCAAGTACTCTCTGACGCACTCAAGCGGTGGATTCAAGTGATAGACATGTCTGATTATCAACTTGACCTAATTAAGGGAGAATACAACAAAGTGGCTGATGCACTATCACGTAGGGCAGATTATCTGGGCGCACTAGTGACGGAGTTTGGCATATGTAATGATTTAACTCGATTTTTGGCGGAAGCCTATCAACAAGATCCAGTTATGTCTGAGATCATCCGTAAATTCAAAGAGAAGGATAAAGTAACTTCTGACGAATTTACGATGGTAGATGACTTGTTGTTTCTTGAAAAGGCAGGGAATAAAAGACTGTGTGTCCCGGATAGAGGGTCTCTTCGTAGTTTATTTTTAGGAGAGTGTTATGATGCAACTGGCCGTTTCGGCTATAAGAAGACTTCAACTAACTTAGTGCGAAGATTTTGGTGGCCCTCTATGATGCAAGATGCTAAGAGGTACGTAGAAACCTGTCAGGTTTGACACCAGGATAAACCTAAGACTCAGGCTCCGCTTGGGCTTCTCAAGCCTTGCCGATTCCTGAAGGTCTTGGTCAGAGTGTGTCCATGGACTTCATGGATACTCTTGTGACCAGCAAGACTGGCAAGAGACACATCTTCGTTATAGTGGTGATTACCCATCTATTGATATTGATTGTTTTTTTTCCAAGTATGCAAGACTTATCGCTATGCCAAAATCTGTTGAAACTGACTATATCATCAAACTGTTTCTGGATAACTGAGTTCACGATTTTGGACTCCCTACGTCGATAGTGAGTGATAGGGATGTAAGATTTACCAGCGAATTGTGGCAGTCAACAGTTGAGCAAGTGGGCACCAAGCTACAAACGACGTTAGGGAACCACCCTAAGTCAAATGGCCAGGCAAAACAGATGAGCCGAGTAGCACAACACCTGCTTCGACATTATATCAAGCCAAGTCAGGATGACTGGGATGAGAAGTTACCTCTCGTCGCCAGCCTGTACAACAACGCTGTACACAGTACTACTGGAATGACTCCCAACCAACTGCACCTTGGTTGGAAGCCCAAAACTGCACTTGACTTTCTGCTACCAGAAAGACAATCCACTACAACACCTGGCAGAATAGAGTTTGCTGTCAAGTACGAACAAATGCTGCAGCAGGCCGTCGAACATATTAGAAAGTCTCAGGATGCTATGATTGCATCTGAGAATAAGCATAGACGGCCCTCTAACTTTCATGTAGGTGATAGAGTCTGGGTCAAATCATCTGAACTGGGTCAAGAGCTTGGCATATCTCGTAAACTGATGCCACAATACTTCGGTCCTTGGGAGGTCCTCGACATAGTCGGGGATCAGATAGACGGACCTTCCTATGTGATTCACATCCCACCTCACTTACGCACACACCCAATTTTTCACGCCTCAAAGCTGGCACCTTTCACAGAAACTGCACAGTTTCCTTCCAGACGGTCAATGCTGCCCCCAACCATGGATGGTGAAGTTGACATTGACGAAATTGTGGGGCATCGAGTGATGTCAGTGTCTAAACCGCCAGGCAGAGGCCGCCCTCCTAAGCCAAGAATGCAACATCATGTCAGAATCAGACATCATCTGGATCCCAGCGAGAATCAGTGGTTCACCAAAGAAGAACTCATGCGAACAGCACCTCAAGTTATTGCAGG
Organism: Chara braunii; assembly: GCA_003427395.1. Lineage (NCBI taxonomy): Eukaryota > Viridiplantae > Streptophyta > Charophyceae > Charales > Characeae > Chara > Chara braunii. Next base: position 2,513,753 of record BFEA01000189.1, read on the forward strand.
CTATGCAAGAGAACTTAAGGGGAAAATGCCTGCAGATTAGAAGACTTCTCAGAGGAGTTTTGAAACAAAGGAGGAGGGAATGCGAGGATCCTGGGTCCTCGGCAGGCCTAAGGGGCCCCTGCTGCAGATGTGTCCGCCCTAAGTGAAGGCGGGCCTAACAAATCACGAGAGGCCCTCAGCTGTCAATTTCGTATTTGGGGTCCAGGCGCCAGTTCGTTGAGGGAAACACAGGCCGAGAAGCAAGACATTCCACGGCCTTCCAGGCCTTTCCAAAAATGCAGGCCCTGGGCGAGAATCACAGCCTCATACACAGGCAGTTGGAAGGCCCAACCGAACGGAGGCCCAGCAGCAGCATCGGAGGCACAGCCTCCTGGGCCTACCGGAAGGTTCTGGCCAGAGGCCCAGGCCAGCCAGGCCGCCGAGAGAGGCAGTTTCTATCTGTATAGGAAAGAGCTCGCTGCCTGCCCAGAGATTCAGCACTTGCATGCTGGCGGCAGCGCTGCTGGAGCGGACGCTTGTGGGCTGCTGCTGGCGCTGGGAGGCAAGGTGCTAGCGCATGCGGTCATGCAGGGAGCAGGGCGCTGCTGAGGGCAGCGCAATAGCCCAGCCTCCATAGCTGGATGGGCTTGGACTACAGTGAGACGCAGGGGTGGTCTTCGGGTGTACAGCGGGAAGACGTGGGGGTAAGTCAGGGGAGAGAGAGAAGGATGATGATGATGATGATGTGAGGGCACATACCTGGTCTTGGCGATGGTCTGCATTGGGCAACATCTTCAAGTACTTCGTGGGCTGCTGACGTCAACAGTTGCATTGTCAATTAGTAGGCAGACTGTAGCTGTGTAGGAAGTAGGCTGAGCGCCAAGTAGGGAGATAGGTCCTGGATACTCATGTTGATCCTGGCGAGAGCAAGCTCTCATTGACATTGGTTTTCAGTGTTACGATTCTTCATTGTTGTTATATTGGTGCATTTCTGCTTTCTGGACACTGCGATACTATCTGGCCTTCAATGTGATTGTGCATTCTGGACATTGTCATCTCGCTATTGCTCATTTTCATTGCACTGCAGGCGCAAAAGAAAAAACAAAAAAACGAGTGGCCGCCTGATTTTGCCACTTCCGAACCTTCCAATGGCTAGAAGTGCACAAAGCTGTTCTCAGTGTTCTGTTTTTGCAGTTTCTAACTGCCCTCCCTGGGCCCAGAACTGCTGTGCCCTGTTTGTTATTCCTTCCTGCGAAAGAATTCGAAACTGTGTAGCGGTCACCCACGCAGTTATTTCATTATTTATTCTGTCCATCTGGTTGCATCTGGATTCGAACTTCGGTCTGCATTTCATTTGATTATTATTATTATTATTATTATTATTATTATTATTATTATTATTAATTTATTATTATTATTACTATTATTATTATTATTATTATTATTATTATTATTATTATTATTATTATTAATTTATTTTTATTATTATTATTATTATTATTATTATTATTATTATTATTATTAACACAAGAGTGACAAGACACAGCCCCTTTATATTCTGGGGGGAACCAGTGCGGTTACCTATCTTCGGCAAGTATGGAACATTCATTGTTAGATTAATGTATAATCTATTTAGATTCTTGATTATGCTTATTAAGTTATTATATATTAATCATAATAGGATAGTATAAGAATGAATTCTCTATGAATAATATATAATTATGTGGCTCTCCAAGTAAATCTTACAAGGCCGTATTCCCCAATTAAGATTCAGAACTTCGCGCTAGCGCCTTCTCTTCGATCCTTTGATAGGGTAGAGTCGCATGGGTAATGGAAAGTGGAAAAGAGAAACGTTTGAAAACCTTAGCAGCACTTTTCAATTTGAGTTCCATACAAGTTAAAGCACCGAGGTCCTTCCCAGTAAGCAGTAAAACGCTATGAACCCGGCCGTCCAACGGTAACCTTGTTCTTCCTTTAAGATAATTATAATAACTAAAAGAACTGAAGAAAAAGTAAAGACCATGAAAGCTGGAACAATCAGAAAGGAACAGCTCAGAATGACATAAAACAGGAACCCTACCTGTCAGACAAAGCGATACGGACAGAGAAAGGGACCCCGGGGGGGAATGGTCCCTGATAAAAAAAGAACGCAGAGTGATCAAAAGAATAAGAAAACCAAACTAGAGTACAATGATAGCCTACCAACTAAGTTATTACACAGCTATCTAGATGGTACCCACAAGCATGGGATGCGCGATGGTTCTGGAATGAAACGTCCTAGTGCTGCAGAACTTGAAGGGGGATTGGCCTCTCCTGGGGCTCAAAAGAGTCCTCAGGAGGGGTCGGGTGGGCCTGCGCCTTTGGATTGAGCCAAGGAGGCGAAAGTGCAGGCCGAAAAAAGTATCGGTTACCATTGATTCAGAAGTCGAAAGGGATGAAATTGGGAAAAGCAGCCCAAGCTTGAGGCAAAAAGGATTGTGGTTCCACTGGTTCTGAGCGATGCCTACTATGAAGAAAGTCCGCCTGAAAGCTCTGCCTGATCGAAAGGATCACCAGCCTTTGCATCTGAAGTAGGGAGGATGTCTTGTCTTGTTGAACAAAAGCATTCCTGATGGCCCAGAAAGCAGAAAGAATCGCCGCACGAACCATTTCAGAGACAGAGAGCCTCGGGTCACTTCCCTTTTTAACATTAATGTATTTACTGCCCAACAGAACATCGGCCGCCAGGTCACCAGTTCATGGCTGTACCAACTGAGCTAGGCCCGTTGGTCTGCAGCACATATTATTTGCTTCCCTCTCTGTCCTACGCTTCTCTTGAGTTTGTGGACACTATTGAATATCTGGGAAAGTAAATTCCACAGGGTCCTGTCCCATTCAAATTCAAATTTGACTGAAGGATAATTTCCTTGAGGATTTGTCATTGAGTCTTTGTTGTGAATTACCCACTGGCAGGTACTCTCCCCTCCCGCACTGGGGCAGATTAGATGCTCAGGGGTAAAATACCAAAATGGGATGAGATACTGTGGGTTCCTAGAATCCCCTGTCCCCTGTCCCCAGCTTCTCCTGAGACTGTCACTGTTAATTTGAGGGTTTAGGGTTTAGGGTTTGGGATGTCGCCTGGGTTGTTTCGCTGATTAGCAGTTGGAGACGATTGTCGCTGCCGCCTGTGTGCTGAACGTAGGCGGTGAATTAGGCGTGAAGCGGTGAAAGTCACCAGCTCAACTCAGTCTGGTTGAATGCCTTCAAAACCGGTTCACTGGAGTAGAGAAAAGACAATGCCCACCTACAATGTGTCTTCTTCTATGATCATCTATATGTGAGAGACAACTCTCAACTACTATGTGTGAGAGAGGGTTGGCTCAGACTGTCTACAGCTTCAGGGGCTGGATAAAAACCCGCCGTGGTACGAGAGGGGCTATTGTTGACTGTGAGGGCCATCTGTTCCTCCTTGACAGGGGTGATATCATCATGTTCTGCATTTGGCTCACTGACAGCCATTTGTCTGACACTGTGATGACATTTACTGTTCTTTTTTCTTTTTTTTAATAATAATTGCACACGGCCATGCCAATCTTCTCTGTATAGTTCCAATTTTTTTAACGGATGTCCCGAATTATGTGCCAGGCATAAGGCCTCAATAAGCCCCACTGGGCCCTGTTATCAGCAAGGTCGGTGGCCCTAAGTGAAGGCAGGCCCGACCGAGGCCTATTTTGGACTACTACGCAACTGGGGGAAAATTCAGGCAGTTGCGCAGAGCCGGTTGGTTGGAAGCGCCCAGGCCCAGGCTGCCTTTCATCGTATGTAACTTAAGGAGACCCTGGGGCGGATACACAACACGGACCGAACAAAGAAAGTGGGCAGTTGGGCACGAGTAACCACCACAGGCCCTGGGCCTGTTTACTCTGGACTAAGGCTCAGCCTCGTGGAGCCTACCGGGAGCTTCTGGGCCGGGGCCCAGTACCGCATTGCCGCACGCGGCAGCAGGCCACTTCGATATAGGGAAGGGCCTGCCCACGCATTGGACATTCGGGCACTGGCTGCATGCTGCGCTAACGCTGGCCAGCGCTCACTCGCTCACGGGCAAGCTGGAACGAGCAGGCAGCCATAGCCGAGCTGCGCTGCTGTATGCTGGATGGGGCGCATGGTGGTCTTTGGGTGCAAGTGGCATCTGTGAGTTGGGGATCGAGGTTGTGAGTGATACGAGAGACATACCTGGTGCTTGAGGTGAACGACATTGGCCGAGATCTGCTCGTACTTCGGGGAGCTGTTGACGTTATCAGCGGCATTGTAGATAGGCTAGATAGGATCTGCCATTTGTAGTCTGGGCGTCGAGCACCAGATAGGATATCGACATTGGTTCTTCGTTGATGATGATGAGACTATTCCAGCATGATTGTCAATTATGAGCTTTTGCTGTGCTCTTATTTGGTGGAACTCGTGGTGCAATTCTGCAATTGGTTCGAGGTCACGACTATTGGGTCTCATGTGTGAAGTTCGCTATCGCTCATTTTCCTTGTATATAATTTGAATTATCTGCATTTCCTGAAATGGGACTGGCCCTGTTGCTACTGAGGGGCGTAGGTCAGTTGGTACACGAATGGACTGTTGAAATACAGGCCTGCGTTTCCAATAAACAAGATGAATGAATGATTGAATTACATGGGGATGGTCACTTCCCCAATTATTTATAATTTTATATCTCAAGACTGTCGCCCGCTTTTTGTTAAAGCACCACTACCTTTTCCCATGTCGGCCTCAGGTGGGCCTCCGATCTTGTAGGAGGGCGAAACAAAACGATGACTGCTGATGAGATCTATTCAACGGCAGCCATCGTCGACCCCAGCCCCCGATTTTTCAGCAGCAGGAGATTTTTCCATTTTTCCAACTGCGGGAAACTTTAAGGTAGTGGTGGTTTAACAGAAAAAGAAAAAGAAAAAGGACTGTGCTGACCTTTGGTGTTCGTTTCCGTTCTCTATATAATTATGTTCAATCTGTGTGAACAGGGTTTCACTGGTTTGCTCTTTGATGTGCGTTCTCTTTTTTTTTTTTTTTTTTTTTTTTTTTTTTCAAAACCCTTATAGGTCAAATCTTGAGGGAGGGGGATGCAGGTAATCGGGACCAGTTTGGTTCGGAAAATGATGTCGAGCATTAAATTTTGTGGGTTTTGCGGATGTCCTACTGCGTGTTCTTCTTAAAACTGACCATGATGCCTGAATGCCGCCGGAGTACGGTGGTGAGGGTTTTGCTTGACGACAGAATCTCGCTACTGAGCTGCTTGACAATCTAACAGTTCTAAAAGTGCTCATCTGTTAGGTTCACGTCTGACTTAAGGTTGACTTTGTGATTAGTACTTCTTTTTGCTTCTCTTATCATCACTCGATGCATTTGCTATGATCATTCTGTCCTCTCAGACTGGCCATTTGTTGTGCTTTTGTCTCAGAGTCTTCTCTTTTCTGAGGGTTTCGCACTCTTTGAGCTTCTCCCTGAAGAAAAGCTGCTGTGTGTGTGCCTTCCTCTGTGCCCTGACGTTTCCTCATATATCTCCTTCTGCCCTGTTCAGAATCTGATCTGTCTATCGGTCGTCTATCGGTCGATAGCCAGCGTGTGTGTGGAGCTGCTGCTCCTCCCGTCGTGAGAGGACAGAGTCTCGCCACGGCATGATCAGAGGAGTAGAAGGGCTGTGATGGACGAGTGTTTTTACGTCCATACTGTGAATCAGATGTGGTTGATCTGTGAGAAGTAAAACTCCAACTACATTACTTTTGAGTATAACCTGTCCATCAGTCGATAGCTAGCGTGTGCGCGGAGCTGCTGCTCCTCCCGGCCTCTTTTATGTTCCGAAAGAACAGTGACTGTCTGAGAGTGCCGTTATATACGGAGCTGGCTGGCATCCGTGAAGTTCGTCTCGGGAAAACGATTTCCACAATCCTGTGGCACCTGCTACTCTGTAGTACAGTCCAAGTGAGGTGGCGGCATGTCGAGAGAGCGCGGGTTCTGCTGCACTTCCTCTGCCTGCGAAGTCTGTGGTACTAGGGTACCTTGATTTGTGAGCTCTGCTTCTCTTGTGTGAGACGAAGGTCCTCAACCTCACTGTGAGTGCCGTCTGCGCAGTACTAAGATCGAGGCAAAACAGATAATTTACTGGCTGTCCCTCGCTGTCAATGACACATTGGCAATCATAAAAGTATAAAAACTTTATGCAGCCGCATCTGAGATTATATGTTCTTCCTCCTCTAAACGAGTATTCAATATGGGTGCCGCGCCCCTCGGTGTGACTCTGATATGTCTTAGAGCGAGAATTTGTAATTTTGTAGAGCCTCTATCCCGGGCCCCTGTTTTCATGTTATTCCGGCTGCCTCCGTTCTTGTGTGTTTTTCACCAGTTTGCAGCCCTCAGCATCTTCAAGGAGCTTCATAATTCAACTCCTTCATGAATTAGCTTTCTGCGGGGGTGGACGCTGGACCCGATTTCCAGCAGGTGATGCTCCCCACCAATAGATGGAGCAGCCACCAGCAGGCCTCATAGGGAGGGCTGCTGTTATCACCCCTCCGAGCAGACCTGCTCAGGCCTTTCAACCACCAGCCCTTCTTATATGTCGGCCGCGGGCATCTAGTACCCTACTCCTGAAGAATAACCTCCACGCCGCTGTCGATATTTTTCATTAACGGCGCGTGGCGGCCGAATTTGAATTTGAGGCCCGCGGCCCCACATACGAGAAAGGCACTGGTGGTTTAACGGGGGGGGGGGAGCTTTCTGGGGGGTGCTCTGAAAGGCCTTCCACGATTCAGACCCCAAATCCGAATTTCAGGGTCACGGTCCTAGGCCAAGAAAGGCCAGGTTGGTCAGTTTCAGAGAAGTCACAGTCGGGTACCTTAGAGGTTGAATCCAACAGGCACCCGATGAACAGTCACATCACAGGGGTAAAGGTCACGTCTCATATTAAAGAGTCATATTGAAAAGTCACATCCCACAGGCAAAGGACACTTCCCCAGGCAAAAGTCGTGTCCCAGAGGCAGGAGTCACAAACCACAGTCAAAAGTCACGATCCACAATTGAAAAGTCGTGACTCACAGGCCCAAGCAGCAGCCCACCAATGAAAATTCGGGAACAGTACCAGGCCCTGCCATTCTGAAGCACACAGGCCGTGGGGATGTGGGCCCAGAACCAATTCAAGCCCCAAGAAGCAGAGGCTGGGACGAGTTGAAGCTCAGTCCAAGACAATATAAGGACTCGCCAGCCTCCTCGTTGGGGGAGATTGCTCATTCCCATGAAGTGTGGAAGTGCTGGTGCACTTGCGCGCTATTGGGAGGGGCAGAGCGCTGAGCCAGGGTGCTGCGCTACGAGAGAGAAAGAGAGAAGGAGAGTTAGCTCTGGCAGGGAGAAGGCAGCCATAGATGCACCAGTGCAGAGTGTTAGTGCGGTAGTTAGTGGTAGTTAGTAGGCCTAGCAGTGGATGTATCCAGAGTAGATCCTTGAGTAGTAGTTAGTGAGTGTGCATGCATGTGGGGAGAGAAGACATAGCGAGGACATAGCGAGAGAGATGACCAGTGAAAGAGAGGGAGGAAAGACAGGGAGAGAAGAGGAGCTGGAAAGAGATACTTACCTGAGAGATGACGCTGGTTACTGGTTACCTTTGTAAGTGCTGATGAGCGCTGGTGACTTGAACTCTTATTGCTCTTGTGATAATTTGCTCGAAGTTATAAGCTGGGCTATCTGGTTTCGACTTTCTGGCATCTAGCGTGGAAATTCGTGTCATCTCACTTGTGCTTGATGCATGTCTATGTGTGCACTCATTGGTGATGAACTGTGCGGTTCATAGCAGCTCCACTCTGTCACTGGATTGCCACAGGCGTTGCCCAGTGACTCTGCTGCAGTCAGCAGTCGACCTCCAGTGGCCGTGTCGTGCTTCGTTCTCCAAATGCTAACCCGCTTTAATGGGGAAGCGGACAGAGGAGTGAGAAGGAGCATAAGAGCCTCCTTGGCTTGGGTCTC
>BFEA01000189.1:2524033-2553717 GCA_003427395.1 Chara braunii
GCCACAGAAAGAGGAGCAACCGGTTCAACTTGATAAATTGAATCGAACAGACACTGTCAGACAAAACAGCAAACTTTAAGATAAAAAAAAAAAAACTAGTATTGAAGAGAAAGCAACGAATCGGATAWCGATGAGAGCAAGTGAAGGGTTTTTAAGTTTTAACACCCGCCTTCCGGTCATATTACTAACATAGGTAGTTTTGCGCTGACCATCCTTTGCATATCAGATTTGGAGGGGGTGCACCTTTCACTGCCTGTTGCTTCTATTTTGGTTAACTCTTTGGACCCCAGACTGCGACCAAAAATAGCCAAGCAAGGCGTCATGGGTTAGCTCTTTGGGATCACCGGCTTTGCAAGGAGTTTTCACCCAAGAGAATTTATGACTGAGCAAGTAGTTTTACTGCTGACGTGGCAGCGAACCCAATCAACATAATTCTCCCATGCAACGAACATTAGTTAACAAAAAAATCACGCAAAGATTCCGGTACATAGTATACTCCCGGCTGGAGCAGCCGTTCTTTTACACAGGATAACAAACACAGACAAAACGGCTTATGCAATACTCAACTTTGAGACAACGCAAGCTTTCTCAACTCAAGAGCAAGTGGGAAAAAAAAAAAAAAAAACAGAAGAAGAAGAAGAAGAACAGAAGAAGAAGAAGAAGAAGAAGAAGAAGAAGAAGAAGAAGAAGAAGAAGCATCTTGTTCACCTCTCCTCATCGCCTTACAATAAATATAATACTACAAAGATAAATGAATGTCCTGTTATTCCCTCTTGCTGCCAGCAGTAGGAGACCTCTCTTTTCAGCCTCACTCCTCAGTCCTCTCCCTTGGTTGTATATCCAGCCATCGCAATACATCTGTGTGAACCACGGATGTTCACCGGACAGCGCAGCTATTATTGTTCTCCTTCCATCTCATCCTGCCATACCCACATTGAATTTCCCGGATAAAGAACAAGGCCGACTGGTATCCCAACAGGGCCTTTTAGAAGCAGCGTGAACCAAGGATGTGGCGATGGAGCTTTAAGCGACCCTTTCACCATCACTAGGAATTTCTCGCCCAAGTTAAGTATCCCTCCTTCTTCCTCCTCCTCCACCTCTACTCTCTTCCTCTACTTCTATTCTAGCATGGCTTGAGGTTCTTCTCCTTCTACTTCTATATCATAGCTCCACTCCCTTCCAATACTTCTCCTCCATAGCCATCATGGAGGTCTTCTTCCTTCACCATCAGCTCCACCGTTTGAACCCAGTGTTCTGCCTAACGTATCCTTAGGGTGGAGCAGCAGCATGACTACCAGCTGAATTTTTTGGTCTACTAATGACATTGAATGATATACTTATGAGTCCCAGCCTCCACTCCCTTCCTGCCCTTGTGCTCCAGCCTCTACCCATGTACTATGCCCACAGGAAATTAGTTCCTTTTTGCGGAAACATCATGATTACAGTCTGCAATCTCCTTTCAGGACATACCCATATCTTCCTGGATACTAGTGGCACTGGACCATCATGGCCTCTTTTTAAACCACCAGTACTTCCCAAAGTCGTGGCTCGTTAACGGCCACGACTTTCGGGATGAACGATGCCTGGGCCGCTCGTATAAATTCAGTCAAGTGGAAGTGTCGGTGTTTTTTCTTTTGGCTGGCCGTTAACGAGGAGCAATTCCACGAAGTACTGGTGGCTTAAGCGACCAGACATTCCTAAGCCTACCCGACTTCTCAAGCAGTAGTACCCGAAATTACTTGAAAATTCTACGAGGTACTCGTCAACTTCTACTTGTGTCCTTGTCCATCCTGGTGCAATCAGACTTGTCAACTTCAACATTCAGCGTGCGTACAAACAGATGACGATCAAGCTGGCAACTCGCACCCACACAAAGCTCAGAGATAACGAAGTCACGAACACAGTTCAGATGCAAACTTGTCTCGTTCGGCTGCGTTCGGCTATGGCCGAACGCTGTACTCCCAGCAACTCGTTCGTACACACACCCTGGATCTCCCTGGATGTCCCGCACACACACTCAAACACGAACACCTACACCCACGCTCACTGATACACACACACTAGCATTCTAACTTGCTGACGTGACAGCTATGGCCGCCGTCTCTCTCCTCTACTAACCACCTATCGGCTATGGTCGATCTTCCTCCTCTTAGCCCTCTTCGACAACGGGCACCTGCAGACCTCCGCACACAAGGCACTCCGACAGCACTTCCGCACGGCTCACGGGCAGAATGAATGCATGACTGATCGCTGCCTCTTGATTTACTTTTCGGATTGTCAAAGGCCTGCCCTTGGACCCTGGGCCCGGGGTGCACACAGTTGCACATGGTACTTGCTGACTATACAAGGTGCGACCGGGACTGGTTATCGCTGTCTGGACTGGGTAGACTGCCCACTTGCCCACTTGCCTACAAACTGCATGCTAGGACTTAACCAAAGGCCACTTCCAGACCTTCCGGAAGACTGCAAACTTGACCTTTCAGGACTGTCGCAGCTACGACCTTGACTCTTTCGAACTGTAGCAGCTACGACCTCTACCACTGCTAAGACCTCTAATCTACATACCTACGGATCAAGACCCGACGACCACACTACCTACAGCAACCAAACACACGACTTTCAGAGCACAGGTCGCGGGTTCAAACAGACACGCCGACGGGTCTACTGATACTGTACACAGGTGGGGGTGAGGTCCAGGGATCAAGCCCGGGGATCGGCATGTGCTACAGTACGGTGAAAACCATATCACTGGCCTTCCTACCAAGTATGTCCTGTGTCCAATCTCAGTCCTGTCCCTCTTGTTCTACCAGTTCACTGTTCTAACCCTCCCAAGCCACAGAACCGACAGCAGAAGAACAGAGTCGTTTCGCAGGCATAGCAAGCATCACATAGACACTCAGATCCTAAGTTAGGCAAAATAGCAATCACACTCGCACTTTAAAGCCTTCAGAAAAATATTCTTCGGGACAATGTCATCCGTTAAAACTTAAAACTTTAACGATACAGCGAAGATTAGCATGACCCCCGTTGGACCAGGGATGATGACACACATAAAATTTAATCGAGAAATGGTCCAGAAAAATAAATCTTCAGCACATCAAGTCGTTTACTGTTACATCAATCATGCTGAAACGGTATTCACCAATTCGTGGTAGCTGAGGTAGATCCCAGGGCTCGATCCCTGGTTTCCCAACTTACCTGTGTACAATACCAGCGTCAACTCGAAGAGTTGAACCTGCGACCTGTAGAACCGCCAGTGGTAGGTAGGTCTGTCGTAGGTCTATAGGTAGCCAGGATTCGATCCGTAGACCTATAGACTAGAAGGCTAGCTGCAGTCCTTCTAGAAGGTAGGCAAGTGGTCAAGTGGTGCAGGCAAGTGGTCAAGTGGTGCAGGCAAGTGGGCAAGTGGTGTGACTAAAACAAGCCCATGTTGGAGAGAGTCTAGAAAGTACCAGTCCGGTCCAGCAAGTACCACGGGGGGGAACTGTGTGCACCATGGGCCAGGGACACAAGGCAGACCAATGCAGCACAGAAGTATAAATCAAGAGGCTGCGTCCATTCATTCATTCGTTCCTGCGGATGCCATGCGGAAGCGCTGCCTAGCAGCTTGTGCGAGGAAATCTGCAGAGTGCCCGAAGACGAAGTGGGCAGAGGAGTAGAGTGCAGCGATAGGTAGTGGCAGCTAGCGCTGCCATAGCTGTAGCCTAGCATGTGTGTGTGTGAAGTGTGATACTGAGTGTTGCGTGTGGGACATCCAGGGTGATCCAGAGTGCGAACAGTGAGTTGTGTGGGCGCTCAGTCGCCATAGCCAGTTTGAAGAGATCTCTTATGTGGATACGATATCTTGAGTACTGAGTGGGGATTTGGGCGCTCAGTCGCCATAGCCAGTTTGAAGAGAACTCTTATGTGGATACGATATCTTGAGTACTGAGTGGGCGCCTGTCGCCAATTTGCTGTTTCGCTGTTTGCATACATGACAAGTTGAATAATCGTAGTGTGATTTCAATGCATAGATAACTGCAGAAATCTCAGACTGATTCTCTGTGGGTCATTGGAGGTCCATTCCCTTCACTTTTCTCCTATTCCTTTTTTTTTTTTTTTTTTTTTTTTTTTTTTTTTTTTTTTTTTAATAAAAAACAGAACCTTATGGTTCCGGCTTCTTTCCATTCTGGGGACCGTCAATCCAGTTCCTATTCCGCCCGCCCGCAAGTGAAGAACATTACATGTTGAAACTTGAAACTCACCCACGGTCCCACGCCCCTCCCCATTATGGTTGGGAGGTCCAAGTACTAGGCGGCATTGATTTCTTCCCGCATGAAGGATGTACCACCTCTCACCCCAGGGCCTGCCTAAGTTAGCCTGTCCATCTATGGTCTTGCTGGCTGCTGCGGAAGAAATGGAACGGAAGTTCACGGCGAACTTCCTGGAAGGAGAAGATTATTCTAGAGAAGGGGATTTGACCGAACTCGCACGAGCAAGAGCTGAGCTGGCTGCATTGCTTAAACCCTAAACCCTACTGTCTTAGGTTCTCTTAACCCTACTATCACCCCGGGCACCGCTCCTCTCAGCTCGAGGGCTGTGAGCTATTACTCTCTTACACTTCTTCTTTTTTTTCTTTTTTTTCTTTTTTTTCCTTTTCTTATTCCCTTTTCTGTCCTCTTCCTGTTTGTAATATGCAGCCTCCTCTCTCCCTGCCTTCTCTGCAGAGCCCAGACTCATTCTGAGGGATTGACCTCTCTTGTATGCCAGGCTATCCACTGGAAAATGAACAAAGGGATTCCACTGAAAATGAACAAAGGAAATCCACTGGAAAATGAACACAGGGATTCCACTGGAAAATGAACAAAGGGATTTTTCACTGGAAAATGAACAACGGGATTCCACTGGAAAGTGAACAAAGGGATTGACCTTTTGTATGCCAAGCAATCAACTGCAAAATTAACAAAGGGATATTCCACTGGAAAATGAACAAAGGGATTCCACTGGAAAATGAACAAAGGGATTCCACTGGAAAGTGAACAAAGGGATTGACCTCTTGTATGCCAAGCTATCCACTGGAAAATGAACAAAGGGATTGAATTTCCCTAACCCACCCAGAGATGCAGAACTCCAAACTACCGTCTTCCCCCGAACACAACGCACCCTTATTTTGGCCGTATCTGGCCGGAAATATAGCTTGTATACATTCATTTTTAGGGTGCGTTATGTTCGGGGGAAGACCGTAGCACCCTGATGCGTTCTGGGACAAGCTGTTGGGGATCAGGGTCTTCAAAATAGCGGTCCGGGACCGGAGTGAGTGTTATGCATTCGAGACGGAACGCTGACAGAGATCTGTATGAAATACTATGAAGGGAAACTGTCACATACGGTTCGAATACAAAAGGCTTTAGCCTTCATTTTCTCCATCCACGCTCTGTCCCGCTCCCAATCGTCTCATAAATGTGGGACACTGGGACAGGCGATACGGTTACATATGTGGCCTGTGCCGCGTCATTGCCACAAGATTCCCTCAGCACTGTCACCAGCAGCAGCAGCAGAAGGAAGAGAGAGTACTGGGTGGAGGAGAAGCAGGAGCAAGAGAAGAAATCTGAGGGTATACAGTACGCTTAATAACTAATTCAACGCGCATGCATCATATGTTGAGAACAAGTTAGTCTTCTTCGGTCCTTGAAGCCTCTTTTCGGAGAAGTGCTGTGTCTGGTACCAGGCATGTTGCCAGAGACACTCCCTAACATCTCTCTCTCTCTTTTGCTGGGAAATATCTGCCTAGCCTACTTGCTCCAGGAAGGCAAGGCAAACTGTGTTGACTGAAGCACTCCCTCACATCTGTTTGCTGGGAAGATCCCCTCTTCCAGTATCATCTCCCCCCGTCAAGTAGAACGGGGGGTCATTATGTCTGTACCTAGACAGAAAGGTGCTCCAAATACAGGCAGAATGACCCTACGTTCTATTCGGGGGAGGACGGTAGCTCCAGGAAGAAACAGTACAGCACTTGGAAAAAATATTATCTGCAAAGTTGAAAACCACTGCAGCTGTGGATGATGACAAGGAGGCATCACTTTTTTTTTCAAGGAGTTTTAAATGAGTAGAGCATATTATGTGCACCACCTGCTTCTCCCGAATAGAACGCACTGTCATTATCGCTGTATCTAGACTGAAACTTGCTGCCATTCAGCTATAATGGCCAGAGTGCGTTCTATTCGGGTGAAGAAGGTAGGACTCTCTTAGATTCATCTGATGCCAATCATGGCTGGACCTCGACGTATCGGACCGTAATAATAATTACGTCTGAACTGTGCGTGCTCATCTGAATTATAGTACTCCTCAAACCATCTCCACATTCACAGATCTGTGCTATTACTATGACTAGTATGATCCATCCAATGTTGCTCGGTTTGACCAAGTGCTTTTCCACACGCATTTCGGCAACGCTACCCTTGGTTGATTTACTCCATAATAAATACAGGAAGGAGAACGGACGCCCACTTCTTTGCGTCTTGCTTTTATGTCCAGCCTGTCTTGTTGCACTTCATGCCTGCCTTCGGTCGGCGTCCGATATCGACGAAATACGCCTTACACCGCGCACATACTGATTCTATAGTGATGACTTGGACGTTGGAAGAGGAATTCGTATGGAGATTAGAACCCAAACCTTCCTCCTCAATGTTGTTGGATCTGTACCTCTGGGCCTCAGCCCTCCTCCGTGCAAGCACGGACTCGAACTGGCGACCTTGGCCTCAAGAGCCAAGCATCGTAACCACTACAGCCGGGACACGGTGTTCGAGAGCGGCACCATACCGGCCGCGATATCGGCCCCATCCCTGCAAGGCTGTAGTGTCCAAACTCAACACACACCGCACACAACACCACACGGAGAGGCTGGCAATCACCGCACACTTCGCTCCAAGTAGCACATGACCCCCATGGGTTCTCGAGTATCTCTGTTGCTGTAGAACATTTTTTAGTCTCAGAATAATATGTGAAGTATCAGCAGTTCAGTATGATACCAATGGGCTTAGATCAGTGGGTGCACCCCCATGAACTGTTGAAATGCAGACCTGAGTTCGAATCCAAATGGAATCAAATGATGAACAGAATAATTCCTGAATTACCTGGGGCTGGTCCGTTTTGATATCTCAAAGGCAGCTTCCCTTTGGAAGAAGAGGAAAAGCAGCTCAGTATGAGTCTGAGGCTATAGCCTATAGTCACACAAGGACTTTTTCTTCTAAGCTCTGGACGTGATTGCAGTTGAATTCATCTGTGTCGGTTGAGTCAGACTCAGATCGATGTATTTAGGAAACTTTAAGTCGTAGTAACTGTTTGAGTTTGGCCTGATCTCAGGCAATCTTGCGTTCAAATTCTGATGATCCCACTGCACAAGAGGGGGGTGCCATTTGAGTTTTCTCGTCGACATGCAAAAAAGCCTCTGAAGAGTCTGAACTGCATCGTATTTGAGTTTACATTGGCGGCATTGGGAGGAATTGAACTGGCTATGGGAGGAATATCAGCTGCAATGCCATCGTATTTGAGTTTACATTGGCAGCATTGGGAGGAATATCAGCTGTGCTATGGCATTGCAGCTGAGCTCCACATCATAATAACCCTGTAAAAGAGCAAACCCACTCTGCTCACAAGTCGTGAGTTGTGACCCTTTTTTTTTTTTAAAGCCGCAACCTAGGCCACCAGAGTGGCCCAGGGTCACTTGCCCGGCGGACCCTTTTTTTTGGGGGGGGGGAAAGAATTTCGATGTGACCCTGATTCAAAAATTGTTCAGTGTAAAAAAAAAAAAAAAAAAAAAAAAAAAAAAAAAAAAAAAAAGAAAGAAAGAAAGAAAGAAAGTAAGTTTATTTTTCTGCATAACAATGACAAGATAGCTTTTTTTTCGGTTTTTTTTTTTGGCTGGGACCTTCCCTGGTCCTGGCACGGGCAGGCCACACGGGACCTGCGCGGCCTGGCTGGTAGCCTAGGCCACGACCACATTTCGTGGCATGAAGGTGTTCTCTTTCTTTTTTCTTTCCGTAATGGCTTGCTTTGCAGTGAATGTATGCAAGCGATCGTGTTTTTTTTTTTTTTTTTTTTTTTTTTTTTTTTTTTTGCCCTGATGTGATGAATGTACTAAGTTCCCATGTTTTCTTCTGCCTGCCAAGAGATATGTCAATACCGAGCTGTAAAAAAAAAACAATTTTGATTTTTTCTTTTTCCAATACTGAGCTCAAACCCTGTCCTGCAGGAGTACAGCTGGGGCCAGGTCCCACTAGCAGCGTTGAGTTTCCTCAATGCCTGAATCTGGACGTGTTCATGGAGATGTGCGGTTGAGAAAACTCTACGCGATTTCTACACTTATCCACAAACACGTCCAGATTCAGGCATTGAGGAAACTAAACGCTGCTAGTGGGACTTGGCCCCTGGGCTGTGGAAACTGGATGTGCTTGGGACCCCAACCGATCTTTGTCCAGTCCTGCTGCGAGCTCCTTGGAGTGTGAAGAGAGAGATTTGGAGCACAGGGGAAGAGAAGTTTCAGAGAAACCACGGCAGTGAAGCTCTGACACGATCAATGTTATCCAGTCATCCTTTGCCGCCGCTGGTACACGTCACAGGGCCTCGCTGCACTGCACTTGAATATTGAAGAATCAAGTGTACGGCACCGCAGCACTTACACTCGAAAACAAAGCTGGGAAACAGCTTCAAGAGCTGTCAGATCGGCGCTAGATTCTTCAAGAGTGAGTCATCGCTGCACTCACTCTTGACGGATGCTCTTGAATTTCTTATTCAAGAGGGGTGTCAGAAGGCCCGATTCTGGCAGCTCTTGAAGTGTTCAAGTGTGCCTGCCTGCAAGGGTGGGTTTTTAAAGGGTGGTCTGCCCGACCCTTCACAACCTCTTCAGCTTTCAAGAGTGGGCCTCCAGTCTGGGCGGACAAAGCAGCTTTGCACCGTCGTGTAGCACTCAAGACTGGAAAAAAAATATAAAAAAATTCAAGAATCCTTCAGGAGTACGGCCGTCGAGAGTCAGTGCAGCGACGATGGCTATTGTGAGCAGTTCTCTAGTCTGAGAGCTCTTGATCTACGCTTGAACTTTTTTGCGAGTCAAGCGTAGTGCAGCGAGGCCCACACACAGTTTGAGGGGGATGCCTTTTTTTTTCACTAGGCTAAGTTTATTTTCAAAAAGGGGAATTGATGCCAAACTGTTACAAAATGCTGCTCACAAAATTCCGTTGAGGCTGCGGTCAGATTTCGTTCAGGATGCGACATATTAAGAACAGTTCACGATATCCGTCAGTTTCTGGTTTCATTGTATTCCTTTGTCAACTTACAATTTTGAAGTGTCCACAACAACATTGTTAAGGGACACCGGGCCCGGGGCCCGGTTCCCGCCGTGTATTTCTAAAAAAGACAAGATTTTACGGGGGGAAAAAAAAAAACAATTTTTTTTTTTTTTTTTTTTTTTGAGATGTTGTCGCTTTATATTTCAAAACGAAAGTGGTCGAGGCCGGGGACCTCACAATTCTACCCGGTGTTACCAAGGAAAGGAAATATCCTGCTGGAAATCGGGTCCAGCGTCCCAAGACCACTCAGCCTCCAAAGGAAGAACACTTCTCAAAAAAGCCTTGAAGCACAGAAAACAGTGGCTGAACTAATCATAGCAGACCCTCTCCACTCCTTCAGCCTGAAATGCAATATCCTTACTACACAGGAAAACGCCGGCGTGTCTGATCGAAACACTATCGGCGAAGAGCAACCAACTACGCTCCGCAGATCTCGAAAATGCCCAAGGCAAAACACGAAAATTATACCGTATAACCCGAAAATTATTTCCAACAGCGAACTAAATTCCCAGATGCAATTCCATTCTAAATTTCAGACCAAGTGCTTACTAAATTTTACACTAAACGTACTAATGACTACACTCGACTAACGCTCCCACCACTGACGATGGCACTCACACTGCCCCCGTAGTGCCGCTGTCGACAAACGAATAGACAAATAAGCTGTAGGGTTACCCTCTTGTCCACACTGGCCACACACTGTAAAGAGCCTTTGTTGCCAAGACGGGTTTCCCACCACGCACCCAATGGATACAACTCTAGTTTGCTCTTCACCGGGTCTCTCATTTCATCCAACCATTGGTGCTCCTACTGCTCCCTCGTACTAATTACTCTTATAATAACTACACTCGACTAACGCTCCCACCACAGCCAAAGGCACTCACACTGCCCCCGTAGTGCCGCTGTCGATAGACGAATAGACGAATAAGCTGTAGGGATACCCTCTCATCCACACTGTCCAGAACACTGTAAAGAGCCTTTGCTGCCGAGACAGGTTTCCCACCACGCACCCAATGGATACAACTCTTGTTTCCTCTTCTCATTTCATCCAACCATTGGTGCTCCCTCTGCTCCCTCATGCTAATTACTCTTAAGATAACTACACTCGACTAGCGCTCCCACCACTGCCGAAGGCGCTCACACTGCCCCCGTAGCGCCGCTGTCGATAGACAAATAGACGGATAAGCTGTAGGGATACCCTCTCATCCACACTGTCCAGAACACTGTAAAGAGCCTTTGTTGCCTAGACGGGTTTCCAACCACGCACCCAATGGATACAACTCTAGTTTGCTCTTCACCGGGTCTCTCATTTCATCCAACCATTGGTGCTCCCACTGCTCCCTCATGCTAATTACTCTTAACTACACTCGACTAACGCTCCCACCACTGCCGAAGGCGCTCACAGTGCCCCCGTAGCGCCGCTGTCGATAGACAAATAGACAAATAAGCTGTAGGGATACCCTCTCATCCGCACTGTCCAGAACACTGTAAAGAGCCTTTGTTGCCAAGACGGGTTTCCCACCACGCACCCAATGGATACAACTCTAGTTTGCTCTTCACCGGGCCTCTCGTCTCATCCAACCAAAGAAGTTCCTACTGCTCGTTCATGCTGAATATTCTTACAGTGACTACAACACAAACCAACTTACCGAATCAGCAAATTACCTATAACAAACAAAATTATCAGACAAGCAAGACCGCCGCAGGCTAGAAAGGGGTAAGGCGTGGCCAAATACGTAGCACACGTAATCCCATAAGGTGGAAAAAGCCCCCCTAGGTCAAGTAAGGTGCACTATATGCGAAAAGAAGAAAAACTCATTTCCATGGGCTAGCCCCAAATCTATGAATCTAACCAACGGATGTTATTACTGAGAGCAAAACATATTAGGAACTCGAACGGATGAATCTACCCAGTACCGAAGACCAGGATGAGAACCCCGAAGTTTTCCAATTGAAGAAGCTAGCACTCACGCTCATGGAACTGCCGACGAGCTCCCACCATCGCTGCGCACTCTCTCACTGCCCATAGCAATGCTGCCTCGGTTAGTTCTGCGTAGCAGGCGTTTACCCCAACCCCTCCAAGATGTAGTCGATGTATTTAGCCAAAAACATAGCCATATTCTCTTTGTAGCTTGAACCAGGCGTGATGAATCCCGATGTGCCCTTGATATTGCGGACAGCACTCCCACTGCCAGTACAAGCTCTCCCACTGCTTGCAGAGACGCTACTGTCGTTCTTCACATAGTGGAATCCCCGACTGTCCAGACAGTCAACATCACGTCCGAATCTCGCACCTGCCACCGCAGGCACAAGTAGGCGTCTGGTAATCTCTTTCTGCCAGCGTCATAATAGACCAAGAAGATTGGCCAGTTTCCAGAATTAGCGATTTGTGATTAGGTAAAGTAAACTGATGAGATAGAAATGAAGGTAGTAGAGGAGATCGGGTGGGGCCCATACTCTTGAGTGCAAGGCACTCCCCCTCCAATCAAGGAGAGGTTGGAGTATGAGCACCGAGGGCCTGGCTCCGCCATGCCATCTACCAACCGAGGCGTCCATCTTCCCACAACGCGTGGCCACCGGACTTGATAGACGGGCTTCGCCGCCAAGCGTCGGCCGGCGGAGGAGTGCTAGGGCTTCGCTACATTCGATACCCGAATTAGCGCAGACTTAGCGCTCGCGCGGCGCTACCAGACGCTTGCCGGCCTCTCCCCCCCCCAAAAAAAAAAAAAAAAAAAAAAAAAAACAATTTTGAAGTGTCATTAAAAGGTATTGAAGAGAAGATATTGTGATACGCAACCTCACGCCCCCTCGCGGCTTCCCGTTCGGGGTCGCCAATCAGAGTTCTGGGCGGGGCGTGGCCGAGGATTTTTGGCCGTAAGGGTTGAGTCTCCCGGACAGAACGGGAGGCTCTCGTTTCGTGCCAGAGGTTTTCCCCGGAGTCGAACTGTCAACGCGAAGTTCCGTGGGGGTCGGATCACTTCGGAGCGATAAAATCAGAAGGGTTTCCGCAAAAATGAACGGTCGTCGTGCATCAGGACGGAAAAAGCCATCAAGGGGAGAGGGTCATGGCGGTGAAAGACAGAAACTCCGGCCGTCATGGGTTTGGATAGGTGGTGGGTTCAAAGCCTTCAGGCCTCGTCATCGGCCTCACGAAGTGACTGGCCCGTCGGGTCTTTGCTGGTAGAGGTGGTTGGTTCGAGGCCTTCAAGCCTCGGCGTCGGACTCACAGAGTCCGCGCGGAAGTTTCTGAGAGTGTGAAACGGCGGGAGGGCTCGTCGGCATCTGAATTTGAAATTGCGCGGGCAGCGCCCCCGCATTACTGGAGAGCTCGGGAAAACGTGTCGCTCCCTCGTAGCCCAGGACCAAGCGTCGCCAAGAACACGAGTCCCCCTAGCGACACCAGCGACAATCAAACTGCGGCCGCCACGTGGCGTGAGCGGCCGACCAGGGCAACACACTCAAACCTGTATAAGGCAATATTAGAGTCGGGGAATCAAAGCGATCAATCAGGACAAACCCGTTCCCCCTTATATTACACACCCGAGGCGGGTCTTGCCAACACACTTGCTCCTTCCGTCTCAGCGCGCGCCGTACGTCCGATCGCAGTAGACGCTGTCGTCGTCTGCAGTGGGGAAGGTTGGTAGCGAGATGAGACGATCGGAGGTGCGCGATGAACACGGGCAAGATCCCCCGCTCCCGGTCATCCGAACCAACACCGACTCCATACAATACTCGATGCAACCCGTCTCTCTCAAAGTTGGTGCGTCGGGAGAAGATGGCGAAATCTAAGCTCTCTTCCCCTTGCGGGGGCGTCGACCATGAGCGCGCGGACGCCGGCGGTTGACGTCACTGGTGCAGGGACGAGAAGTTCAAAAGCGATGACTAGCAGTTCAAAAAGAAAGGCGAGAGAGAGAGAGAGTGAGTTACACGAGACTATGCGTGCCCGCAGGAAGGGCCGCGGGAGGGAGGGGAGCAACGGGATCAACACACTCATACTCCTAAGCAGACGGTCCTCCAGTTCTGTTCCCCCGTTCCCGCCCGGATAAGTACATACACACATACATGCATGCAATCAACAACCCTTGACAGGACCTCCCATCCATAGACCTTTGACATCACTCATGCGCACAACAATCTCCCATCACTTGGAGCCTCACACACATGTCATGCATAGACAAAGCAGCCGTGGAGATAAAAGCGAGTCCTTCTTGTACACAAAAATTCTCAATGAACTGCCGCCCCTTTAGGCGCAGCCTTCAAAACTTCCCAAGACCATCGACCACCATAGCCACAAGGCCCTGCTGCGGCCGACGTCCAATCCCCACCACTGCTCAGTCCCTCCGACTTCTTCACCCCGAGACTACCGCGGGTCCGCCCCACGTTGTCACTCCGCCCGTCCTTGGGCTCGTCGAGCCTGTTCGGCGCCGCGGACTTTCGCGCATAGCTCGCGCAACATTGCAGCCGAGATCAAAGAGGAGGAGAGGAGAGGGTTGCGCGAATTTATAGCGCGGGAGGCGGCGGGTTGTCAGCGCGAGGTGCGGGCAGAGCGGGGTGTAGATGAGCAGGACAGAAGAACGGTGGGGAGTTAGAGGGTTCGACCCGCAGGGTTGCACGGTCCTACGTGATTGGGGTGTTCGTTCAAGTGCGTGGTTTCCCGCTCTCCACCTTGATCCGAGCATCCCAACTACGCAGCCAATCACTCCGCGGAGGAGGACGGGGTAAGGATCAAGCTGGGCGTAGAGGAAGACGAAGAGTCCGGCCTGAGGGAAGCGCGCGCAGCAAGAAAGGAAGATGGCGCGAGGAGGCAAAGCAAGAAACGGGGGTTCGAGACACGCAAAGAAATCGGAGCTTAAGCGTGCGCGCGCGAAAATTCAAAAAGTCCCAACCGCACCCGTTTCTTGGTTTTTATACCGCGGCCGCTATTCGCCCGCGCAAGAGTTTATTAATCAAACAAAATGAAAAAGCCGTTTCAAAAGAAAACAAACGCAAAAAGAAAGAAAAACCCCTTTCTGTCCGTGTCCGTACTTCGGGGCTTCCGCGGGATTTTTCCTCAGGGATATGGGAAGCCGCGCGGTACGGGTCTGAGCTTATCACATCTGTGATACGCAGGGGGTTCCGAAAAATAAGCAGTCTCCCGACTGCTGATGTCATCATATCTTGGATGATTGGGCGGCCTCTTCATCGTCAGCTGGCCCGATCATCTTCCTAATCTACGTGGATGCATCTTGCATCTCCCATCGCCTCCTCCCATAGTATACATCCGATCGGGCGGCCCCTTCATCGTCGGCTGGCCCGATCG
This sequence comes from Chara braunii, assembly GCA_003427395.1. NCBI lineage: Eukaryota > Viridiplantae > Streptophyta > Charophyceae > Charales > Characeae > Chara > Chara braunii. The sequence goes on from BFEA01000189.1 coordinate 2,538,656, forward strand.
GTAAGTAGTCCACTTAATTTATTTATTTATTAATTTTTTAATTTTTTTTTTTTTTACACAGCGCGTCTCGACGCGCGATCTTTGGGGTATAGGAGAAGAAGACGATAAAGAGAAGGAGAAGGAGAGAACAGGGGAGAGGTGGACGAGGGTGATCAGAGGAAGTGATCGATGTCGGGATTGAGAGGGGGCGGAATAGGTGGAAGGAAAGCGGTCATTGCCGTGGGAGTCGTCGGCGCATCTTCCTCATGGAAGTGGTGCTGGACGAACGAGGGATAGAGGAAGGCCCCCGACACATGAGACAGGACACGTGGCGCCAGATCCGCCACCGCTCGCACCACCCGCTTGCGCACTGATCGGGGTCCTGGACCCATCATCACCACATGAGTCTCGGTGTAAGGCCACCGCTCCCGCTTCTGCGCCGCGAAGACAAGGATGTGGTACATCACATTTGGATGCTGCCCGGTCTCGTAGATGAGCGTCCCAGCCAGTCGCGCCGCAATACACCCTTGAAAAGGGGGTGTCAGATATGGCTCCCACGCTGGATCAGGGCGCGGCGCCCCGCGATGGCCTCGAGCCTGATGGTGGTGGGCTCCACCATGAAGTCCACCTTTGTCGGATGGACCGTCCGGCTCGGAGGAACTGCTAATGTCAATGATCGGGGCACCCCGGGGTGGCTGGCGAAAGCTGAGAAGTCCCGCGAGGACGGGGGGTCTGGATATGGGATCCGGTAATCCCATTCGGCTTCCTCCCCCGGCGGCGGCTGCTGCTGATGGCCCGGCTCCATCAAGATTGAGATCGGGCACGCGGGGGAAGGGCAGCGATGGCACGACAGTCTCCTTAACGAGCATCGCCGCACTCCCTGGCACGGGGTCAAGATTCCGCGTACGCGCGGGCTGAATCACCTCCTCGCCGCCACCGATTCTGCTGCCTTGCGCTTCTGGCGACGGGTAGCGTCTCTTCCTCCTTGGCGTCTTCTTGGGGGCCTTTGGTGGTGCCGGTCTGGGATACGATGAGGGAGGCCGCAACGGCTTTTCCTCCGGGAAGTCCTCCAACCTCTCCGCGCGCTGCGCAGTGTAATCCGGGATGACGAGCACGTTGTACGTTCTCCGCGGGGCCGTCGCCGTCTGCAATCATGGTTGGATCTCCTCTTCCTCGCTTGCAATCACCTGCGCAATGGAGAGGAGCTCAAGATATATGAGCTCCAACAATCCCAGATCGATCGTCTGGAGCTGGGCGAATGGGTACAGCGCCACCTTCCCCTCCTTCTGCGCAGGCTTGGGCCGTGTGATGACGTAGTAGACGACGAAGTGCTCCCCGATGCAGTGGTCTTCGTGATCCACGAAGAATCGGAACATCCCCAACGCCACGGACTTGTACGGCGCACGGTGCAACTCCCACGCGTCTTCGTCTACGAAGGGCAGCGGCTCCACGTTAGTTAGCTCCACCAGATACTCCGAGAACTCGCGCATAGGATTAGGGCCCTCCGTGAGTTGATAGGGGAGAGTGGTTTAAGAGAAGAAGGGAGGCATTTAGTACGGGGAAAGGGGAAGAGCTTGGATGTTGAGAGGGGCAGCAGGAGGAAGAAGCGCGGGGAGCTGTGGCACCAATGCGATTGGTCCGTCCTCTGCCCTGCGCAGCAGCGCCTCGTGGGCTGTGAATCGTTGTACCCCCCGTCCTTGCACTCTGGCCACTGATCTGGCCTCCTACACTGCGTATTCGCGCACAAAACTCTGTGCCAGCTCCCAACTCTGCGGCGGCAGATCGTCAAGTCTCCGATGAAGGTGGCGATGCTATGCACGAAGTTGGGTGCCACCTGGAGCGCCCGGAACTCGATGAACACTCGGGTCGTCTCCCGCCCCGGCAACTGCGTTACGTCCATGTACACCCCCGCGTACGTCAGCCGATCACAAAGCAACGAGTACGCCGCCACATCAGCAACCCCGGGCGTTGGCACGTTCACCTGCTGAATGTCGTATCGCAACTGCCTCTTCTCATTGAACTGATGCCGCAACAAGCAATCTGCAAGCGACGTCTGGAAATGCTCGAGGGGCTCATGCTCCGGCTGGCGATGGTTCATCCTGCTCCCTAAAACTCTCAGCACCAATGGACGAGGCAGATCGGGAAGAGGAGGAAGACGAAGAAGGAGAGGATGATCTCGCAGGAGCCGGGGTCCGTATATGACCTAGCGATGGCTGGAAGGGCCGGAGCGCGGCAGCGTGCCGTGTCAACGGTCGAGCTTGGGAGTTGTGACGGGGAATCAGCTTCACGAAGTGCTATCCCTGTGCGCCAACTTCCGTTACCTCGTAAATGCCTCTGTAGCGCGCGTGGATCTTGGAGGAGCGTGCGGATTTCCGTACCTGCACCAAGTCCCCAACTTTATAGCGGGGCAGTGGTCCCGCCGTCGCGTGCCGATTCTCGTAGTCACGGATCTTCCGTTGATGCATCCGATCTACGGCCCGCTGTCGACGGCGAGCTAACGGGGGATAGGCCCTAGCCATTAAGTCCATGTAGTGGCGGGCCTTATCTCTGTGCTGGGCCCGTGTTGCTCTAACTTCCGTACCTACCAAGGGGGACAACTGCACCCGAGGGACACTATTGGTTCTCAGTTGAAAGGGGGACACCCCAGTACTACCGTGTGGGGTAGCCCGATAAACGGCCAAGATGTGGTCGACAATGACAGGCCAGGGCCGAGTGTCTCCCGCAGTGATATTCTGTCTAAGGGCGGTCTTAATCAGTCAGTTGGCATTCTCTACCAGGCCGTTGGCTTGAGGCCAATGCCCCGACGAGTAGATAATCTTAACGTCTGCCCTGACTAGGTGACGTTCTACTTCGCCTTGAAATTCCGACCCAGTGTCCATGTGTACCTCTTCTACGTCTAGATGCATGCACAAAAATCGGTTTACGTACCAGGCTACCTCCTGCGAATTCCGGCTGGTCATAGGGTACGCCTCGATCCATTTTGAAAAATGATCGACGGACACTAAAAGAACATTGAGTTCTCCCTGATTGACGGGACCTCTCGGAACGTTGATATCCGTTGTTTCGATGCTAGCCGTCTGAAAGGGGCGCTCTACACGAGTAGGCACCATTGTCCGAGGCATTTGTACCGACGCCTTGTCTGCCGCGCAGGCCGGGCAATTCTGGACGATGTATTTCACATCTTCCCGAATTCCCGACCAGTACCATCCATTCTTTTCGATGGCTTTTTCCGTGTACTTGACCGCGAAATGGACCGCATCCTCTTCATGAGCGGCTCGTGTCCAATCGAACCTAGCGAAAGGGTGCGGAACCGTCAACCACCTAGACCCTCCGCCATCATTGACTTCTCGTTTTTGTAACGTCGGTCCCTGCCAGCGATAGTCCTGCGCCCGCTCCGTGACTCTCCGTCGCTCGGCTTTGGCAAGTTCGGACAGCGAGTCACCTGACAGCCTCTGTAGCAACAGAAGGTCCGTCCAGACTTCTGCCTGGCGGGCACTTGGCGCAAATCCGTTGGCTGTTCTTGCATCCAGATACCGCTTCTCGATAGGGATTTGGTCCGTTCTGCAGTTGGGACAGACCCACGTCTTTTCACTTCGGTACCTAACGCATTGTCCGTGGGATTTGACCGCTTGACACTGACTACACTGCACCCACAAAAGAAAATTGGGCCCTCCCGGATGTGACCCTTCGTGGTCCGGGACCATAGGCAAGGTACAGAAGAAACAGGGACTTAGATGTGTTTTAGGGGACGAGTAGGGATTAGACGAGAGAGCGAGGGAGTTGGATGAGGGCAAAGAGATAGTGCCTGCCATCTCCGGCGAAATCTCCATTCCGGACTCAGGCGTCGTCCTTGCGCAGCACGTGTAGCTCCCCGTAATGCGGTTTCGTAGTCGCGGCTTCTGGCCTCCACGGAATGAGTCGCTCGTTGGCGGGACACTTGTTGGGCGGCAGGAGGCGCGTCAATCCATCGGCGTTGCCATGCTGCCGCGTGGCACGGTGGTGGATGTCGAAGTCGTAGTCCTGCAGACGCACCGCCCACCTTCGCAACGTCCCCGTGTAGTCCGTGTTGTTGCGTAGGGACAGCAGCGGCTGATGATCCGTTACCAGCACGAATTTCTGGTCGTAAAGATACGGTCGGAAATGCTGAATTCCCCACACCACCGCCAAACATTCGCCTTTGCACGCTTCGTAATTAGCCTGCGCCTGGCTCAGCGTCTTGGACGCATACTCAATGACGTGTTCCCTCCCGTCCGCCCCGTGCTGAGTCAGCACTGCCGATATCGCCTGCGGCTGCCAATCGGTGTACAGTTTGAACGGTCTTGTCGGGTCAGGACGCGACAACACAGGAGCAGATGTCAGAGCCTCCTTCAATGCCTGAAACGCCGCTTCGCATTCCGGCGTCCAGATCAGGTGCTCCTCTTTCTTCAGCAGGTTCGTTAGGGGTTTCGCTACACTGGCGAACCCCTTAATGAAGCGTCGATARTAGGATGCCAGCCCTAGAAAAGCCCGAACCTGGGTGAGTGTGACCGGCGCCGGGGCATCTTGAACTGCTGCCACCTTCCTCGGATCCGGTTTTAGTCCATCGACCGTGACGATGTACCCCAAGAATGAGATCTCCGACAAGAAGAACTCGTTTTTCTCCAAGGCCACTTTGAACCCCGCATCTTTTAGTGCATGCAAAACCCACTCAATGTGTTCCACGTGGTACTCGTGTGTTTTTGAAAAGACCAAAATATCATCCATGTACACAATCACGCAGAAATTGATCAGGGGCTGGGTTAGTCGGGTTTTGTTAACGAACTCAACGAAGGCAATATTCATGGCCTGCTGAAACGTTGCAGGGGCGTTACAAATTCCCATGGGACACCGAACCCATTGCCATGTGCCCTCAAATAGGACAAAGCGGTTTTGGGTCGGTCCTCCGGTCGGATTGCGACATGGTGAAAACCGTGTCGGATATCGAACTTGGAAAAGACTCGAGCGACCCCGATAGCATCTAATAAATCGTCGATTCGTGGCATAGCGTTCAATTTTCGGTAGTCGATACATACCCGGACCGAACCATTTCGTTTTGGCACGAGGACCACGGGAAAAGACCACGGTCCCAGCGATGGTTCGACCCACCCCAACCGCTCGAATTCCCGTACCCTTTCCAAATCCAGCTGTCTTTCTTTAAGGGAATATCGGTACGGTCGGCAATGTATCAGGGCGTGATCCCCGGTATCAATCGCGTGCTGTATCAAAGGGGTTAGCCCTATGTCGTGGTCATGAATACTGACAGCCTCAGGATAGGCCCGTATAACCGCGAGGAGGAGGCGTCTGTATTCATCCGGAACACGGGCTAGTAACCGAACTTCTACGGTTCCCTGAGGAAGGGAGACAGTCATAGTAACCGTGGGGACCGCCGCATTGGCATCGGGCGAGGCCCCAAACAAAGAGTTGTCGGTTTTCGCCGAAAGGACAGTCGCAATAAGTTGACTGTCCGCCAGACTCATCGACTCGCTTTCCATATCACTGTCGCTGTCCAGTTCGGGTTCGGCCGAGGGTTCTACCGAAAAGGCATGCGTCAGTTCCCTCAGTCCCCACCGATATTCCCTTGTTCGGGGTTGAAACGACACCCCCTCTTTCAAGAGGATCGCGGCTTTTTCATTCGTGAGTAGGGGTCGTGGAGGTCGAAAAGATAAATCGCACAGCCCCCTCAACTCAGTAAATCTTTCAGGTAGGGGGTCCGTCCTGAGATATAAGGACGCAGGGGGTTCCGAAAGGTCAGCTATTCGGGACACCCTCAGCAGGGGTTCCCCCTGCACCACGGAGGAGAACGTGTGCTACCAATTGGACTCGCTCCGAACTATTTCCAAGGGTTCTCGCCGCCAAGAATGGCGCCACCGATCCTGAACCCGGATCGGATATTGGTCGGGTACATCAGTCTCGTCAGTTTCCGACAAGGTTTCATTTTCGTCTAGTGACAGGCGTCACATCATGTTGATTTGATGGGCTTTCGTGGTGATTCGAGGCGCCGGCTGGGTGCGCATACGCACCGCCAATCTCATTGGTATCGTTTGTGGTTTGGGGTGGGCCGATTTGAGTACCACCTTACAGCTGTCAAAGTGCATTCGCGCTCCGACCGCCGCCTGCCACGGAATGCCTAGCAGAACATCATACGCCTGTACATCCAGCACGATTGTGTCGCACAAACAATGCACCCGAACTCCGACCGTCATGGGTTTGGATAGGTGGTGGGTTCGAAGCCTTCAGGCCTCGTCATCGGCCTCACGAAGTGACCGGACCGTCGGGTCTTTGCTGGTAGAGGTAGTTGGTTAGAGGCCTTCAAGCCTCGGCGTCGGACTCACAGAGTCCGTGCGGAAGTTTCTGAGAGGGTGAAATGGCAGGAGGGCTCGTCGGCATCCGAATTCGAAATTGCATGGGCAGCGCCCCCGCATTACGGGAGAACTCGGGAAAACGTGTCGCTCCCTCGTAGCCCAGGATCAAGCGTCGCCAAGAACACGAGTCCCCCTGGCGACACCAGCGAATATCAAACTGCGACCGCCACGTGGCGTGAGCGGCCGACCAGGGCAACACAGTCAAACCCGTATAAGGCAATATTAGAGTCGGGGAATCAAAGCGATCAATCAGGACAAACCCGTTCCCCCTTATATTACACGCCCGAGGCTGGTCTTGCCAACACACTTGCTCCTTCCGTCTCAGCGCGCGCCGTACGTCCGCATCGCAGTAGACGCTGTCATCGTCTGTAGTGGGGAAGGTTGGTAGCGAGATGAGACGATCGGAGGTGCGCGATGAACATGGGCAATATCCCCCGCTCTTGGTCATCCGAACCAACACCGACTCCGTACAATACTCGATGCAACCCGTCTCTCTCAAAGTTGGTGCGTCGGGAGAAGATGGCGAAATCTAAGCTCTCTTCCCCTTGCGGGGGCGTCGACCGCGAGCGCGCGGACGCCGGCGGTTGACGTCACCGGTGCAGGGACGAGAAGTTCAAAAGCGATGACTAGCAGTTCAAAAAGAAAGGCGAGAGAGAGAGAGAGTGAGTTACACGAGACTGCGCGTGCGCGCAGGAAGGGCCATGGGAGGGAGGGGAGCAACGAGATCAACACCCTCATACTCCTAAGCAGACGGTCCTCCAGTTCTGTTCCCCCGTCCCCGCCCGGATAAGTACATACACACATAGATGCATGCAATCAACAACCCTTGACAGGACCTCCCATCCATAGACCTTTGACATCACTCACGCGCGCAACAAGCTCCCATCACTCGGGGCCTCACACACACGTCATGCATAGACAAAGCAGCCGTAGAGATAAAAGGGAGTCCTTCTTGTACACAAAAATTCTCAATTAACTACCGCCCCTAGGCGCAGCCTTCAAAACTTCCCAAGACCACCGACCACCATAGCCACAAGGCCCTGCTGCGGCCGGCGTCCAACTCCACCACTGCTCAGTCCCTCCGACTGCTTCGCCCCGAGATTACCGCGGGTCCGCCCCACGTCGTCACTCCGCTCGTCCTTGGGCTCGTCGAGCCTGTTCGGCGCCGCGGACTTTTGCGCATAGCTCGCACAGCATTGCAGCCGAGATCAAAGAGGAGGAGAGGAGAGGGTTGCGCGAATTTATAGCGCGGGAGGTGGCGGGTTGTCAGCGCGAGGTGCGGGCAGCGCAGGGTGTAGATGAGCAGGACAGAAGAACGGAGGGGAGTTAGAGGGTTCGACCTGCGGGGTTGCACGGTTCTACGTGATTGGGGTGTTCGTTAAAGTGCGCGGTTTCCCGCTCTCCACCTTGATCCGAGCATCCCAACTACGCAGCCAATCACTCCGCGGAGGAAGACGGGGTAAGGATCAAGCTGGGCGTAGGGGAAGACGAAGAGTCCGGCCTGAGGGAAGCGCGCGCAGCAAGAAAGGAAGATGGCGAGAGGAGGCAAAGAAAGAATCGGGGGTGCGAGACGAGCGAAGAAATCGGAGCTTAAGCGTGCGCACGCAAAAATGTAAAAAGTCCCAACCGCACCCGTTTCTTGGTTTTTATACCGCGGCCGCTATTCGCCCGCATGGGAGTTTATTAATCAAACAAAATGAAAAAGCCGTTTCAAAAGAAAACAAAAGCAAAAAGAAAGAAAACCCCCTTTCTGTCCGCGTCCGTACTTCGGGGCTTCCGCGGGATTTTTCCTCAGGGATACGGGAAGCCGCGCGGTACGGGTCTGAGCTTGCCACAATAGAACTTATAAGCACGTGGTTGGGACCCCATCCGATAAAATTGGCACGATCCGGAGTGGATTAGCATGGCCCCTGCACAAGGATAACACGCGTAAATGCAGAAATGGTCCCGTCTCCCGAATATACTGGGACGACTACCCAGCTTGGTTCGAACCACCATACTTTCGAAAGCCGCGGCCGTAAACAAGCTGGGACGCGCTGGGCCCAACGGGTGTGGCGGGTCCGGTTCCAATTCATTCGAGTGGAAACGTGGCAGCTCTTTTTTTCGCTGCGTCCGTGGTCTGAGCCTGGCATCCTTCCTGGCCGTCTCTGGGGTACCTGATCAGAGTGTTTTTTTTTTTTTAACTAAGCTAGATTCGTCTCTCAATTGTTTTTCGGGGTAACTACGGCCCACTGAGGGTTACAGTTTGTAATTGCATTTCAAACTGTGTTTTAGCAGTTTAGTCAGGGCCCCAGTTTCAAATGCAGTTGAAAATAGGGCTGGTCTTTTTCAGCAGTTCAGTCAGGCACGTGGCCCTTTTTTTTTTTCTTCTTCCTTTTTTTGTACCCCCTTCAGGCGTGGCCAAGACATCTCGGCCGTGGCCCCACCACACAGCCAGATGCTTTTTTTTTTTCTTTTCTAGGGCGTTGAAACGGTATTCACCAGTTCACAGTAGCTGATGCAGATTCCAGGGCTCGATCCCTAGTCCCCACCTTACCTGTGTACAGTATCTGTGTCGACCCCTAGAGTTGAACCCATGACCTGTGTAATTGTAACAGTTGGTAGGTTATCGTAGGGTCCATAGGTGGCAGGGGTTCGATCGGTAGACCTGTCGAGTAGGAGTCTCAGTCAGGTCTAGAAGTCGTAGCTGTAGCTTTCTCGAAGGGTCAAGGTCGTAGCTGCTACAGTCCAGAAAGGTCAAGGTCGTAGCTGCCACAGTATCGAAAGGCCAAGTCTACGGCCTTCCAGAAGGTCCTAGCAGTGACCTTTCGAAGATGCTCACGTTTAGACTGAAGCAAGTGGGCAAGTGGGCAAGTGGGCAAGTGGGCAAGTGGTGAGCCCAGCTGCAGTACGTCGGCCGGTACGACTGCATCAAGTTGGCAGTACAACCGCATGCAGTCAGCAGTACCAGTCCCAGTCAGTCCTAGTCCAGTCAAGCAAGTACCGCATGGGACTGTGTGCACGACGGGCATGGGAAAGGGCCAGACCAGCGAGCCACAGAAGAATAAATCAAAGGGGAGCGTCCAGCCATTCATTCATTCCTGCGTGAGCCGTGCGGAAGCGCTGCCATAGCGACTTGTGCGAGGTGGTCTGCAGTGAGCCCGAGGACGAAGTGGGTGAGAGAGAAGAAGCTTAGCCATAGCGATAGGGTAGCAGCGGCGATAGCCGCCATAGCTGTAGATAGCGTGCAGTGTATGTGTGTGTATGTGTGTACGGAGTAACGCGTGTGGGATATCCAGGGTGATCCTGTGTGTGCGAACAGAGAGTTGAGTGGGCGCTGTGTCGCCATAGCCATTGAAGTGAACTTGTATCTGAACTGTGTTCTCGGCTACCATGTCTCTGAGTTTTGAGTGGGCGCTTGTCGCCAGTTTGCTGCGCACCTGTTTGCATACATGTGGAGTGTGAAAAATAGCGAGTTTGATTGCAGGCGTGGCCGAGACATCTCGACCATTGCCCCGCCACGCGACCAGGGGGGGGAAGGGGGGCGAAAGATAAGAAAGCAAAAAAAAAAACGAACAAAAAAAAAAAAAAAGGGGCCATGTCCCTGACTGAACTGCTAAAAAAGACCAGCCCAAGTTTCAACTGCATTTGAAACTCGGGCCCTGACTAAACTGCTAAAACGCAGTTTGCGCGGTAGTTTTCTCTTTTTTTTTTTTTGTTAAGGCCCAGCCAATTCCATTACCTGTAGAATACAGACAGGACGGCCTTTCAGGTCCTCTTTTATTGTCATTCTAGTATTATGGGGAACCGCGTAGCAGCCACATCCGTCGCGTGCCCTACCAACTGGGCTAGGCCGCTGGATCTTCTCTCAATTTCACCTTACCCTTTTTTTAATCTGGTTGCCCCGATCTGTTGGTGGGGAGCAGCACCTGCTGGGAAACGGGCCCGGCGTCCCAGCATACAACGGAGGGGCCTGCCAGCATTGATTACCCTTGAAGGGGATTGACTGAGCAGGTAATGAGATCAAGAACTTTTGAGAGCAAAAATTTTGGACGTTGCAGAATCACCTCTTCAGCCCCAAACAGTCGTCAGATTAAGCACTTCATCCTGGTGAAGCTACACTATTGCTAGTCCAAGAGATTTCTCCCATGCACGAAAGTCCTTCTCTCCCCTCTAGCCCCTAAGAGCCACGCCCAACTCCTGCCAAACCCTTTCGTTTCACCGGGGGCCACCGGGGATGACAGGGGATATCTCAATCGGGGCTCTCGACTAAACAGAGGGGATGGGGGGGGAAGGGGTCCGGGAAGTCAGAGGAGGGTCTCATGGGGAAGTAGGGCTCAATGTTAGTGCACTCATTAAAAAGAAGGTGGTAATCCCTGGAGGGCCCATGGTTTGTCCTACTCGGTTGATCTCCTCCCCACTGTACCCTAGCGGGTACCCATCCCCGTCGGTCCCCCCCAAGCCAGTCTGTGCAAAAGCTCGTGAGAGCCCGCTTGATATCCCGGTCCATTTAAAAGTTATCCAGCTGGTTTTTAAGGACATGCCATCTATGCAACAGTTCCAGCTGTACTTGTTCCTTGATTTTTCCTACGAGCTCCCCTTCTTCCACTCTTACTTCTTCCAAGTTGAGAAGGCACCGCTGCCACCACAGGGTCCAGAGGATCGTTCTTCTACCCAAGCTAAACCAGTCCCCGTGTAGGTGGATGCATTGGTCATAGTAGGGCAGTGCCCAGTCAAGATTGCTTGCCAGGACCATAGCCAGGGTGATTCTGGCATCATCTTACACCACACCCGGTCCCACCAGCGCCATGTCATACTGCCACCGGACACTGCATGAAAATGTGTTCAATAGTCTCATTCCGTTTCGTTGTAGGGAAGGCTGTGGGCACCTTCGACACCAGGGTAGTGCAGCCCCTTTCTGTTCCAGGTGGGTGTGATCAATCAGCCCAGCATTGGTGGGGAGGCCGTGGTGGGCAATCTGCCACTGCAAGGATGAGATTTTGGCGGGTCGGGCCTTAGTTTCGCTGAACCACTTAATAGGCTTGACGAGGGCCCGGTCCACATTGAGGTGTCTGGCCCACCTGTCATTGATCTGGTCCCTGAAGCGCCTCTTCACGGGGAGCATTCTGTATGTGGTTTTGACTGTCAAATTATGGAGGTAGATCTTCTTGGCACCGTTGGCGGGCCCTGACGGAGGTCTACCAGCATTCTGCCATTGCCTTTGCAGGGGGTCCAACGGCAACTCCTGAACGGGGGATTGGGGCTCGAAGGCGGAAAATTTCATTCCTTCCCCTGGCACACGTACACGGAAGATCACCTCCCTCTCCCTCTCTTCGAAAGGGGTGCGGGAACCCCTCAGCTGGTTCCTTGGCCCAATTGAGTAGTATTCCACTAAGACGTCTGTGACCCGAACTGAATGGATCCTACCTATCCTGTGTGGCTCCCCTCGCAGGCCAACCCAATCACCATCCTGGAGGGTGGGTCCTCTTCTCAGTATTATGTACCATGCGAGCGGCCAACTCAATGCTGCCGACTTCCAGTTTTTCTTCTCCGGGTCCCATATGTGTTCCACTCGTGTGATCCCATGCTGTACCCATCTCTTTCAGGGCGGCGTTGAGCTGCAGAGCACCTATCCTGAATGGGGTGTGAGCCACCAGTTTCCGAATAAAGGTTGTTGAGACACCTCCTCCCATCGGCAAGGTGGTTGCTTTTCGGGGAGGGGGAGTTGTCGCCAGTCTTTTAGCAACGACGACCGACAGGGCTCCAATGGTTGACCCAGGACTTTTCAAGGGATTGATCAGTACCGAATCTACCGATCCTCTAACCATGTAAGCGGGTGGATTACACTAGGGGCCAATGGAGCCAAGCAGGCAATGTGCTCTAGGGCCAAGGCCTGCCAGTGGCAGTGAGTGGCAAGAAGCAGTTTTTTAAGCCACTGAAGGCGGAGGGGCCGTACTTGCATTTGAGGGTCAATGATGCCCAGCGCACCCCCCCTTTCTTTGGCTGGATCACCAAGTCCCATGCCACCAGGTTGAGTACATTTGTTTGTTCGCCGTCTCCCTGTCAAAGAAATGCTGCCACCTTGGCTCTTAGAGTCTGATAAGCACTCTTGCGTAGTGGCCAGAGTATCGATTCATAACATAATGTGGCGAAGACAACGTCGTTGATTGTCAGTGCCTAACCGTAAAGCGAGGTGTGATTGTTGCGCCACTTAGACAGTTTAGCCAAGGTCGGTGAACTGATCCATTCCCCATTTGATGGTGGGCGCCCACAGGCCGATATAGAAACCCCTAAGATCCGTACCAGGGCTTCTAGAGGAAGTCATCGTATGTGGGGAGTGTCCGAAGGTCACCCACCTTGGTGGTGGATCCACCACCCCTTTGTCTTACTCCCCCAATTCACGACCATATCAAAGACGTTCACAAAAAGCTCCATCAATCACTTCACCTCCTCAATATTTCCTTGCGTGGCCTCAACCATGATGGTCAGGTCGTCCCAAACAGTGAGCACACCGGTACTGCGTCTGCCGGGATTCGCGATATGCTGATTCTGGTCAGGTCCTTATTGGCTCGAAGGTTGGCCGACAGAACCTCCATGATGATATGGAAAAGGTATGGCGCGATCGGTTCACCTAGTCATACCGATCTCTCCAATTTAATCAGCGGGGCTAGAGATCCATTTGTTTGTTCGTCGTCTCCCCTTCAAAGAAATGCTGCCACCTTGACTCTTAGAGCCTGATAAGCAGTCTTGCGTAGTGGCCAGAGTATCGATTCATAACATAATGTGGCGAAGAGAACGTCGTTGATTGTGAGTGCCTAACCGTAAAGCGAGGTGTGATTGTTGCGCCACTTAGACAGTTTAGCCAAGGTCGGTGAACTGATCCATTCCCCATTTGATGGTGGGTGCCCACAGGCCGATATAGAAACCCCTAAGATCCGTACCAGGGCTTCTAGAGGAAGTCATCGTATGTGGGGAGTGTCCGAAGGTCACCCACCTTGATGGTGGATCCACCACCCCTGTGTCTTACCCCCCCAACTCACGACCATATCAGAGACGTTCACAAAACGCTCCATCAATGACTTCACCTCCTCAATATTTCCTTGCATGGCCTCGACCATGATGGTCAGGTCGTCCCAAACAGTGAGCACACCGGTACTGCGTCTGCCGGGATTCGTGATATGCTGATTCTGGTCAGGTCCTTATTGGCTCGAAGGTTGGCGGACAGAACCTCCATGGTGATAAGGAAAAGGTATGGCGCGATCGGTTCACCTTGTCATACCAATCTCTCAAATTTTATCAGCGGGGCCAGAGATCCATTAATCTGTACTCTTGTAGTGACATTCGGATGTCAAATCTTCACCCACCTATGGAAGGCTGGCCCGAACCCGTTTTCTTCAGGCTCTTGTAACTAGTCAACGTGATCGTAGGCCTTTTCAAAATCGATAAAAACGAAGGTCGCATTTTGCGTTGAGTGACGGGTTAATTGCACCATCTCATGGACCAATAGGATATTTTCATGTATGTGTCTGTGTTGCATGAACCCCGTCTGAGATGGGTGTATCAGCCCTTCTAAGACAGGGATCATTCAGTTCGCCAACGCTTTGGCCACCATTTTGTAGGCAACCGACAAAAGGGTGATGGGGCGGTAGTTCTGAATGTTCATCTTATCTCCTTTTTTGTAGAGAAGAGAGCACCCCTTGTCCCACCAGTTCACCCATGCTCCTTGTACGCCAAACTCCTCTATAATAATTCATAAGGTCGGGGCTGAGACGATTCCACATTGTCTCCCAAATTCCTTTGGGAGACCATCTGGTCCCTAAGTTTTCTCCTCCTCCATTTGTAGTAGAGCCGTCTGTACTTCTACCTTTGTCAAGGGCACCTCCAAGCTTTCTCATTGCTCTAGGAAAAGGGTTTGGGTCATGGGTTATAGAAATTTGTCGACCTGGCGCAGGCGGGTGCCTTAATCAGTGGGGGGGATATGTGTGGCAAACAGATCTTTGAAAAGTCACGGGTTATTTTTACACAACCCAATGTGGTGAGGATGGGGTTCTCCTTTCTCCTCTCCAGGTCATACAAGGTTTCTACCGCAGTGCGCTTAGACCTGCTTGGGCGAGCCAAAAAAAAATTGCATCCATTGTACCTTCAGTTAATAAATGATAAGACAACTTCCCTCGGATCTTCGACCTTGCAACCAGTATTGGGCTTGCTGATGAAGTTCGGCTTTTACCTTGTTGATGACTCCATTGAATTGTATATGCTGCTCCGCTATGGGCGGGTTGTGATGTTGTGACGCCCAACCTCACGCCCAGCGCGACTTCCTGATCGGAGTGGGATGTGGGCCTGGAAGTGCGAAAAGGGGTGTGCCAAGGATTTTTGGGAAAGTGGAGTCCCAGGTCAGAACTGAGATCTCCTGTGGCAGGGTCTTTCGGGGGCACGAGTGCAATTTGGCAGAGGGATGGCACGCGCGGGTGGCTTAAGGTCGGGCGAGCCACTGGTTTCGGGGACGGTGGTTTGCGGGCGGATCCCTTCGGGGTAACTGGGGTTCCGAGGAGTCAGGCCGTTGGGAGTTGCCACGTGGCGCTGGTCGCCGCGCTTGCGGGTTAGACTCTCGGAATTGCGGGGTTCTCTGATCGCCTCGTCGTCGGCAATTCCCGCAGGGTGTGCTGGGCCAGTACGGGGCTATGGCAGGCCACGGGACGACGCTGAGTTGGTGGTACGGAAGAA
>BFEA01000190.1:0-10501 GCA_003427395.1 Chara braunii
AGCGAGGATTACTGTATCTATGGGCGACAAGGTGGTGGTATACCTTCTGGTCATGATGCTTCGGCCTTGAATGGCATGCTAATTAATGGAGAAGGAGGCGATGGGGAATTGATGATGAAGCCTACTTTCTTTTGGATGGTGAGCTAGCTGCAATAAAAGTGCGGCGGAAATTCGGGTTGATACAAAGTATTACAAACCCTCTTTCGTTCTTTGCCTCGGAGTTTAGTTTGTGGAATTTAAACCTGGGTGATCGTCATTTTTTACTCGCTTGAAGTGAAACCTCGACTTGTCGGTGGGTTGGTATTGTGAAAACAGCCCCTGTGTTCGAGTGGTGTGCTGATAGTTTGGGGAATTTCTGGAAATTTTCGAGAAGTGATTAAAGCAGGGGCTAACGAGTTGGGGAGTCATTTGGGCTTTGTTCGGTTTTTGAAGCTCGGTTTCAATAATCATTCCGATATTTTCGATAATATTCGTGAAGTCGTTCACCTGTCTACTTCATGCGTGTTGTTCGTGAAGTTGCTTTTCGTGCTTTTCCTCACAGTCACTGAGTCATGTCCATGGTTTTCTCTTGACCATCTCCTTTCGTATCGTATGTTCCTGGTATTCCGCTAATTCCTTTATGATTCAGCCTCGCTGTGAAAGTAGTTCAGGCTTGCGTTATCTCAGCACAGATCGGGTGAAAAGTGTTAGCGAATGAAATGGCAAGGCTATGCACGGATACTAAGAGCGATATTGACTTACGTGCATGTGCTCATACATGATGATGCAATCTTCTTACATCTATGAGTATTTTCCTGAATACGATGATGTGCTATGGATCACGTTCTTTTAACGTGTTGGAGCTATCGTTTGCCTCCCCCCTCCCCCTCTTTCACCTCACACACACACACACACACACACACACACACACACACACACACGCTGAGCCAGTCCGACACATAATGGAGAGCCCACAAAGGTGATGGATCTGCTAACTCATAATTTGATGATGCCTGTGATGGCATGCAACTTGATAGGCATTCCCTATGTGCTGCGCTTGCTGTAAGCATGCTTACTTGTTGCGGCAATACAACAGCTTGGCAGATGCCAGGCGATGTAACAAACACATGTGTCGGTGATCAATGGTCCTCTTCTAGGTAATAAGATGTATTGGTGGTGACCACAGGGACCAGGCTCAGCGAACCTCATAAAATGCTTGCTAGCAATTCACATGAGTCATCCAAAAGCTGATGCTTGCAAAGTCGAAAAATATCTTCTTTTGTCCATCAATTGCACAGTCATTATCAGCTGATCAAACTATCGGAGGACAAATTTTCTAAACCAAACACCATTTGGGAGAATAAGTTCTCAAGCGAGCAGCAGCAGCAAAAAAAAAAAAAAAAAAAAAAAAAAAAAAAAAAAAAAAAAAAGGCGAGCAGCACATACGTGGCATCGAAGTTGTTGCGCGTGGAGTCGTAGGCATAGCCATTGCAGTGTACAGTTGTAAACATTAATGGGTGAGGGGCTATACACTATTACACATACACATACGCATCCGCATCTGAACCATTTAAAGACCAGATGCAACAAAAGTGGAACATCCGAAGAGCAGACAGAATAGACAGGGGCACTACTTACAAGAGAAGCATTTTATCAGAAAGAAGGACAGAGTTATATATGGGCATCAGGATAGATAGAGGTGCGGGCATACACACATCATCGTTACAGATATGCAAAATAATGATGCAGACAGACATAGACAAATGCATCAACATAGAGACACCAAGATGCAGACATGCATAGATGACTGCACTGATGTAGTTGTGTCCAGATGCAGGCAGATATAGATGAATGCATCTGCTTAGAGGAGTCCCAGCACAGACAAGGACAAATGCATCCATGTAGAGGTGTCTACATATAAACATACAGCAAGACAAATCCAAATGCATGCATGTAGGGACGTCCTATAATGGCCGGGCATTCTATTCGGGTGAAGACGGTAGCAAAAACTGTGCTCGAGCGGCATTGCTCCACTTGCTGTCCGCTGTACTACTCTCCAATTCGCAAGTTCACTACCAGACGCCGTGACAGTGACAGCACTACCCAGAAGAAAATAAAGAGAGTGTTTTAGCTAGAATGCTTGAACATAAAGAAGTTAAAAGAAGCTATTATATCTCATTTAAGTTGGGCTAGTTTATTCTTAGGATTTCACACGGCGCCAATAGGGTTCTGTCCACCCAGACTCCAGGCTCTCCGTCCAAAAAGGAATTGGGTCTAGACTGCTTGGGTAAGGGGAAGGACCATCCGTGTAACGACTTTGGCAGGCCGGAAATTGTACATCGCCGGACAGCTGATTGATTGTCCACGCGATTTCTGCGCACTGTCCAACCGATGTTCGACTTGTGCAGTGGACAGTAAGTGGAGCGATTTCGCACTGTCCGGAATTGGGCAGTGGATGGAATGAGACCATTTTTCTACTACGCTCTGGGTGCAATTACAGCCAGATTCATCCAGGTCGGCTGTAACTGGAGTCAGAATCCGTCAGATACATTTAGGAAGTGCTAGTATGAGTTTGCCCTCAGATGCACTCTTTTTTGAAGTGTGTGTGTGTTTTGTTCCTGTTGCACTCGTTTAGGTACGAGAGTTCTTTCAGAAATGAAAGCCAAAGAAAAAAAACAGAGAGTCGACCCGATGGTCGGTAGGCCCTGAGTTTCAAATGCATCCTGGCACGTCCTGGTGCAAGATGCACTCGTTTTTGGTCCCTCGCCTGCTGGCAGACGCACTTGTTTTTTTGTGCCAGCCCAACAGATTGTAGAATGGAACTGGGTACAAGGGAACAGGAAAAAAAAAAAAAAAAAAAAAAAAAAAAAAAAAAAAAAAAAAAAAAAAAAAAAAAAAAAAAAAAAAAACTACCATGCACACGCACTCAACTACCTGTGGAACCCTCCCCTGCTCCTAACTACTGGTCCCCCTGGTCCCACTGGTCCCCCTGGTCCCACTGGTCCCCCGGCAAAATCAGTGACGGCAAGCTGCCTTCGAAGCGATAACGAACCAGGATCAGCAGTCTGGGAAAAAGCTGGTTCGGGTGGGGCTTGTAGGAACCAGGGATTCAGTGCCTTAGGGGGTATGGGTTTCACGGTTAGNGGGGGGGTAGGGGGGGGCGTGGATAGGGGTATAAGCTTGGGAGATCAATTTTTTTTCTGTGGATGGGAACACAACACATTGGAATTTTGCCTTTATTATTGGCATTGTGGAATTTGTGGTTGCATTAGGTGCTTGTTTTTTTCCACAAAGGAATTAGGGTTTAGGGTTTAGGGTTTTAGGGGTCGAAAGGTTTTTAACTTCGGAGGCTTGAGGATTCCAGGTTTGGCGGACGCAGATTTTTATCTTCTTTTTTTCCTTTTTGTTTGCTGCATGATTGCCATCAGGGATAACAGAATGAAGGGTAAGATTTGGATTTAGGGGCTTAAACCACCAGTACTTCCTAAAGTCGTGCCCTTCAACAAGCCACGAGTTTAGGAAACGTACAGGCCACCACAGGAGCGCTCCGACTAGAAACGTTTCTACTTTTTTTTTTTTTTTTTTTTTTTCCATGGCTGATAGCTGGGCCAAGTACGAGTGGTTTAACTTTTGTTAAGGGTTTAGGGTTTAAGATTTACGACCATAGGAAGGGATCATTGAGCTAAGGATTTTTGTTTAGGGGGTCCATGGCTTAGGGACGAGGAGTTTGTGGGCTTAGACGCGGAGGAGGGTCTGTCTCTGACATCTTCAAAATTTTTGCCATGGAGTCATGGGCTACTATCTTATCGCAGGTAGGTTAATATTACTCCTGGGGTTTATGACCGTATCGTCGTCCATTTTTTATAGCTGTATCTGGACTGAAAATTGCACCAAATACGGCTATAATGGACAACTTCTGAAGATCACTATCGTCTTCGCCCGAATGAAACGCCTGGTCATTATAGTCGTATGTGGTGCAGGTTTCAGACCAGATACAGGTATAAAAAATGACCGGGCATTCTTATTCGACATACCCAAATTCAAGGAGAATATTTTCTGTGAAAGGCTAGTGCACTGCAAAAAATATCACATTCGGATTCGGGTGAACACGGTAGCCTTGAGGGCTTGTGTTTTAGGGGCATGGGACTGGCAGACTCGACGGGTTGACGACCCTGTTCAGGACTTTAAGCCTAGAAAACAAAAAGAGGTTTGATTTGTATTGCTGCATTAATCTGTCAAAAGTTGTCAGCACAAGAAGAGAAAAGAGATGGAGTTATTTGATATGCATTACTACTAATTCTCTACCTTTGCAATGTTTGCATGTAAACAACAATGAATGCAGAGACAATTACAATTTTGCCCCTGCACAAGTTTGACACGCGTAAATCTAGAAATGGTCCAAATTATATATATATATATATATATATATATATATATATATATATATATATATCGTCACAAACAGAATTGCCCGGTAAACCGTAGGTAGAGAGAGAGAGAAGAGGACAACAAACGAGGGGCTGTGACAAGCTGTTTCGTCGGAGTTTCACCGACTCATCAGGAGGCTGAACCCTCAACAGTCTGCAGAATCCCCTCACTGATTACACTGTAAATGATAATCTACCTTAACCAAAATCAAAGTAGACTATCACTCACCCACACCAGATGGAAAACTCTACATATTGTATATATATATATATATGCATATATATATATATATATAAAAGAACATTATATGTATTTATATGTATATGTATATACATTGTCATAGAGAACTGGCCAGGTTAACCATCATAGGCAGAAAGGTAGAAAAGGACGGGAAGTGGTGAGACGCAAACTGGATTACTACTTAGTGGGGAAGGGTTTTTCCCAAGCGGTTACTCACGTCCGTCAACAGTCTCATCCTCTGTCTGATCACAAACCGGTTCTAATTGATCTAGTGCTCTCTGGGGTGCTGGGGAAGGGGAGGAGTTACTTCAAGCTAAATGCGCAGAACTTGGAGGATCCAGGTTTGCTGAGCTGGGTGCAAGGCCACTGGAAAGACTGGCAGGGTACACGTCCCCTCTTCCCCTCCACAACAAATTGGTTGGATGGGGAAACACCAGTAATCTCAGGGATGTTGGATATGAGCTCAAGGATCTTGGCATGGGAGTGGAACGTGAAAGAGGATCAGTGTAGAAGGAGGGTAGAAGAGGCAGAGAGACGAATGGAGCAGCACCCAATCTCTTAATTGGTTTGGGCCAGAAAGAGGGAAATCAGACTTGTAGAATGGGAAAAGTAGCAGACGGAGAAGCAAACGCGATGGGAGGAGATGTTAAAAGTCAAGGGCATTCTAGTTCACGACAGAATCATGAAGGAGACGTTTCGGAAGTTGCTCCCGAGCTCCTCGTTTCACCAAGTGGTACAACTGAATCACCCCTTCGCTCAAGATGCCCCACAAGCCACCACCCAGGAAGACATGTTGGAGTATGCTAAACTGTACTACGCAGACATCCTTACCTCAAGAAGAGTTCAAGACTCAGTAAACTCCTATTTGTCCTTGAGCTGGACATGTGGGAAGACACTATGGTTCAGCTAACGGTAGAGGAGAGGTTGGCCTTGGACAGACCAGTGACTATAGAAGAACTGAAGCAAAGTCTATGGCCCCTGGGAAATGTCCGGGACAAGATGGTCTCACAGTAGAATTTTACCGAGCCTGTCTGGATGTGTTGGGCCCCTCATTGGTGAAAGTTTACAACGATGTCCTACTAGAAGGTGCATTGGGAGGAGCCATGACTCATGGGGTGATTTCTGTGATGTTTTAAAAAGGGGACAAAGCAAACATAAGAAATTATCGCCCCATTTCGGTGTTGAACGTCAACTATAAGCTTTTGGCAAAAACCTTGGCTATACGCCTCGGGAAGGTTCTTCCAAGATTGGTGGAAGGCGACCAAGGAGCGTTCGTTCCAGTTTTGTAAATATTCTAACAGCCATCGAATCCTTTGAGGTCATTCAGGAGGAGAATCTGGACTTCGCGGTTCTGCTGTTGGACATGGACAAGGCTTATGATAAAGTGGGGTGGTCATTCGTCGTGACTACGCTGAGGAATATGGGATTTGGCCAGGGTTTCTGCAAGTGGGTGATTGCAATGCATATGCTGGCCACCTCAGTAGTTCAGGTCAATGGTCATTTGTCTAACTCCTTTCACCTGTCACGATCGTTGCGCCAAGGCTGCCCCCTAGCCCCTCTTCTCTTTGTGCTGCAGTTGGAGATCCCAATGAACCGCATTCGGAAACACCCACGGATCAGAGGACTACCGGTTTCTGCTACCAGAGAGTGTAGAACAAAAGCACTAGCGGATGATCTGTTCCTGGTCTCAGCCAATACCGCGAAGTCGATGGGGGCGCTGAAGGAAGTACTGGCGGAATATTCCTTGTTGTCCGAGGCCTCGATGAACTGGAACAAGTCTACGTACTTGCTGTCAGAGGGCCGGAATCTAGAGGTTGATTGGGGTATGCAAAGGGTGGATCCGGAGACGGCGGAGCGGTTCCTAGGGGTAATGGTAAGTACTCGTCTGATGAGTATCACGCAGGGCGCAATTCTACAACAGAGAGTAGTGGCCAGATTGAAGGTGTGGGGTTCGGCCTGGCACCTTTCACTCTTCGGAAGAGCAACAGTGATTAACGTGGCCCTGCTCTCCCTGATCTGGTTTGTGGGAACAGTAAGGAAAGTAGCATCGACAGTGCTGATAGAGATCCGAAGATTAGCATCCAGGTTTCTTTGGAAGCCAAGAGCGGTAGCAGAAGAAGGGTTCATGTCTAAAGTTGCCTGGGACCTCATCACCTACCCCAAGGAGCAAGGGGGTTTGGGTGTGATTGACCCGCAAATGAAGAACCAGGCTCAGCTGAGATAGTGGCTGGCCAGGGTGGCAATGGCGGAGAGCAAAGATGATTGGATCCTATTAGCGGAGAGAATCCTGATGAAAGACTGGGGCATAGGCAGGGCGGATGATGTTTGGCTCTGTTTTTTTATGAAATCCTCCATGAAAAGGAGGCTGTCTTCAGAGTTTTGGGATGCGGTAAAAAGGGCCTGGCTCAAACACCCACCGGAAGTTCAAAAACCACCAGGCACGAAGGAGGAGGTTCTGAGGCAAGGCCTATTTGAAAACAACTTCATTTTGGATGAGGAGGGGAACTCTTTTTCGGCTGGATCAACGCCGGGCTCCTTTGGTAGAGCCTGGATGCGCAGAGGCATCTCCAGAGTGGGGGACCTGTGGGCGGAACTCCAAGGTACCTGGAAACCGTTGGGGGAGCTTCTCCCTACTTTACAAGGGCTGTGGCACTCAGAGATACACTGGCAACAGCTACTGCGAGCCATCCCCGCCCGCTGGAAGCAACTACTGGGCCCAGAAGGGCTAGACCGTGTCGGCACATGATATGCTCCCGCTCTGGACGATGAAGGACACGGAGGAGCCAAGCTTTGGCAGGTCCAGCGGTTGACAGTCAGTGGGTTCCGCGAAGTCCAAAAGTGGACAGTGGTTGATCAGGCTGGGATACTGGTCCCAAGTGGGGAAGAGACGATCAGACAATGGACAAACCCCCCTCGGGTAAGGGTAATCCAGCGTCGGAGCCGGAGACGAGTGCTGCTATCCACGACGTGGGTAGGGAGGGTACCGCTGCGGGAACTGTGTATAGACCCGACAGCGTGGCAATGGGAAGGAGGGGTAGTCTCAAGAGCCAGTCCACGGGGGTTAGACCTATCTAATTTCTCAGTAAGCGAGTCGTACAGGTTGGCTGTCCACAGAGGGAGGACTCCTGCAGAGGTGGCGGTGTCCAGATGGAGCGCAGTTCTGTTGGAGGACCTCCAGGGAAAGGAGGGAGAGTTTCTTAACCTGTGGAATGTCCTTCTCACGCTACCTGACCTTAAACAGGTTAGTCTGCTGTGGATGCTGTCGATGTTGGTTACCCCCTCGGCTGTATGGTTATGTAGCAGACGAATGGAGGCACAGCTGACCTGCCCCCGCTGTTCTTGGCCTTTTGAGTCCACTAAACACCTATGGTGGGATTGTCCGACGTCGAGAAGGGTGTGGAGATGGTGGGAAGACCATTGGAAAAGAATGGGGGGAGAAGGGATTGAATGGGATGAAAGGTGGGTCTTGCTGGGTTTTGAAGGAAACGCGCAGTCTGGGAAAAAGGGCTGGCCATATGTGGCACATGCAGTCAGGGCAGTGATCTGCTCAGTGATTTGGGCGGATAGGAACAGGGCCAGGTTTGAGGGCCGCCCATTCTCAGATCTCGAGACTAAGGCAGATATCAAAAGGGGATTAAGGAGGGCAATATGGGCGGACTGGCGAAGCAAAGCCAGGTCTGGCAAAGGCGCAAGGAGGAACCTTTGGTGGTTTCTGAGGTCATGGGCAAAAGGAAACCAGCTGGCAGGAGTTCACACCACACGAGGATTGGTGATCTCGAGGTGGTTGAGTAGTTAAATAATAGGTGAGTGTAGTGGAGAGTAGGGGGTAGGAGGTGAGTTGGGTGTAGGGGACCTGGTACTCGGTCAGTAAGGGGGAGGCTAGAGAGTATCTATCGACACCAGGACACTCGGTGCACTAGGGACGCAGTGGTCCATTAGGAGAGTGTCTTAGTTATCACAGGAACAGGTTGTTCCACCGAGCCGGGTAGGCTCGGTCGTCGTTTTAGACGTCTGCAGTAGTCACTGTTTTGATATTGAGATGACAGTAGGATAGTAAGTGAGCAGATGAAGGATGGGAGGATTATTGGTCTGACTGGGTTATTTGGATGTTTTCTCTGAGAGATTCCATGGTGAGTCCCCAGCTCGTATGAGGATGGGAAACGAGGGGGTTGTGACGGACTGTTTCATCCGTGTTTCACCAACTTTAAAGATGTTTGAAATACAAAAGATAATACTTTGCCCTTACCCGGCTTCGGCTGGGGACAAAGTTCAGCCACCATGCTGGAAAATGGGTCCAGCAGCGCATTGGACCAAAAAAAAAAAAAAAAAACACCTGCTTGACCAAGATCGCATATGATGATGATGATGATGATGATGATAATCAACATGCGCGTGAACACAACACACACACTGAACGTTGTTAACTTAGACGCACCATACCGAGAGGCAAGACAACAACTGACAATCAAAAACATCTTTTTTTGGCCAAAAAATGATACCCTTGAGCTCTCACATTGCAAATAGGTACTGCCGAAATGTCGACATTGTTTTTTTGTTTTTTTTTTTACTTTTTTTTTTGTTTTTTTTCCTCGATGAGGCTTTTCCATCAATCGGCAAGCGAAGCCCAAGAAGAACGACGAGTCCAGACGACATCATCCATGCACGCTAATCCTCTGCTCCCACCTTTCATCTTCCTTTATCCATCAACCACCTTCCTTCCTTCCTCTCCTCGTCTTCTGCCTCATCCTCAAAACACCTCCTCCTCCTCCTCCTCCTCTTCCTGTCTACCCAAATGGTTTTTTTTTTTTGGAACCCCACCTTAATAATACTGTGCCTGCAATTGTGAGGAATAGATGGAGCGGACCGCCAGGCAAAGCCTCAATCCCGGTGGTTCTCTTACCACCACCAGGATAGAGGCCTTGCACAAGGGCCTTCCTTAAAAAAAAAAAAAAAAAGAAAAAAAAAGATACTGAGAAACAGATCATCTGTTCTAACTTCAAGTTCTGATAGCACTCCTGTGGCCGATGCAACAGTTCTAAGGGCTGGACCCCCCCCCCCCCCCCCCCCCTTTTTTTTTTTTTTTTCCAAAATCTGAGGAACCCTGCTCCAATCTATTTGTGGGGAGCAACACATGCTGGGAACCGGGCCCAGCGTCCCTTATGAAAATACACAGAACACTTTATAAACGTCAATTAAGTTCAATAAACACATAATAAAGTACCGGGTCTATCACCCGGCTTCGGAGCAATCAAAAGTCATTCCGGATAATTCATGAAACATAGGAACCAAGCCAGAACCACCTGGACCCCTATTTCCCCCAAAGATGGAATACAGATCAATAAACGTCAATTAAGTTCAATAAACATATAAAAAATCCTGTACGGAAAAATAATAAAGAATAATAACAGGTATCCCCTATGCCTACCTGCCCTTCAGCAGGCAAGACGTTGTCCAAAGAAGATTCTCTATGCACTATAAGAAGATGATCTTCTGAAAAAAAAAAGGAAAAAGAAGAAAAAAAAAATTAATGTAACAAATGTTGTATGGGTTAAACAGCCGGTACACACGGCCCTAGGCGTGCAGAAATTTGTCTGTCGCCCACTCCGAAAATCTCGCGGGTGGCAACTAATATCACTAGATGTGTGTTTCGACTTTCGAATATGAACCTTCTCGCAACTCTCTACGAACTTTCACGCTACGAGCAAAATGAGCATGTACTATGTGCTAATTTGCTAAACAAGGCGTCCTTTCGTTTCCTAACGGATAAATTGGGATAATGAATGCACACTCCCTGAATTCACCATGAAAGACGGAGCAATCCTGTGAAAAAAGCAAACATAAATCACGAAATAAT
>BFEA01000190.1:10511-20830 GCA_003427395.1 Chara braunii
AAAAAAAAAAAAAAAAAAAAAAAAAGTAGGGGGAGAGTGTAATGAACCTTACATTTTCTCGTCTGCTCCATTCATCCCTCCCTAACTCATAAATAAATAAATAAATAAATAAATAAATAAATAAAAAACAAACGAAAAGTTATTAAGAAAAGGTCCCGGGGAACAGACCTTTTCAGGACAATTTTTTGTACACTTACTCTTCCCGCTTAGAAGCAGGAGAAATAGAAGGAGGAGGGGGGGGGAAGGGCCAAAAGAAAGAAAAGTACTCACATGGTACAAACTTGCAAAAGTAAAAAAAAAAAAAAGAAGAAGAAGAAAAAGAAAACCTATCGAGCTATGAATCGTTCTTGGAAGGGAGCTGCTAAAATCTCCCAAGGGCTTTGTTAAATCCTCAAGAGAGATTTGAAGATTCTGAACAAAAAATCAGGGGAAAAAAAAAAAAAAAGTTACAAAAACCCTCTCTTGGAAAACCCTGCTGTATACCATCTGACACCCCATGTGTGGCCTGAAGCTTTACACTCAGACAAAAATTGCCTCTGATTATTAAATTATAATTTAATTATTACTAATTACTAGTAATTAGTAATTTATTTATTAACATTCTGGGATGCTATGCTAATTAGTAATTAGCCTACATTAGTGTTTTGAAATTTCTTTATAAATTTATAATAGTTTACGACAGCCCTTTTCCATATCCCATGACTATCCACACAGCCCCCGCCGCTCCTCCTCTCCCCCCCCCCCCCACCATAAAAAAAAAAAAAAAAAAAAAAAAAAAAAGGCCATAGAAAGCTTCCCATAGGCATCAATTTTTCTCTGCTATCGATGGCTATAGGAGATTTCGATGGCGGCCATGCAGCAACTAATATCGTCCCCCTGTGACTCCTGTCTATAATAGCTATCCGGCGTGGACATTTGCCGCGCACAGTTGCAACAATGTCGCGTACGCACTCAGAGCGACGATACGCACTTAGTCTAGAGAACGCAAAGCAAACTGCACTGTCGTATCTGAAACCTCTTATTCACACAAGCTGCGGACGGAACCTTCTCCACACATTCTGCTGCTGCTGCTGCTGCTGCTGCAGGCAGAACCTCAGTCAGCGCTTAACCATGGGTTGATGTAACACAGCTTTCCTTGTATGAGCACGGAGAAGCTGTATACACAGCTCAACCTTGGGTTGTACACAGAGCTTAACCTTAGGCTGTACTCAGCTGAAAGTGTGGCCAGAACTTAACCTTGGCTTGAAATAAACACAGCTATCCATGTATCGATCGACACCGAGCGCAGCACATGGAACCGCAACCTTGGGTTTCAGAAAAAGGGGGTTGTGCGCAGAGCTCAACCCACTTAAAGTTGTACTCAGCTCTCTAAGTATATACACAATGAGAGTGTAGGTAGAAAGTCTCGTAATATGTGGGACGTGGGACGTGGGACCCGGTTTCCCGCCGCAGGTGCTGCTCCCCACCAATGGGTGGAATGGAGCCTTCAACTGCAGAACCCCACTTACGGAGGCGGCTCATATCACCTCCCTGAGTGGTGTCCACGACTCGAAGTTTTCTTTATTCAAAAAAAAAAAAAAAAAAAAAAAAAAAAAAGACTTGACCTTGGGCGGAAATTAACAAAGCTCCCAAAAAAAAAAAAAAAAAACAAAGCTGCTCTTCTAGGTATCAACAGTGAAAGCTGCACTTGTACAAACAAACTAAGCTTAGGATGTTGTGCTAGTGAATCCTGAGCACGGCTCCCCATGTACGTGGCCTGTTTCTTACTCCTTATTCATTCCGCAGTGGCACCAATTCACCCACCGGCTTGGAGTCACAGGCTGTTAACACACATCCTGCTACTACCAGAAACTAACTCGATAACAGTCCAGCTATGAACCTGGTCTGTTTTTGCGTAACCGGTTCATGCTAAGATAGGACAGAATTGTCCTGTCCCATCCCACCGCCGGCAACTCATCACGAAGCAGACACATGTATCTGTACGCGAATCTGGTGCACAAAGCAGTACAGCCCCATTCTTAAAATAGGCCGCCCGAAGTATTCTGAGCTCACCCCAGAGTGCCGCAGAGCCTTAAACCGCCAGTTCACGGGCCGAGCCTTGTAGAAAGTCGCAGCAACAACGGGCGTAGCTCAGTTGATTTACCCCTGAACTGTCGAAATATGAATCGGACTCAAGTTCGAATCCAGATACCTTCAGATGACGAGAATAAAACAATTCTGAATTGCCTGGGGCCGGTCAGTTCAATGACGATACCTTTTCTTTTTTCTTTTTTTTTTTTTTTAAGCTGCCTTCTCCTCATCGGGGGGACAGCCATATATTTTTCTCTCACCTCACATTTTTCTTAACGGGCGTTCTGCCATGTCATCACGGAACATATCTTTTCTTTCTTTTCAGAACCTACCTACCACTACTCCTAAGGCTATACAGGGGACCCCTGCAAACACAGCTTTCTACCTCTCTTCGGTGAAGGGAGGCCGTCGCCCTTTCAAAAAAAAAAAAAAAAAAAAAAAAAAACCCCTGGCTCGGGGATACTGGACCACGAGGGCTGGCGGCGTCAGCCAAAAAAAAAAAAAAAGAAGTGTGCCGCTCGCGGTTTCGAGAAAGCTCGGCACACAGTGCAGCGCCTCCAGGCCCGGGTGTACTGGTGGTGGTTGAAGACCTCTGCGCAGACTAACCTCCATCCAAACCTGTGGAGGCTTGGAACCGTCGCTGCGCACACCAACCCCGGGACCATCATCGAAACTTGTCAGCATAGTCCCCTTCTGGACCTTATCCCGACCCTATAGAGCGTTAGAACATGGTCAGAATAGTCCTCTTCCACCAGTGGAGACGTAGAATCTGGTCAGGATGCAGAATAGTCGTCCTCCTAACCCACGGTCAGAACCTGGTCAGAATAGTCCTCTTCCACCAGTGGAGACGTAGAATCTGGTCANCGCAGAATAGTCGTCCTCGTAACCCACGGTCAGAACCTGGTCAGAATAGTCCTCTTCCACCAGTGGAGACGTAGAATCTGGTCAGGATGCAGAATAGTCGTCCTCGTAACCCACGGTCAGAATGGTCGTCCTTGTAACCCACGGTCAGAATAGTCCTGATGTGAATAGCCTGAGAACCTGGTCAGAAAAGTCCTTGCTGTTCAACGGTAGAGCTGTAGAACTCATGGTCAGAATAGACCTTATCCCAAAAGTATAGCCTGAAAACCTGATCATAATAGTCCTTCAAGATTCAATTGTGGAGCTTTAAGGCTGCACCCCACTGCACTGCACATTGCCCAGCCAAGCTCTTGGCCGTGCAGTGCGGAAGAAAGAGCCCCCTCTGCATCCTGGTATCGCTCCTGGACCAGATGCATGCTCTTGGCCGTGCAGTGCGGTGTAGTAAATCCCATAGCCAACGCAAGAAAGAGGCCCCTCTGCATCCTGCTATTGCTCCTTGACCAACGGAGAAAGTTACCAAAACAGGAAACTTTTCCCTGATTTTCCTGAAAAAAAGGATGGGGACTGGGGAGGCTTGTTTTTTGTTTGTTTTCGTTTTTTTTTTCCTTTTCACTCCCCCAATCACGGCAAGGCAGAACTGCAGCTATAATTCGCTACTGCGTCCTACCTCCATTTCCTACCTCCGTTTCCTACCTCCGTTGGCATACGAAGACGTGAACGAGACCTACCCTCTAGAATGGGCACAAAAAAAATGGACCAGTGACTGCTGCAGCCAATGGGAGGGGACTCAGGGGAGGTGGGCGATGTGAAAAAAACAAAACCTTCATTTCTTCCACGCCAACAACAATTGCGGCCTGTGGGGTCTAAAAAAATTCTGGTAGGCGGACTGACGTTAACAGCTTCCAGGCCGACAATTGCGGCCTGAGGGGTCCGAAATTCTCCTTGGCAGAAGCCTGAAGGCCATCAGATCTTGTCCACGAAGCATAATCTATGGGGTCCTCACCATCAGATTTTGTCCGCGAAGCACTGGGGTACTGGCCTTAGGTCCCCCATGCATGCAGAATCGTCCTTTGTTTCTTCAATGCCCTCGTCTTCAGTACTCCTCCTCCTTGTCATCTTACGTTCTAGGACGTGCTAACCTTTGGCTTGTTGAAGCATGCATCTGGTCCATGTGACTGAACAGGTTCATGCCACGCTACCACTGAACAGCAACGAGTGTGTGATCTTAGGCCCTACAGACAGAGTTGCAGAGAGCTGCCATCCGTCGGGCACAAGTATCGGTGGGTCGCCAATCATACATGGTTTGGTTTCTGTACCTGGTTTGGCTTCTGCACCATCTTTCCCCTCCTTTTCCAGTTCACGACTGATACACACACGGTCTGCAGCGGCAACAATCGATGCGGATGGGATGTCGAGATCTCGATCATCTCGTGCAGCACGCACTGCCCATCGATCAGGAAACAGATCGACGTAGACCGACAGAACTAGAGTGGATGAATGACGGACGGGTCACAAGAGAGGATGGGAGAATGACAGATGCCTGACACATGCGTGATCGATGAGATCATGCAAGAACTGCAACTGATTTTGCGTATGCATATGTATATATACTAAAGGTGATGCATATGTATATATACTAAAGGTGAAAGTGAAAGCGGCGAGCGTCACTGGGGCACAGGGTGTCGCAGATCTACCCGGCTCTTGCACACGCTGCTGACCAAGTAACCCTGTCATTCGTCGTCATTTGTCTTTGCGTAGCCATCAGATGTAGTGAAATCGTACTTGCCGCCGTGGTATTCACCCACCTGCTCTTGTGGAGTTTGTTTTCTGGTCTCTTCCTGGCGTCTTCCTCCCGCTTGGTTATCAATGCCACCGCCTTCATGTCTTGAATCGGCACTTCAGAATCCGAAGAGACGATTCAGTCTTCGTCATCTCGCCGCAGTCTTCCCCTCTTCAGACGATATCCCCCTTCAGCTGTCTGGTGGGCTTCAGAGCATGGCAATTACCGTCTTCACCTGAATAGAACGCCCGGTCATTACAGATGTATTTAGACTGAAACTTACCCCAAATACAGCTATAATGACCATACGTTGCACGACTCAGGTTGACACAATGTGAGGAAAGGAAAGGACTCAAAGATTAGCAAGGGGGATATCGTCTGGTGTTCCTAGAGAGCTTGCTGTCTAGAAACAACCAACACTTCAGAATGCGAAGGCACACTTGGGTCTTCGTCATCTGGCCACAGTCTTCTTCATCTTCCCATTGAGAAAGTCATAAACTTGCCTCATCCGGTTTTCCTTCTCCTCTCTTGCTCTCTGTGCCATCTCCTCCGGGTGCCTGCAATGCAGCAGAAGGACGACAATAAACAAGGGGGGGGGGGGAGAAAAAAAGACGGTCACTTGGAGTCACTCCTACGATAAACAGAGGTGACTTTTTTTTTTTTTTTTTTTTTTTTTTTCCCCTCTCTTAATCGCAGCAAAGCAAGGTATCTCTTTTGTACTCCTTCCATTTTCTTTTCTTTTTCCCTTGCATGCTCCTCCTTTTTTGTAGAAGAAATTTATCGCAGATGCATCGCCACAATACACAGAGTTTTGAAAGATGTACAGGCTTTAATATCTCTCTCAGCGGAATGGATCCATCTTCCACAAAATGTCACTACCGTGGTGCAACAGCATCACCCTTCTGCCAATCCTGTTCCTTTTTTTTTTTTTTTTTTTTTTTTCCTTTTTTTTTTTTTTTTTTTTTTAAAGAAGGTCCATGTGGCCAGTCACTGTTCCACCGGTTTCACTGTTCAAACTAGTGAGCGGTGAAAAGAAGAATGAGCAAAAGGAACCGCAAGTGCCTCACCAGTTTCATATGTCTAGGTGAGCGGTCGCGTAGAGCACTGCTGCGCTAGTCAGAGCAACAAGCAGTGCATCTTTCTGGTTGATGGGATGCTGGCGGCCAAAGCTTGGGCCGCCTTGCTCGCACATCAGACAGCTGGGGCCGCCTTGCTCGCACATCAGATAGCAGAGCCCCAAGTGCTGCTGACGCTTGCTCACTTTGGTGGGGTCTGTTGGGGTTTGGCGAGCTGCCACGAAGCAGATCTCGGAAGTCTTTCTTCTTCGATGTGGCAGGCCTTCATCTTCATCGGGTTGGTTGGTGTTCTTCTTCTTCATCCTGGGAGATGTGCTCCCCTGCCTGCAGAGTGGACATGTCACCTGCAGCGGGGCTTCGTGAGTGGTGCAGAGTGACGCGTTGGATATAGGACTGTGTGAGGCGTTTGCAGGCTTGTCTGGTTGGGCGCTGAAAGTGGAAGAGGCGCCATAGCTTGAGCTTGGGGATAGTAGTGGGAGGAAGAAGAAGACCCCCAGATACTTCAATGAAACTTCGTAAATAATAATCGGTTCGCGGGTGTTGACAGCATGGTTGGCCCAGGTTGGGATTCTTGGAAACTTTTGTGCCGCCGTTGATTGCATTGAGGAGAGACGAAAAGAAGAGGAGAGACGGTGATTAGAATTGATTTTCAAATTTCAATTCAGTTCTATTTAGGGTATGAATTGTGTGCTTAAGCTGTGTTTTTTCCTCATCTGGTTTGGTGTGGATTGCTCTCTCCAACTCGACTTTGTCGTTGCGCACATGCATCGGAACGTGTGGATGCCGTGTTGGATTTCGTTTAAATCAGGCACATAACATGCGCCCGCTTGTAACTTTCTGCGCCCCCCCCCCCGTAAGTGAAGTCGGGCCCTGTGAGAAATCGGCAAGGCCGGTTTCTGAATCCAATGGGTGCAGAATTGGGCCTCGAGGGTTGGTTGGTCTTGCAGCATCTTCAACGAACTGGTAGCCCTGATTGGTTGAAGATGCTGGGTCCCAGAACAGGACCTCAGGTCCAGGGCACTTGCAGTTGAGCCCCTGATTGGTTGAAGATGCTGAACCCCAGTGCATTCCGGAAGGGCCCTGGGCACAGCTACTGGGACAGAGGTCGAGCCTCGAGAGCCTGTCCTCGCCCGGACAGACACTACAAAGGAGAGTGAGGCTCAGTCACTCTCAAGCATTATGCTGGCTCGACAGCAGCAGCGCTGCTGGAGTGCACGCTGGCTGGACGAGAGTCGGGCAGAGTGAGGGCGCTGGCGGGGCGCGAAGAAGAAGCTGCCTGGGCGCAGCTGGAGGGCACAGCCGCCATAGCCAAGCTGCAGCCCATAGCCGGAGGAGGTGTGACGGAGGTCCTTGGGAGAAGGACACAGTATGGGAGTGATAGGCGGTGTATGAGAGGGCACTTACCTGGTGGTGATTAGCGTGGCGCATCAGTCGGAGTTTTCATTCGTCATCAGGCTGCTGCTCCACTTCGTAAAGACCTACCGTTGTCATCAGATGTCTACGTTGATAGGTGTTGTCTGATTGTCGTCTGCGCGCGCGCGCCAAGCGGCATATAGGAGAGCGTCATCGTCGACTTAAATTTTAATATTGGAGGCGAGAAGAGGGCGCCGTTCATTGTCAATTGACTTCAGAGCTTTGCTCTTATTTGGTGCATCTCGTGTTGCAATCTGCTTTCAGTTTTGTGCACCTGGTTATTAACTTATAATCTGGGTGTCTAATACTGTCGATGGAATCAGAATGGAATGATGCAGCTTGGTTTCTGTCATTCGCATCATTGCTCATTTTCCTTGCACTTCTCTTTTCATGGCAAGAAAAAAAAGAAAAGAAAAAAAAGAACAAAGAAAAAAATCTAGCCTATCTTCAATGCCGCTGGTGACGTCAACAGCTCCCCCAAGTACGAGCAGATCTCGGCCAATGCCGTTCGCCTCAAGCACCAGGTATGTCTCTCGTATCACTCACAACCTCGATCCCCCACTCACAGATGCCACATGCACCCAAGGACCACCACGCGCCTCATCCCAGCATACAACAGCGCCGCTCAGCTATGGCTGCCTGCCCATCCAGCTCGCCCGTGAGGGCGTGAGCGCTGGCCAGTGTTAGCACAGCATGCAGCCAGTGCCCGAATCCCCAATCTCGAGGCAGGCCCTTTCCTATATGCAAGTGGCCTGCTGATGCTTGCGGCAATGCGGTACTGGGCCCCGGCCCAGACGCTTCCGGTAGGCCGGCCCCGAGAGGCTGAACCTCAGCCCAGGCAAATCAGGCCCAGGGCCTGTGGTGGTTACCAGCGCCCAACTGCCCGCAGCCTGTGTTCAGTCCACATTACGTATCTGGCCCAGGGCCTGCCTCAGTGACGTTCGATAAGGGTACGTTCGATAATGGCAGCCTGGGCCTGGGCGCTCTCAACCAACTGGCGCTGCGCAACTGCCTGAATTTCCCCAGTTGCGTTGTGACCCCAGAATGACCTGTAGGCCTCGGTCGAGCCTGCCTTCACTTAGGGCGGCCGACTGTGCTGAAAATAGGGTCCAGGAGAGCGTATCGAGGCCTTGTGCCTCGCAAAGGTTTCAATTTCGTTCAAAAAATATAAGATGTCCGTTTTGACGAAATTGCTGGTTTTTTTTTTTTTTTTTTTACCTCGAAAGGCTCCAAGGCTCCTTTTGCCGATATCGGAAAAGAATTGTGCCCCAAGCTCTGCCGAAGCGCCAGCGCAATGTTTTTTTTTTTTGTTTCGGCCGGTGCCGCCAGACGTTCAAGGGTCCTTCGGCCAAACGGAAGGAAGCATGGTTTTGTTATCCTAAGCGTATTCCTTTGGACTTGCCGGGCAAATAGGATCCGGACGGACACCGCCATAATGGACAGGAGGCAGGCGCTTAAGAAATTGCTGGTTTTTTTTTTTTTTTTTTTTTTTCGAAAGGCCCATTTGCAAGACCTCTATCCTGCTGGTGGTAAGAGAACCACCGGGATCGAGGCTTTGACGAAATTGCTGTTCGTTGATCAGAGCCAATTCCAAAATTGCCCTTGATCAGAGCCAATTCTAAAATTGGACAATTCCAAAATTGCCCTTGATCAGAGCCAATTCTAAAATTGGAATTGGTGGTCCTTGGGTCCAGAGGCAGCTCCCAAATTGCCATCCATCAGAGCCTATTCCAAAATTGCCATTGATCAGATTGCGATTGATAAGAGCCAATTCTACAATTGCCATTGATCAAAGCCAATAGCGAATTCCAAAATTGCCCTTGATCAGAGACAATTCTAAAATTGCCATCGATCAAGCGTATTCCAAAATCGCCATTGATCAGAGCCAATTCTAAAATTGCCATCGATCAGAGCCAATAGCGTATTCCAAAAATGCCCTTGATCAGAGCCAATTCCAAAATTGCCATCTATGAGAGCCTATTCCAAATTGCCATGGGTCAGAGCCAATTCCAAAATTGCCATTGACCAGAGTCAGGACTCAGCCATCATCGAATGAGAGTCGTTGAGAATGACAGAGCCATCTTTTCAAAGGGTGGGGGCGGAGGAGTGGGAGTGGGGTGGAATTGGTGAACAGAGAGCCATCTTAGGGCACATGCCAAGGGTTGGGGGATGGAGTAGAGGGAGGGAGGGAGGGAGGGAGGTGGAGGATTACCGTGCATTGATCACCCGCGCTAGTTGGGGCATCTCCATAGCGTGCTTGTACACTTTTGGCTGCAGTAGAAAGAGAGAGAAAAAAGGCATCACAAAATTCACACTTAATACAATATCCATACATGCTTGCTTTGATCTATTTTTCACATCCATTTTTGTTTTCGTTTCGGAGAAAATCTTTCCTCTCTTTTCTTTTTTCTTTTTTTTTGGGTACAATGTATCGGTTGGGCAAGGAGCTCATTGACAAGTCCCCAGAACGGGTACAATGTTCTATAAAGTTACCTTGAAATTATCATCGACTTCGTTCAATCATCAATGCCATGCCTCCTTTAAGTTAAACAGAATCTACCATGTGTAGAGGGAGGCCATGTCTTTGGTCACATGGGCCCACCAAATGGAGACATACAACACCAAAATGGACGCGCAGTCAAAGTCAAAGTCAAAGTCAAAGTCAAAGTCAAAGTCAAAGTCAAAGTCAAAGTCAAAGCCAAAGCCAAAGTCAAGTCAAAGTCAAAGTCAAAGTCAAGTGACATTCTCTGCAATGAACAGTGGACGGCTTCAAAGTCAAGAACTTCAACTACAGTACTCGTGGTGGGCGTGCAGTCGTAAACTTCCTCCGCACTCGTAGTTTTAGTGTGCTCTAAACTTCTAGAGTGGTTTCGAGAAAGCGGAGAGACAGTTCTCTAGCAGTAACTGTCATGGAACTAGATGGCAGAAGCTTCGGGATTCGGCAGTGGCATCACGGGAAGGGGGGGGGAGGGGAGCGTGCGTGAATGCAGGCACCAGAGGGGGAGGGGAGAGAGAGAGAGAGCAAGAGAGAGAGAGAGAGAGAGAGAGAGAGAGAGAGAGAGAGAGAGAGAGAGAGAGAGAGAGAGAGAGAGAGAGAGAGGTAGTCACCTGTCGACAGA
>BFEA01000190.1:76459-106277 GCA_003427395.1 Chara braunii
GTTTTTTTTTTTTTTTTTTTTTTTTTCTTATTCTCCTGTTCGTGGTCGTACTGGGAGTGCCCGTTCATCGAAACGGGCGGGATGACTTGCCATCTAAGGATGAGCAAGAATGAATGAATGTGCCACAGAAAGTGGCAACATTCGGGGGTGGGCCTCATGGCCTTGGGGTACGTTACGAGGGACTCTCTGCACGCGCTTTGGGTAGTTTTCAGTCGCGACTGTCGAAGTTTCAGAGAGAGAAAAAAAAAAAAAACGGAACTCTACCTGGCGACATCGACGGGGAGAGTAACGGCCAAAAGGTAAGTTTTACTTTATTTTTATTCTTTATTATTTATTTATTTTAGTGAGTTTCTTTTCTTTTCTTTGTTCCTCTTCGTTTTTTCTCTGCTGGGGGCTTTGGGAGCTGTGCCCGTTCGTTTTTAGAACAGGCAACTCTCTTGGGCCACGCGCCTGTATCAGGTGCCTGTTTTGCACGAGATACAGGCGCGGCACTGTGGAAACAAGACCCTGCTGAGCTTGACTCTAGTCAGGCTCTGTGAAATGACTGAGGGGGCGGCCGTTCGATTTGAACGGTGTGTTGCCCCCTGCATAGAGAAACGAGGGGGCAGGAGGGGTAAAAAGAAAGAGGAAGAAAAGATAAGAAAAGAAAAAGGAAGGGTAACGACCACGTATGTGGCCGCGGCCGTAGAACGGGTGGAGCCCCTAGAAGGTTCTAGGGGATGATGGGACAGTGCCTGTTCAGTTGAGCAGACAGTCATGAAATGGCTGCGTACATCCATTTCAAGTGGCATCTGGCCTGGGAAGCGGCCAGGTGCTCTTGGGAACTGATGGCCCTGGTTCCCCTAGGGGAAACTAAGGCACATGGCTCCTGACCATTGATTTCGATCAAGGGCCAGGAGCACTGACGAAGTTTGTATGGTTGTGGGCAAAGCAGCTGCCCACAGCCATCTGTGGGCTATAAAAGTCAGCACTCCACCCAGCAGCATCACACTTGTGGCAGTGCTGCTGGGGCATTCACTTGAGTGAATGCTGGCTGGCTGCTGCATGTCGCTGGAGAGGGGCAGTGCTGCCAGTGGAGGTGCTGAAGTGGAGAGTGGAGGTCTGCAGGATGGAGGAGGATTGTTGGAGGTGGCCATAACTGTGAAACACAGCCATAGCCGCCAACTCAGCGAGGTGAGAAAACGAGAGGCTGCCATAGCCGCCGTGCTGCGGGGTGCCAGTGGGAGGTGTTGTTGTTCGCGGCAGGGGTCGTCGGTAAGCGGTGCAGGGGAGACTCTGCCCGTTTTGCACGGCGGCGGCAGTGTATTTTTGCCAGTTTGTAGAAGCGCTGCTGAAAGTTTGCGGCAGCTGCACAGGTTTTAACGGCGCTGGTACGGAAGCGCTAAACGATTTTTGCGGCAGTGGCATTGGGTTTACGGCAGTGGTAAGGAAGTGCTGCCATTTGTTTTGGCACGACGGCAACAATGTTGTCAAGAGGAAGTACTGTACATTTGGAGGCACGACAACGGCGGCAGTGCGGCCAGATCTTGTAGCGGGGTGGAGCCAGTTTTTTGTGTTGATGTGTGATTAGGTGGTGATGCCGCACGGCGACATAGTACCGTTGACGGCGCAACAAGTAGTGGTCCGCATATTTCTTTGTGGTGCGCGACTGTTAAGGTGAATTTCAGTGTGGCCTAGAGGTTGGGCTAACACTGATGCACGATTGGGATTGTGCGGTAGTGGTGCATGGACCGGTGACGTGAGGAGGACAAGGAGTGAGTGCTCGCGACAGTGACTATTGGAATTGCGGCACTTGCTCTTGTGCCAGGAAAACATCCTTATGTTTGGGAGGCTCGCGGCACATGCAGTTCCAACCAGGGCCACCTTTATTATTTTTGGCGTTGCGCAGCGCAGGTGGGATTTGAGAGTGGGACCATTCACTGCTGTGGTGGTAACGTGGGATCATCTGGGACCATTTTGGGACCAGGTGGGACTGGTTTTGAGATCGGAACCGACATATTGGTGTGGTTGTTGCGAGCGGACGTGGTAGACGGCGTGGACTTGCAATTGGTTGAGAGTATCCTTGGTGGGGGAAGTACAGGCCACGTGAAAACCCACTTGTGGAAACACCCTCCTTGAGGGCTATCTCGCTTGAGTTGTGTGGCCCAGCCTCTGCTCATTCGGACATTTGGTGGAGGACGGGGACCATGATTCAGGAGAAAGGCCACAACTTATGTGTTGTGTGCCGCATATTTTTCTACGGCGGTCACTTCCTTTGATTGGAATATTACCCGACTTTCTTTAGTGGGTCGGACCAAACTTCACTCAAGGTCAGTTGAATGACTCTGAAGTCTCTTCACACCTGTGTGAAACCACACTTTGCTTGACCTTGTTGTTTTGAATGTTCAAAAGAAAAGGCAGAGGAAAGTTGTGTGCTTCATGCATGTGAATGAAAAAGTATGACTTGAGTATGGGATTATACTCTTTTCTTTTGAACTTGTTTTCTTTGCATGATGTGCAGGTAAGTAGAAGAATGCTTGCTATGGAGATTAACTTTGCCTGCTGGAGAAAAGGAAAAGGATTGTCCTCTTTCTATCTTTCACCTGCCCGCATGTCAAAGGTCTTGGATTTTGGAAAGAGTAATTTCAAGAAAAGCAGTAAACAAAAGTTGTGAATATGATGAAAATGCAGTCAATTGGACTTAATTTCTTCTCAGGATTGATCATTTCTATCCTAAATGATTTTATTTACCTATATATGTTAAAATGGTTCTCATTCTCTATCTCATTCAATTTCCTTACCTCAAGTTACCATGAACCGAGAAGGGATGAAAATAATTGAAAACTACTTGCAGTGAACGCATTCTCTTTTCTCTATGAAGCATCCAAGGTGGGGTTCGTATGCTTTCGGAGCCGGCCCTGATATCGACTTGGAGTGGAACCCGACTCGTCGGGGGTGGTACTTTGCCGACTCGGTGGTGACGGCCCAACCTCTGAGATCTGAGTCTTCGGGCTCAGGCGACGGGAAGGATTACCCACAGACCACTTCCTAGAGGAAGAGGCATGCAACACGTCAAGCAATGCCCCTGATCAAGAATCATCGGCGAAACAACCTGTCATCCAGGAAGATTGAGAATGTATGGAGACAGACGTATGCATGTTTAATCATAGGTCGGTGTTAGTTAGAATGAATAACTTTAGCAGCGTGTCTCATCAAGTCAAAATTAAGGCAGTCCGACAACCTTGTCGGCTGCATCAATATTATGATCGATAGTCAACTTCTCGCTGACAGTTGTTTGATTGTTTATAGTATTCGACCTGTGGCGGTCGGATTGTTTTGATATCGTGTTGTTGGACGTACCATATGATGATTCTGATTTTTTCAGTTATCATTTCAGATTGGGCATGTTCCTGTCGACTACGGTCGACTCTTCTTGGTGAAATTATGTGTGGTTGTTATAACTTKCTTTTGATTGTGTGTCTAAGGGACTAGGATTAATTTTGTGGTTTCACGCTTGGTTGAGACTGTCCTAGTCGACCGGCGTCTGCTTCGTACTTAGGAGATCAGCGCCCTAAGGAAGGAACGACGTTCAGGTCCACTTGGCGTTAACCAACGTATCTATACTACGACGAACGAGCAAACGCCCTCGACTGACCTACCTCTGCAATTGCATCTAAAAGCTTTCGCACGTGGGTCGGTAGCTCGGTAGGGATACGCCCCTAAGGGTGGTGACAGCCCCTTCGGGAAGGTAGCTTATGCCCCGCGGGAACCTATCCTGTCGTAGGTGACCGCGAGATGTATTGCTGGCGCACCCGGCCAGAGCTTCGAGGGACGATGCAACCGCGCACCGTCTCGGCGGCTCGCAGGATTATTTGTGCATCGTCCTAAGTTATCTCTTATTTTGTTTTGTTCATCTCCTGCGTGATATGACCGGGAGGGCCCTCGTTCGCGCGAGGGCCGATGCGCTCGACACCGTGATCTCCCGATGCGTGTGAGAGAGGATTTGATTAGAGCTTAGGAGAATGATTGGTATAGGCAAATAATTTTTATCGGAGTGTCAAACGGGGTAGAACGAATGAACCAAAATTGATGCGGCTATCCCTCTAAAACCCCCGGTAGAATTCCCTAACTTCTTCCCCCCCCCGTCTAACCGTCTTGTAGAAATGCAGTGCAATGGGAAGGATGAATGAGTTTAAGGGGAAAGAGAGAGAGGAGGAGACATAGGTAGTTAACGTGAAAGGGTAGGGTGAAGGAGAATTGGAGCTGGTGGGGGAAAGAGGAACTAGTGTATAGCAGCAGACATCTGGCGCCGGGTACAAGGTGAAGAGGTCCCCCCCCCCCGACACCCTGCTTAGTCAACTTGAATCCCTTGGACTCCAGGGCAATCAATGCTGGCAGGAATCACCCACAATTGTGTTTCTCCTAATTTTCATCAAACTCAGTATGTGGGACGCTGGACCCGTTTTCCAGCAGGTGCTGCTTCCCACCAATAGACGGAGCCTCCCCCTAGGTGTTAGTGATGTCTGCTCTTATCATCATCACTAACACCGGTAGGGGAGTGTTTCAAAAAAAAAAAAAAAAAAAAAAGGTAGAGTGCATGCGGAAGGGCCGAACGTAGTCACAGTATCCTACGTACGTAGCTCGTTCCAGGGAAGTCGCTCAATGGTTGATTGCAAAAGCGGAGGATTCAGTGACGATAAGGGGTATAGAGTACGGAATGTTGTTTAAACCATGGCTCACTTGTACAGAGTTGGAGGATAGAAGGCGATTAGAGGATGAGACAAAGTTTTGGGTAATGGCTCTCAGAGTTCCTTTGAGGGCCATATTCCATGTGGAGAGCATGGTGGAAACAGCGATGGGACGCGTGATCAACAACCAACCACCGGAGCAAGACCGGTCGAGACCTAAGTTAATGAACTTGAAGTTTGAATTGGTGAAAGAGGCAGAAGTCAATTTTGAACCTGAATTGTCAATTCGGTTGGGGAATGAAGTGCTACGTATTAAGTTTGTATGTAAGCACACCCCTCGGTGTGACAGCTGTAAGTGGTGGTATCATACCGCAGAAGATGGGTGCCCTCGAGCAAACGAACAGAAACTTGAAGAAAAGCAGGGTGGGCAGCGATCGAGGAGAAGGGAGGGAGGTTCGGACAGAGGGGACCGATCGGAGGACAATCGACATATACGGGCGGCGGCAAGAGACCAAGTTGGTGCAAGTGGCGAAGTTGGACAACCCCGGTTGGTCACA
This sequence comes from Chara braunii, assembly GCA_003427395.1. Classification (NCBI taxonomy): domain Eukaryota; kingdom Viridiplantae; phylum Streptophyta; class Charophyceae; order Charales; family Characeae; genus Chara; species Chara braunii. Next base: position 81,684 of record BFEA01000190.1, read on the forward strand.
ACTGTCGGTAGCACCGAGAGCCAGGCCACACTGGCACAAGAACCAACTGGAACACGATCCGAAATTCAAACGAGAGCTGCTAGGAGTGAGCCCAGAGCCATGGGACAAGTACCAAGCATATCAAGGGAAGCAAGAGAGGCACAAATTCTGGCTGCCAGGGCCAGACCTCCGATGACAATTAGAAGACCACAGCCTCAACCTCTTCATTCTGCTCAACAACCAATCTACAGTAATAGCTTCCAACAGTTTGCTCCAGGTTGGGGCCCGATGCAGTGTCAGGGCCTAAGTTACCAGCCCTTTGGAGTGGGTATGGATCTGTACCATCAACACTCCTATGACGTCGGACAGTCTCTCAATTACGGGGCAAACTACACCGAGGGCAACATCAAAAGGGGCTCACATGAACAAGGAGTGTTGAGAGGTGGTGGAAGTTGGACACCAGGACCAGCTTCAGGAGATCAGTTGCCAACACCACAAGAACAACAACCTACGCAGATGAAAATGAGGAAGGTGGCAGGATACCGAGGGTGACCCTATCGGAGCGGGGCCGATTGATTCATGTGGACACGGTCCCAAATGGTGCAGAGGTACAGGGGCGAGGGTTGAATGACCAGGAGGATCAAATGTTGTTGTTGATAGTTTGCTCACTTCAGGGTCAGGAGATCCATGTAGCTGGGCTGCTGGATGACAGTGAGGTCCTCTCTCTGCCTACTATCGGCATATCGGAAGTCCTTACGCGAGCTATGATAACTGATAGGGTAAGATATCTCTTCGTGGATAGATTGCAGTTCCGGATCTTTTCAGAATTCCATATGCCAAAGATCAGAGTAGTATTAGAAGACGATCGCATGATCCGGTATACAATGGTGTTTATTGATGCGCGATTTTCCTCCGAAGAATAAGCATGTCTGCAGAGAGTGGGCTTAGGATCGTTCCCATTGAACATTCAAGTTGTCGTAGCAAATACCCTTACAAGGGTATTTGCCGTCCTTTTTAAAAGGTTGCACTAGGAGCGTTCTTGATCAACGTAACGCGCCGATGAGGCAAATCCCGTCAGGGTGCTCATATCGGCAACCTCGCTCCAAGCGAAAGTCCGAGTCAAATACAAACAAATTAGAGAGTGTATGGGGCACGCATTATTACGTTGCACTGTGAGATGGCCGTTTAGTCATCAGCAGTACCAGGACGGCGGAAGGTGTCAAAGGTCGTAGGGTTCGGTTACCCTCTCTATAGTTTTTCAAATTTGGTTATATATATATATTTTTTTATAAAGACTAATCTTACTGCGTGAACTGGCTTAGCTTCTGGTAGGATGCGTCGTGGAAAAGAAAAAGACCCTACCTTGTGCACACGCAGAAAAACTGTGTTTGGTGGCACATGGAAAGGCGCGGTGTTGGTAAACCTAGTATGAGGGAAAGTCAGGAAGTTCGGCAAAGTATGTCGTGAGCCCGACGTTCAGGATTATACCAGATAGCTACAATCCTAGGTGCGGGCGGTGTCTTCTGACGACCAGGAGGTTGGTTGGTAGGCCAAGGCGGTGAGCCGTTTTGTGCTAATGAGCCAATCACAGTCCCGAGACTATTCATAAGCGGGTTCGCGGCTACCTAGCTCAGCCATGGGCCTAGTTTTATGGGTTACGGTACTAGATTTTCAAGCGACGGGTTTGGAATTTGAGGCCAACGAATGATTAAGGAGCGAAGCAGCGCGACTTGTGGGGACTGAGGGGTCGAGGGTCTTGAGGGACTATCCCCTTGGTTTTGCCAGACGGGCCTGAGCCTTGGTCTGACTGGTGAGACCAAAAGGGTGCTAATGAGTCCCCACATTGCTCAGTTCCCTATTTTTATTAATTTTAAAATTTTTATTTCCTTTTTATTTTTCTCCACTTTTAAAGATTTCATCTTTGACCAAACCGAAAAGTCAGCTTCGATACCGAAGGTGGAGGAGTACCGCGGCGGAAGGAGTGGATGGAGGGAAGTCATGCATCCACTCCAAGACGGGGGCGGACGGCGACTTTGTCGCCGCCGTCATTGACCAGAGCGCAGGGTGCCAACCGGCATGGGCCGTTATGACCAGCATTGCAATAGGGAGCAATTTGAACTCACCCTACGGGTGACCGTCACGACAGTCGAGGGTCTTGAGCACGCGCCTCTTTTCGCAGACCCGTTCTGGTTCCTCTGTGTTCGGGAAGTTGACAAAATTCCTCTATCCTCCCCATCGTGAGAATACAAACCAATGGGGTCAACTTGCAAGTGAGCCTATGGGTGCAATGCCCACGGAGCAGCGGGGTCCTGAGTGGCGGGGATCTCCTGTAGATGCACCGTCCGCTAGCCAGGATCTGTTGCTGGAAAGCTTGAGAGTGAGAAGGCCCGAGGGACTCGAGAAATGATGAATTGTGTCATGGAAAGGCAAAGTCTGCCAGCTACTATTTGTGGTGAGGGGTTTGAGAGTGGAGCATGCCCATCGTGAGGCCTGAAATATGGCGGACTCTGCCTGAGGCAGCGTAAGGGCAGAGGAGGCTCTGGTGGGGGCGTACAGAGATACTGCGCTGCAGCACGATCGTCGGACTTCGGTATAGGGGCGGAGGGCTAATGGAACCAGCTTGCAGCCTGGTTCCCCTGAGGCTCGCAGTGGCTCACAACAAAGCCCACTTGCAAATGGATCGTAGGACTTTGGTGCAGGGGCGAAGGGCTAATCGGACCGTCTTAGACCGGTGGTAGACGGTCTCATCCGAAGTTTTCCCTCAGCAGGCCCATTTGTCGGACTTGGGTATAGGATCAAAAGACCACCCGAACCAGCTAGGTAGCTGGTTTCTTCTGAGGTTTTCCTCTGAGTAGCCGCGGATGTGAGACCACAACCTACCGGGCCGCGCTAATAACGAGCAGAGGAGAAAGGAGACGTTGGGAGATACGAGGAAGAAGACAAAGGAGGGAGGGAAAAATAAAAAGGAGATGGGCGACAAGGGTGAGGTTGATACGAGGAGGCAGCGGTATAGATGAGAGTGAAGGGAGAGCAGAACAGACGAAGGTGGGCATGTGAATCTGGTCGGGATCAGGTCCTGATACGAAAAGGCAGGTGAACAAAGTTGACGAAGAGGAAGTGGGCATGACAAAGGGAAAAGGTCGTAACTTACTTGTTTTTTGACGAAACGAGTCAGAACAAAGGAGAAATCTAAGGTTTCAGGGAGAGGTGATCTCAAATCTGCAATCGGATTGAGTAGAGAATTAGTAGAAAAGGCGATTAAAAAAAAACAAAAAATAAAAACGGGAGTAAAAATGATGAATCTCGGTCGTTTCTCGACCGTTTTAGATTATCTAAGATACTAACTGGGAGTTTTGGGGCAGTCTGAATCTAATGAATGCTGCAGATTTTTTACGCGGCCAACGGTTTAGCCTGTACAAGTAACAAGAGTTGCGCCTCCAGGAGGTTTGGAACATGGGGATGTATCTGCCCGTATTCTAGCGGGAGATTCATTCTCATTTTTGTATGCTTGGTAAACAGTGCTGCTTGGGCTAAACCTTTTGTAACAGAGGAGGATATTGTCTTCCAGTGGTCAAAGGTTGCCAACTCCCTTAAGTCTGCGGCCAGATTCCTGATGTAGTTGGATTGCTCCTCCTGAAGTCCTCCGCAACAGGATTAATCTGAGGGCTTGCTCATCTGCTCCTCGTCGAAGCAGCTATCGTAGTCTTCTTTGGAGTTTGCATGTATAGAGTGAAGAATGATGGTTGAGGGAAAGAAGAGTTAGTAAGAGGAAAGGAGGAGGAAGAGAAGACGAGAAAGGGAGGAAGTCAAAGCTAGAGGAGGGAAGAAGAGAAGGGTTAAACGGTGAAGGAAAGAGCCTTACCTGAATCGTGTTGCCGGACTCGTGCAGCCTTCAACACGGTAAGGAGATGTATATTCCCATGTTTTAGTAGAAGATTTATTTTCGTCACTGTGCTTGTACGAACACCTTCATTCAGGGGGCTCTGTTGTCCGTTATGTGCATCGCCATCATCGTGATTATCGGGATCGTCGTATTTGTCGTCGACATCTGAACTGTTATCTCTACTTGGCGCGGTCATCTTAGTTGCCTGTGCAGGCCACCTTCTATTTGTTTGTGTGGTCGCATTATCATTTTGGCTATAACCAACCTTGTAAGAATGATTTAGCTAAGTTAGTAAGAGAAAATGTGCGAGGGGGAAGATAATTAACAAGGTGGGGGATAAATGAAGCCAGGCTATGTACATGGGATACAAGATAGAAGTAGCAGTGTCATTTTGGTTATAACCAACCTTGTAAGAACGATTTAGCTAAGTTAGTAAGATAAAATGTGCAAGGGGGAAGATAATTAGTGAGGTGGGGGACAAATGAAGCCAGGCTATGTACATGGGATACAAGATAGAAGTAGTAGTGTGCATTCCTGTACATTAGTAGGAGATTCATTCCCAGACTACACAATTAGTGAGTAAGTGGAGTGTGGTCTGTAGCCACACGATTCAAAATCACCATGGGTCTGGCATCGTTCACCGTTTTGACCATCAAGATCAAGCATTGTGAGTCATGATCAGCGTACTACTGCTCAAGATTGACATCGTAGTATCGCCCTTTATTGTGGTCACGCTGGTGGTAGTTGAGTTACTGGTCAAATCCACCACCTTGATCTTGGTGTTAGTCGTTCATAGCTGCTGCCAAAATCTTGCTCGTCCTGATAGTCACCCTATGTGTCATGGCTCCCCGTGAGATTGCTTGCATTTTGTATGATATTTTGTGTACTTCCCAGTAAACAGCAAACTCTGTACTTCCCAGTAAACAGCAAACTCGGGGATTCATGTTTGCTAAGGTCGTCAGAACCTGGCTTAAAGCGTCTATCAGGCGAGTAAGGCATGAGAGGGAGTGGCTCTCGCATCAGAACAGTCGCAGGTATAAGCGTTAGTAGGGACAACGGTAGTTGCTGACTGACAGTTTTAGGTGTGTGGTGGCATCGTGAGTTTCAGGCATGCAGAAATTTTGCACCTGACGCTGATGTAATGTCACTAAGCTCGTTACTGCTGACTCTATTTACCACACTCCAAAACATTGCTGCAAAAAAAAAAAAAAACACCTAATGTTGACACCGATATTCAGGTCAGAGGTATGATAGGAAATACTTGTTGATTGCACAATGAATCTTTCCTCCCCTTTGAGCAGTGAGGTGGTTGTTGGCGGGTACAAAGGTCATTGCCCTCCGAACCACTAACTGTTGTCAGATGCTCTCTAACCTTGTCGCCGCCCTATCTGGAGAATGCAACTGCTGTGGCTTTTTAATTACCGTCTCCAACTACTGAGTCTCCAACTATTACAGCTAAGGGTTGAGGTTCTTACTTCTTACTTTGAAGTACTGATACCAGAATCTTACGGAAAAACTTTAAAACACAAGGGTTGGTCTCAAGTAATCACGACTACTGGGAGTCTAACTACTATTGTTGTGATTATCGTGGGGAGGGGGGGTTCAGTTATTACAGTCATTGCTGAAGAGTTGCAATGAGAAATAAGCCTTTAAAACTGAACAGGTACGACCGTTGTTGGGTATCAACCCGCTGATGTGTTGGATCGCTGATACAAGTTTCTCGTGTCAGACTAAGAGCAGCTATTGTGCCTATACTGTGCACGTTGAATTCACCATGCATCGTCATTAAGCCTTGCTTACTGCTGCACCCTACTGATAAGTGATGTTGCGCTTACACCCTGGCTTAGATTAAATAAAGAGACTGTGCATGGGATTGACTGAGAACAACCTGGAAAGTTAATCAACTAAGTAAGATATATGACTAATGTTTTTTGTGATTAGGACAAGCGAACGATGAAAAAATTTCATGAACGAACCCTTGCTTTGAATTGGCTGAATGCGTTGTGAACATGACATGCTTGTTGACAATGCTTTGACTTTTTTCTCAAGCTCTGTTTGTCTTCTACATCATAGGACAATCTGTTAGTGTTCGCCTTATGCTTGAGCGATAAGCAGGTACATGTATATTTTTTTTGTTTTCGTCATGTTTCTTCATGTATGATTGTTTTTGTAGGACTTTGGCTAGCCTCTGAGTTAGTAGAAGTTCTGGGAGCCTCTTTTCCTTAGGGGAGATGCTGCCAAAATTTGTGCTAAATACTCAAAGTTAGTCAAGTTTCAGAGATGTCATCTAGGATGGGATATAATTTAGTCTTTGGGGTCAGTAGGAATTTTGGAAGCCTCCCTTTCTAAAGGAAGTACTTCCGAAATTTCTACCAAAACCAAAAAGTTAGTTATTTGTAGGTATTTTCAGAGTCATAAGTTCTTTTTTTGAGATTTAGTATAGTAAATATTCTTCGAGCATACTTCCCTAAAGAAAGTGCTGCCGAAATTTTCGGGATTTTCACATTGTTACCGAATGCTACTATTAAGTAGCTTAGAGTGCGATACGGGGTTGAACTCCGTTAACTCAACAGGCGATACCTGCCTTGATCTTTATGACGCAGGTCATTGCTACCTGCGAGTGTTCTTCGAAGTCTTAAGCTTCATCAACTTCTGCTATCAGAGTGATAGTAGGTCGGTTTACGACTCAACTCCTACCCACCAGGATATCCACGCGCAAATGTGTATAACCCCGTAGGCGAAAGGTATTTCCGTGTGAATAAAGTTCCTATTCTCTAAACCTATTTTGAATGGTCAGGCAAAAGTTGTATGAATCGGAACTGGCGGATATGCCTTTGTTCAGTGGGGGGTCGGAAAAGGGTGGGACATGAACCTGGGAGAAAAAGAGGTTGACCATGTTTTGTGACATCTGTGTGTGAATTTTTATTGGGTTTCATGTGCGTGCATGTATGTATGGGAGCGAGAGCTCGCTCCTGGATTGAAAGTGATATGGATGAATGAGTACAAGGTGTGAGTAACAAGGTTCAACTATGGATGTGAGAATGACTCTTCCTGATTTTCTCCAATACTCCTCTTTTTTTTTTTTTTTTTTTTTACTCTTGTGTCACGCATCTAGCAAGCAGGTAGGAGTAATTGAGCTCAAGAATTAACGCTCGATCCTCTATCGGACTTAGACTTAGTTTGGGTATGACGAATTGCTAGCCAACCCGTGACTACCCTTATTTTCTTTCCTCAGGGGAGGGACCAGCGAATCCCGTCTCAAAGGGGTTTTGCTTTTTAAATTATTAGTCGGACGTTGGTCCTGAGCCTGAAATTCGAGGTCCTTGTCTAGGACATCCCAGACTTCGGTCAAGCGCAAAAGGGTTTTCCCCTTGAGTCGGACCTACGCCTCTTGCTTATCGTCACTCACCACCTAAAAGACAAGGGGCGCCGTAAGCGCCGCACGACTTATTCTTCAACCGTGCAATATCGTGAAGGAGAAACCCTTCACGATATTTAGCTTTTGACACTTAAATGTCGTACGTAACCCCGAAACCAATGAAAGGTTGCGCGGATGTGGGTAATGCATGAAGCGTCGTCATGACAGAAGATCAAGTAAGTACACATAATTGAGCATTCTGTTTCCCTTAGCGCCTGCATTCTTTTTATGCAACTCTGCGCGGGCCTCACGCAAACACATTGGTCTTCTGAGTTATGGGTCATGATAAATGAAAAAGAGACTAGGCTTATTTGTTTGTTCAAATTGGTTTTCTGCGTATCGCGTGGTTGAGTTAGGATGTCATGTCGACCAACGTTGAATCACACGTGGGAGATCAGCGCCTCAGCGTGACAGTTCGTGTACGGGTCCGAGCTAGGCGTGGACCGCGCGCTTGGCGGGGATACGCCCACCCAAGGGATGGTGACAACTCCCGTTGGTGGAGGTAAGTTGTACCTCGCGAGACCCTGTCCTGTCGTTGGGACTCGATGGAGGTATAGCTGGCGCACTTGGTCGGAGCGGCTCCACCGCTTTCCTTTTCGTGAAGCGACATGTAAATTCTGCCAATCCTGCGTGACGCGGCCGGGAAGGTTCCCCCGGCAGGGACCGTGTGCTCGACAACGCCCTTGTCCAAGTGTCAGAGGAAATTTTGTCTCAGGTGGTGGTAGGTCCAGGTGTTTCGGCCATCTTTTTGACCAATCTGCATCCCAGCATGCCCAGATCATGCAACCTGATGTCCAACCCATTCTTTTGTTGTGTAAGTATTGACTGGGCAGTTATGGATGAATCAGATGCCCCGGAAGGTGCATGGGAAACAAACCCCCTTCAGCAGGAATCCAATCTGCCTCCGGTCCTTTGCCATTCGATGGGCAGACTCAGAATAACCACGAGAAATGTAAGAGGGTTGAAGATAAGTGTTGGGCGTCGAAAGGGAAAAAAACTCAAAGCCTGGATACATCAAGAGAGATTAAATGTGGTCATGCTTCAGGAGACGAAGATGTCAGAACTCAAGCTCACACAACTTAGTGATTGGTCGGATGGACCTTAACTTCGGTCCCCTGCTAGGGGAACAAAGAGGGGTGTTGCCATCCTGGTGCATAAACATGTGGAAGCCCAACTTGTAGATTTTAACAGTGATGTATGGGGCCGTTGGTGTTGGGTAAGGCTGTGTATTGGAGGAGAGGAATGGGTGTTTGCCACGATTTATGTTCCGATGAACCTAGCGGCCGGTCAGTTTTTTTCGACACACTCCCTAATGTCATCTCGAGCAGTGAACGCCTGGTGATTGGTGGGGATTGGAACACAACATGCTGTCCAGGGCTGGATTTAGAGGCCCCGGAAGGCATGACTGCTGACAGAGTCAAGTTGTTAAGGTGGATGAAACATTGAAAACTCAGAGATGTATATAGAGAACTCTACCCGACTGACACAGGTTGCACATGGTTCGGCCAAACCCCCAGACTTGTGAGGGCCAGAAGGAGAATTGACTTCTTCTTGGTGTCAGAGGAGGTGAGGAGCTGTGTTCTAAGCATGGAGACACAAAATACCCCGCTTTCTGACCACAAGCCGGTGGTGATGAAATGCGCTATAGCAGCGATGGGAGACAGAGGGCCAGACTGTTTTCGGTTAAATACGGCGCTGCTCTCAGATAAGGGGATAATTTCATGGGTGGAAGGCTTCTGGTTTGACTAGAATGCAGCAAGGACTTTGTTCACCACCTTGGCAGAATGGATCGATGCAGGGTTTCGTATCATCTCACTTAAGTTGGACTCCTTCTCAAGAGTTGTCGCCTTCTTCGGAACAAGGAGGCAATTAGGTTACAAGAAAGAGTGAATGAAGCGGAGCAGAGACTGGGGGTAAACCCGGTCTCAGATCTGTTCTGGGCAGAAGAAAGACAGGCGAGGCTCCGAGAATGAGAGGAATACCAGGTCGGGCAACAGGAATGGAGGACAAAGATTTTGGAGATGAAAGGGATTGTTTCGGTAGACAGACTGTTCAAGGAGGCAAGTAACCTACTTCCACGACATTATGACCACAAGAAGACCCCTCGATGACCTTGATAATGACATGGCAGCTGAGTCAACAGTCTAGGTCAATATGGAATGTAGACTACCGGAGGAAGGGAGACTCTTGTTGGACCCGCCTGTTACAGAAGAGCTCACAACCACCCTCAGGAGTATGGCCAGGGGCAAGGCACCGGACGATGATGGGCTTCCAGTGAAGTTTTCTAGCGCATGCTGGGATATCTTGGTGAAGGACTTGGTCGAAATGTTCAATGAGATCAGAGAAGGCGGAAGGCTTTAAACTACTATGACAAGGGGCACCATTTCTCTCTTGTTCAAAAAAGGAGATCGGAGTGATATCAAGAACTGACGGCCCATTTCATTACTCAATGTAGTCTATAAACTGCTTGCCAAGCTGCTGGCGATCAGACTTGGGGACTACTTAACTGGGCTAGTGGCATGAGACCAGGGAACTGCCATTTCGTCAAAATGAACATCTTTTAGTTTTTGACCGAAATTGAAACCGAGTTTTTTAGCCGAAAACTCGTCAAAATTTGTTGTTCCTGAGGGTCCAAACGCTGGACCCCCAGGCTGTACATGGACCTAGCTTGAGACCACGCACCTCCAGGCAGTCCTGCCTGGAGGTGCCTGGTCTCAAGCAAGGTCCATGTACAGCCAGGGGGTCCAGCGTTTGTAAAACGCTGGACCCTCAGGAACAACAAATTTTGACGAGTTTTCGGCCAAAAAACTCGGTTTCAATTTCGTTCAAAAAATAAAAAATGTCCATTTTGACGAAATGGTCGTTAGGGAGTCTTTGTACGAGGTAGATCTATATTCAAGAACGTTATCATAGCTTTCGAAGCCTTGAAACTCATCGAAAGGGAGGGCAGAAATGTGGTAGTCCTCCTACTGGACCTCGAAAAGGCATACGACAGGGTAAATTGGACTTTTGTGGTAACTACTTTGCGGTTTCTTGGCTTCGGGGACTCCTTTTGCAGATGGGTAAAGGCGATGTATGGGCATGCATCTGCTGCAGTGAATGTGAATGGTGAAATCTCTAAGGAGTTTGCCTTAACAAGATCACTGCGCCAAGGTTGCTCTTTGCCACCCCTTCTCTTTGTGCTTCATCTCGAGCCTCTCCTATGTAACATACGTAAACATCCGGAGATTGAAGGCCTTGCTGCAAGCGGAGGTGAAAAAACTCGTGTCAAAGCCTTGACGGATGATTTGTTTGTCCTATCCGCCAATCAGATTCACTCATTGGAAGCACTGAAGGGATGCCTAACAGACTCCGCCAAGTTGTCCGAAGCTGTGGTAAACTGGAGGAAGTCAACCTTCTTTTTGCCAAGACCCCTCACATTAGCAGTCCAATAGGGGATGGAGAGAGTACAGGTAGACCAAGCGGAACGTTTCCTTGGTATTCAAGTAGCCCTGAGGGACTGTTCGGCGTCACAAGAGTTGATTCTCCAAGAGAAGGTATGCAAGAGAATCAAAAGTTGGGGGTCTGCATTTCACCTATCGCTTGTGGGCAAAATGTTAGCTGTCATGGCGTCCGGGTTCGCCCTCCTTTGGTATGTAGCAACAGTCCGAAAGTTTTGAACCCCAATGCTTAAGGTGATAAAAGGGGCCGCCCGAAGATTTATTTGGAAGCCGGATGGGAATGTGGAGAAGGGGTATGTAAGTAAAGTGGCGTGGGACAAGCTGTGTAGACCACACAATGAGAGAGGATTGGCGTTGATTGACCCGGCAACACAGAACACGACACTCTTAGCCAAATGGGTGGTGAGGGTGGCTGAAGTAGAAGCAGATACTGATTGGGTCCTGCTGGCGGAAACCCTTTTGGCAAAAGAATGGGGCTTTTCCCGCCCGTGGGACGTCTGGGTCGCCTTGATGACGGACACATATGCAAGGAAGCGGCCAAAGTCCCGTCTTTGGAATGACATTCTACAAGCATGGCGAAAATACAGACCCTCTCCGAGTCTTGCGCCGAAATCCAAAGTGGAAATCAAACGCCAACATCTTTTTTAGAACAATCGAATCAGGGGGCCAAAAGACACTTGGTTCTCATTGGAGAGAAGACCTGGCAACTTTGGACAAAGCTGGATACAAAAAGGTATCTGCATGATCGGGGATTTGTGGGATGACAATAGTAATTTGGGGAAATCTCCTGCACAAGTGAGGGAGAATTTGGGGCCCCTGCCAAGTCAGGAGTATCGGCTGGCCCAACTTTTACAGGCGATCCCAAAAGAATGGAAGCAGTTGCTGGACCAGGAGGCATCGATCCACCAGGCACTTGGTTTTTGTTTGACTCTGACGAGTCGGATCATTTTTGCAAACTGGAGAGTTTGACAGAGGACCAGTCTGGGAAGTGTTGGCTTGAAACATACAAACATGTGCTCCTGAATCTCCCTACGTTGGAAAGAGCTGCGATGCGGATTCAGTATGGGCCGGCATGCTTGAAAGAGATTCGGGTTAGACTCAAGCCTCCAAAGAAGGAAGGTTTCCCACCAATACCTGTTCTGATGGGAAACGGGATCGGGTTGGAGGAGTTGAAGATTGACTGGGAGGCTTGGGCCTGGCAGATAGGGGACTCGGTGGTCATGGGCGTAAATCACCTGGATGCCAGCTTGATCCTTCAAAGGAGAACAGACTCAGTATCAGTTTGCGAGAAGGTAGGTAGCCGGTGGGCACGACAAATCCCCAACCTAGATCCACCCTCGCAACCGGAGTTTTCTAGACTATGGGCGCAACTCCAAGCCATTCCGTCACAAAAGCTAGCATCTCTACTGTGGCTACAATCACACTTGGCGGTTCCCACCTCTCAATGGTTGGCAGATAAAGGGATGGACGTAGATGTAACATGTGATAGATGCAAAGAGGCGCCAGAGACGATGCAACATCTTTGGTGGGAGTGCCTAAGGTCACGAAAATGGTGGAGGTGGTGGGACTATCATTTGAAAAGGTTTGCAGGAAGGATGAATCTGACTGGGCAGAGGTGGTTGCCGGTTGTCTGCCACAGATGTACAAAAGTACTGAGGGTTTGGGTTACGTAGCCCAGGTGGGCAGGGCAATCATGTTCTGGGTTATCTGGGCTGACAGAAACAATCTCACGTTCCAGGGGGAGAGTCCGCCAGAAAAACATGCGGAAGAACTTTTCAAAAGCCTCCTTGCCATAGCTATCAGAGCGGACTGGTTGCGCAAGACGTCCCATTCAGATCACAACAGGGGTGTGACATGGTTCCAACGAACTTGGGGCCTGGGGTTGGCCCACGTGTCCTCAGAAGGGAAGTTGGTATTGGGAAGATGGATTGAGAAGCAGTACGGAAGGTAGGAATAGGATGATGAACCAGGTGCACTCGGTTCCTGTGGGCAGTCATAGTAGACTGCGTAGGGGGAGTGGGAAGGAGAGTGCCAGGTCCTTAAAAAAAAGGAACAAGGTTCCTCCCGCCCACATTGGGCCGGGTACCAGACCGGTTAGTAGGTTTGTGCATTGTTTAGGATAGGCTAGGTAGGATTATAGGGTTGGGTAGGATACAAGAGTGACAGTTAGTCTTGAACAAGTGCGTGGACCTAAGTAAGGTTTTGTTGTTAACAATGACCAGCAATAAGTAGATCTGTGAGAATTGATTCGTGTAACTCCGGGTTGAATTGTGAGGTCCCCAGCCTCGTATTTTTCAACTTGAAATATGATATAGTGAGTTAATATTATATATATATATATATATATTTTTAACATGCTTCATTATATATTGAGCAAAAGGAGGCCGGGAATCCCTCCACATCTCAACCCGGAAAACTGGGGCCATTACCCAGATTAGGCTTGTACTGGAAACCGGGTCCAGTGTCCCTTTCTCCTATCTAGCTGCATGCTATACTTGAACAAAGACAAAAGTAAATGAAGAAAAAAGGAATAGCAATAAAGGACCTACCAACCTGCCCTTAGTACTGCCAATCATCCTCCCCAGTTGCAGTAACGAAAAAAGAGGCAGAAATGTAATGGAAGAAGTGGGACCCCTGCGGAGTGTCCCGACCTGCAATTTTCGTAAACCTACGTCTATTTTCCTCTGCCTAACTTTTCCTTCTTCTCTCTCTTTCTGCTTGTCCTCGCCGTAAACCCTAAACCCTACTGCTGTTACTCCCTTTTCCCTTAACTTCCAACGCCTCATCCTTGCCATGACTCTCTTTCCTCTCAGAACTGAAAACCAGTTCCGCCAAATAGTGCTATATTTCCTAGAAAGAGTTCTTCCTCCATTACTACCAACCTGTGCATTGCCCTCCGACTCCGTCTTAACCTTAAAACCTAATCCCTTTTAACCTCTCTTTTCTTGATGACTCCTCTAGCAACTAAGCTTGTGACCACCCAGCATGTGTGTCAGGCTTTGGTCGTCGGGTATGTGCAGGTCTTGCAATATTCCTTCTGTGTCGTAATTGTGCTTGTCCCTCCACTGATTGTAGAGCCCTTAAGCTCCTTCCATTAACTGATTTTCAATCCCCCTCCTCTATTTAAAATCGAGGATATTTTCATGCAAGGTTGCCACCGCTCCTTGCCCTTTTTTTTTTTATAGAAAAAAAGCTCCATCTATTTGTGGGGATCAGCACCTGCTGGAAAGCGGGTCCAGTGTCCCTTAACATTTGGACTGTTGGATGTAATGACAAAAAGTGACTGCTCAACTCGACCAACTATCATCTGCTCTGCCTCTGCTGGAAACCGGGTCCAGCGTCCCATTAACCCGAACCTAGGCCATAGTTGGTACCTCTTCACCCTCCTGCCGAAGGGCGCCGAACATTTTCCATCCACCCTAGCACCGTTATCTATTCCTAAGATCATGATCACTTGCTTGCTTTAAACCATACCAGCTCAGAGGAACCAAGCACAAGGATGATAATGGGAAAGGGTCAGGGAAGTCAGCAAATGGACGCAAAGGGATAGAGGAATCGATGGTGGTCCAATCATGAAAGGATAAATGATAATTCCTTTTGAACTTTGGCTGCCCTCCCTTTTTGATCACTTTTCTCTCTCCCTTTTCCTTGATCACTCCCACCTTCCCTTCCTCGGTGTCTCTCAGCCAGTCTTTGCTGAATTTTTGAATGTGACCGTCAATTTCTGCTTGATTTGATAGATGTTCAATCTTTTCCTTAGCTTTATCCCATTGAGCCGAAATCTCGGTTTGAATCTGTTGTTTTATTGAATCCGTGAATTCAGGGCCTTCAAACCTCACCCCTTCCATTTCATTGGTGCAACGTCTGTGCCAAAGAGCCCACATAATGACTCTTCTTCCAACCTTATATAGATTTTGGGAGAACTCATCCTGAAGAGGAGGATCCCAAGTTTCACATAGGAGGGTTTTCCAATCCCATGGTCAAGGATATGAAGATGTTAGTTGACTTCAGATTCTGTCTCACCACCTCCATAACCATACCACACTTGGACATTGAAGGAAAACGTGTTCTATGGTTTCAAGGATTGCTCTTGATGGGAAAGCAGATGTACAAAACTTGCACCAGGGTAATGCTATGCCTCTCTGTTCAAGAGTGGTTCTATCTATAATCCAGTCATTTGTTAGGAGACAACGGTGATCTATCTGCCATTGCAAGGAAGCTACCTTAGCAGGTTTGATTCTAATGGTCTTAAACCATTTGATAGAGCGTAGAGAGTCCTTGCTGACATTCAGTTGTCTTATCCATCTTGCTTCCACTTTATCTTTTATATTTAGGGATGGTCTCAGCATTCTATAAGTAAATTTGACAGTTAGGGTATGGAGTGAACGAGTCCAGGTTCGTTTTCCTCCTCTTGAAGTCCATTTCCATTGTGATGGGTCTAAGGCCAAATTGTCTATTGACTGCGTTGACCTGAAAGCCATCCATTGACTTTTGTTTTTCAATACTCTGATTCTGAACACCTGATCCATTTGATACCATTTGTTTTCTTGGAGTTGCCATGTTTGGATATAATTTTCACTATCTATAGAGAAAATGGAGACTAGAACTGTTGCGTCATCTCCCAGCTTTACCACATTCCCAATGTGCTGATTGTCATCCATGAAGCCTACCCAGTCCCCGTTTTGGAGATTTGACAATTTTCTTAATATTCTTACCCAATCTAACGGGATTAGCTCAATTATGGTATCCAATGCTTCCTGTGAATGCCTGCAGTAATGGAGTTTGGGATGTATCTGGGATAAGGAGCGCCAATCTTTTGTTTCTTTATTCCATATATCCTTAATCCTTAGAATCTCATTTTTAACCCATCCACGTCAAGGAGAGTCCATACAATGTAACGTACATCCATGTGAGTCTGTGATTAGTCTATTATTGAAAAGTGGTTGTTGTCAGACTTCCTCCCATCTTCTCGGGTGACACTTGTCTGGTAGTGGAAGTCTGCGCCAAATCTTAAGGAGGTTAGGCCAGAATGAATCGTTTTTTATATCTACCCTTGCTGCTTGTCTGTCTGTTTCTCCCTCCTGATTTGTTGCATGAGAGACCGTTCTCGGGATTGACCAGCACCGGTTCTCTAACCACATCATTGGGTCAATGCCTTCTGGTATTTCTAGTCAATCTCGCTATTTGCTCCCATGCTAGAGCCTGCCAAGGGACTTGCAGATTGAAGAGCAGCCTTTTGATCCATTGAATAGATAAGGCAAAAAAAAAAAAAAAAAAAAAAAAGGCATGAGCCTGTGTATGCGGATCCAGGATACCTAGTCCACCTTTTGCTTTAGGTTGAATTGGTGTTTGCCAAGCAACCCTGCTGATTACGTTTTTGCTTTCATGATTTCCTCTCCATAAATATGTTGTAATCTGTCTTTGTAAAGATTGAAAATTCAACTTATTTAACGGCCAGATAGCTGATTTATACCATAGAGATGCTAAAATTACATTGTTAATCACAAACGTCCTTCCAATTAATGATGTGGGTTTATCTTTCCATAATTCCATCTTTGCCAAAGCTGGTTTATAAATCCACTCATTATTAATTTCAGGTTTTCCTTCTGCAGATAGGGTGATCCCTAGGACCCTTATTGGCGAGGACGATGGGATCCAATGAACTCTAGGCTCCTCAGGTGGTCTCATCCCTTGGTGATGAATCCACCATCCTTGGGTTTTGGTACCCCAATTAACTTTCATATCTGAGAGGGAACAAAATTTATCCATCATTCTCTTAATGACCTTCATGTTGTCCTCTGAGGCATCCACTAATAGAGAGAGGTCATCCGCAAACAGTGAGCACACAGGAATAACTTCTTCTGGGATCGATGCGATCCTAATACGTTTAATATCCTTGTTCTGTCTTAGGTTAGCCGCAAGGACTTCCATCATAATGACAAAGAGGAAAGGAGCTATCGGATCTCCTTGTCTTACTGATCGTTCCAACTGAATTGGAGGAGCTAAATTACCGTTTATCATAACGCTTGTTGTTGCCTCTGTATGTAGGATTCGTACCTATCTTCTCAAGCAAGACCCAAAATTAAATTTCTCCATACACATGTCTAAAAAGACCCAATCAACATGATCATATGCCTTTTCAAAGTCTATGAATATAAGGGCTGCATTCTATTTCGATTGCCTGAAATTTTTAATCAGTTCATTAACCAGCAGGATATTGTCTTGAATATTCCTACCTGATATGAAGCCTGTTTGAGTGGGGTGAATGATGTTTGCTATGACTTTCATCAATCTGTTAGATAAAGCTTTTGTTAGCAATTTATAAACGACTGTGAGGAGGGTGATGAGTCTATAATTGCGAATATTCGTTGAATCTCCTTTTTGTATAGTGGTGTTAGCACTCCCTGTCCCACTATCTCTCCCATCGTTCCAGAGGACCATACATCTTGGTAGAAGTCCATCAGATCCCGAGAAATAAAATCCCATATAACTTCCCAGAATTTTTTGGGCACTCCATCTATGCTAGGTGTTTTCTCTTCTTCCATCATCATCAAGGCTGTCCATATTTCTTCTTTAGATATTGGTTGTTCGAGATTGTTTTTAGATATTGGTTGTTCGAGATTGTCTTTTTGAAAATCGGTAAGTGTTTTGTCTATTGGAAGAAGGAATTTTTGAATATCTCTCCTTCTCTGAAGAGATTCTATGAAGAGAAGGGAGGTGATTGCATTCTGAAGCAAAAAGTTTTTTGTAGAATTCTCTTGCTATCCAGGTGCAGGCTGCTGTTGAAGTTTGTAGGGTCTGTTGATCCTGCTGTGGATCCGCGAACGCTTCAATGACTGATCTTCCTTTTCGTGCTCTTGCTTTAGCAAAGAATCTCGCGCTGTCACTTTACGAACTACTAATAGGTGTAATGGCTCAAAGTGAACAAAATATGGCCGCGGTGGTTCCAGCACGACGACCGCCCGCGCACGGAGAATATCGGGCCTCGTTTCACTGCACAACACTCCAGTTGTACCTTGCCCTGGGAGTAGTCCGGACACATCCAAAATGTGTGCCAAGCATGAATGTATCCGGACGTTGGACGAACCACATACATTTGGAAGTGTTGTTCACTGTAGCAGGCCTTATATGGCCTTCAAACTAGGATTAAGTGGGTGGCTTGTTTTTTAATGGGTGTGCATTTTTTGGGTCCCCTTCGAGGGGTGGGGGGTTTTCTGGTAGCCGCCCGTTTGTTTTTTTGCGCGTTATTTTTATTTTGATATTAACGCCCGTTTGGCACTGGTGCTCTAGTATGCTGGCTTTATGCTCTGCGTTTTTCCGGACTTGCGGTATTGATACATCGGCATTAGACCTCCTTACTTTAGTAATGAGGTCCGTATCGGACGTCAGACCTGATGAGAAACGGTTTGCAGGTGACGTAGATGCGATTGGGGGTATACGCGGCACTTTTGGTAATTTACTTGGATGATTTTTTGGACTTCGTACATCGGGCTTTTTTTGATCTAGATGGTAATCGGGTGCGGAGTGAGGGGCTGGGCTGTGTCTGCCTGATATGGTTACATGGGACTCCTTCCGTGCTCAGAGGGGAATTTTGCGTGTTCAGTAGTGACTCTACCGATCATGCTATATACCCGCCAACCGAAGCATTTTGCCTCTCATTCTACGCGATCCTGAGAACATGCGCATTCGGTTGTGTTTTGCTCGGTGGCGATGCCGGAGGTGTCGCTGTCGCTGCTCGCCTTCGGCGTATGACCGGACCTGTCGCAGTTGGGGATCATACATGCTGACACACACCGCTGGCATAGCAGTCATCAGGGAGCACGTACGCGGACGCGCGAAGGAGCTGTCTCTTGATCTGTTTGTCTGTGTGCGTTTGGCTGTGCTGTGCAGGTCTTTGATCTAATCAAGCTGTATCTTCGACATGGCTTCTTCTCGGTTATTCCGCTTCAGTTCATCTGAGATGGCCGCTGGTTTACCATCGATGGGTTTGATTCGGTTTTGGGTTTTGCTCCTGTCCCTCTTTCGGACATTGCCTATCGGACTTCGCGCAGTGGAACGATTAGGTGTAGGGTAGCAATATAAGGGGCAAGGCTTTAGGAATGGCCTCTATGATTCGTATGGAGGCGCATACTAGATTACCTCCTGATGAGTCTGCGTGCGGGGTGGACGAAACGCGTCGAGGGTGACCGCGTTGTTCATTTTGGTTCAGTTATGTGCTGCTTTGATTCCATACTTTTGCGTGCGTAACGGTACGGATTTCTGGGTGTATCTTTGCTTTGCCATTCTCATGCTGTCGCTGTCTTTGCTGGGCAGTCTTTCCTCTTTCCCCCGATGCTGTTGACTGTTTTTTTTTTTTTTTTTTTTTTTTTTTTTTTGTATGACTGGAGCCAGGCACATCATGCCTCCACAAGGTGGTCTTCCGTTTTCCTCTACCGTCTTCCCCCTAACACAGCGCACCCTAGTTTTGGCTGCACCTGACTGGGAGTATGGTTTGTATACATTTGTTATCAGGGTGCACTGTGTTGGTGTTGGGGGAAGTCGGGTGGTTTCCTGCTGCTCTCTGTGATGATCACGTGTCGACACGTGGAACGTGCTAGCACAGAGTAGACTTGCCATGTCACATGTAACTGTTAATAGAAAGGTCAGGTGCTGGCATCAACCAGACAATAGAGTGGCTGCACCAGTGTCCAAAATGCTGAACTTTCAACGACTGTCAGGCATTTTTCCACATTGGTGGGTTCGAAAAAAAAACGGTCTTTGCCACACAGCTCTTTTTTTTCTTTTTTGTTCTTTTTTTTAATCCTCCCCCTTTTTTTTCTTTTTTCTTGACTCGGCAGTTTTTTGAGGCTGTGGAACTGAAGACAGGATTTCCTTTGGGACATAATTTTAACGATACAGAGAAAAAAAAAAAGACAGGATTTCCACAGCGCCTCGACTCTGACAGTTGTCGAAAAGTCGCTCATTTTCACAAGCTCCCTATAAATGTGGTTTCGAGTTTTGGCCCGCTGCAGGCAGGCGGTTTCGAGTTGGAAAGCCTTAGGGCAGTTGTCGAAAACTCTTACCTGACACATGTCAAAAAGATTTGGGAAAAAAAGACTCGACACCTGGTGTGGCGATGCACAAATGTCGAAACAAGAGTTTTCGACACTGGTGTGGCGAGGCCCAGAGAAGAGAAGCCAAAATAAAAGTGACGAGGCTCACAAGAGTGTTTCTCTCCCCTCATGTCCCTCCCCTGTCCTGTAGGCATGGTCCCTGATGCTACCGGCTGTCCCCTGGCCGGTATCGCCCTCCTGCAGGTCGGGAGCAGCCCCGAATGTAACAGTTCTCTCCTGAACACGGTTCTGGCTGCTACGGGGTTCCCTGTATGACTATAAATAGGAGTGAAACAACAAAGTAGTAATAAGAACAGTGTACACAGTGAACAGCCTAACAACCAACATTTTTTTTTTTTTTTTTTTTTTTTTTGAAGAAACAACCCAAGTAATTGCTAGGGGTGCTGATAAGAGCAGACACCACTAGCAAGCTCGGGGAGGCTATACAACCTTAGGAACGGAAAAAATAGGTCCACCTATAGGACTTGTAGTGAAACGCCTATGCCTAGCACCTGAAGTACCCGGTCAGCAAGGCTCGCTCGAATATGCTTCGATCAGGGCTGAGTGAGGTGTGTGGGACTCAGCTTAGCCCTGGTACCTGCAACCACTGTTTGGTCAGGTCACCCCCAGACCGGGGGGTGACGATCCTGAGTGGTAGACACTGAGGTAGGACAGTGGGAGTAGGACTGTGCTGGGAAGAAATTACGAGAGTGGTAGGTTGGGAGGGAGTCCAATAGGATTAGGGGGCCTCTACCACATGGCCGTGTGCCTAAGGTGACTCCCACCTGTCTATAATCCAGCCTCTACAACAACCTGCCCTTTATATTAAAAAAAAAAAAAAAAAGTAGTAGCGACAGGTATTTGAATTGGTTGGGCTTAAGGAATTGGCCTTAAACCACCAGTACACCCACGCCTGATTTGCCGAACCGACGCGCCCCCTGCGCGCCAGAATTTTCCGAAGCTGCTCAAGGCCGGTACCAGTAACGGTTCGACTTTTGTGGTACCGGTACCACAAGTTGTTGGAATAGAATGTCGGCCTCTGGATTTCACTGGCGGCCTACTGCCACTTTCCTTACGGGCGCCCGAACGGCTTGCATGTATGGATTGGCACCAAGTTTTTTGTTTTTTTCCGAAATTGTTTTTTTTGTTTTTTTTTCTGATTTCCAAGAACGACTCGGGCACCTACCCGTCCTCTCTTTCGTCTTCCAGGGTGGCCCTCGCTGCACTACTCTCCAAATGTGCAAAATCATGCCAAAATGAGACTGAATCCACCGCCGTAACATGGAAAGATCCATTGCCATCTTTGTTGTCTTTTGCGCATGAGGAGATGCCATCTTTATTTTCTTTTGCGCATGTGGAGAGTAGTGCAGCAAGGCCGTAGGATTGTTCCATGCCTCATCTGCCCACGTGGCAAAGATGTTAAATGAACTCCCCTGCTGGCGGGAGTGCGGACGACGTCACACACGTGGTGCGACGAATAGGGGCATCTTTGCCATGCATAGGGAAAACACTACATCATAAATGAAACATACCCCACGATCATCCATGCATCCCCTTGTTTTTTTTTTTTTTTTTGTTCCATCTTCTGCCTTTTTTTTTTTTTTTGAGGCGCTGGTAGGAGCTGTCACCTCAAGCTGGTCCGGGGGAGGCTCCATCTATTGGTGGGGAGCAGCACCTGCTGGAAAACGGGCCCAGCGTCCCAATTTACAGAATTCAGAAGGTTCATAGGAATTTCATACATGTGTAGTGTGTGCAGTGTTTCTGTGCAGGTATATAGTACAGATGTGTCTATGTCTGTCTGTGCTTGTATCAACTGCCTTGGTGATTTTGTTCTGAGTCCCAGCATTTTGGCAGTATTTGTCAATGTTGTGATCTGTGTTGTGTGTGATGTGTATGTTTGTAGTAATATAGTACCGTATATGTCCATATCTATGTGCAATCGCCGTTAGGCAGTGATGGCAGTATTGTTGTGGTGAGTCCTAGTGCTTTGTCAAGTCCTAAACAATTGCGAAAAACCACAGTTCACTGATAATGTACATCGGTGTCATTGTGATGGCCTAAATGGGGGCACACCTCGCCCCACTTATGGAGTATCCACCCGCTACGGGATGCGGTCCCGATTTTAGTACTGYTTGTTGTTCGGTACAGTGTGGTGCAGACAATGGCTGCAACAACCACTTCTGAGCTGGATTCTGGCTGCCTCCCTACAGAGGGTAGAGAGGAAGACTGTCCCTGGCCGGCTTAGTGACCGAGGGAAGAGGCAGCGACGGTGGTGATGTTTTGGTGGCACGGGTGTTTGTGGAATTTGGGGGGAGGCCTGGGTGGTTGGCTGATGGGTAATAGGACTGAAAAGGGGAGGGTGAGGGAAAAGGGAAGGGGGGGGGGGGGGGGGGGGGGGGGGGGGGGGGGGGGGGGGGGGGGGGGGGGGAGGGGGGGGGCGGGGAGGGAGAGCAGTAATTGCGATGGCAGTGGTCCCTCAGTCACAGATGAGGATAAAGTATGTCGGTTGATAAACGATTTGAAAGTGCTGCGTTGGCAGACGTTCCCACGCCGCTTCTGTCTGAAGCCAGGGATGCCATGTGAGTGTGTTGTCGTTATTGAGACTGCAGAGTCTATGGTTTGAGTCGGTCTATGTCTCTACGAAGGTGGTCCAAAGTCGTTGCCTTTTGTCAATGTCTGGTTCGTCGGCCATCCTGTTCTGCACTTCTTTGTACGCTGCCTGAGTGTTGGCAGCAGTTGTGTCTATTATTGTTGATCGAGCTTGCATGTAGCCATAATTATGTTGTTTCCTCTCGTAAGAGCAGCACATCCTCCAGGCTGCCATGAGCACGGTCAGTCTGGAGTATGCAAATAAATTGGACGTGAACGGGGTCCACTCCCCAGCCCCTGCTGGGGTGGCCTTTAGCAGGAGAGTGGCCACTTAGTGCCACGCTGCATCCCACCACCTCCATATTTGGAGCACCATAGGGCAGTCCAGCAGGCAGTGTTCTAGAGTGGCTCTTCTGTTGGGCAGCGTGTGGGAACAGTACGAGCACAGTGGGGACTGTCCTTTCTCCTCTAGGTCCGTTCGTGATGTAATCCAATCCGGGGTAGGTAGGCATCTGTGTATAATTTGCCACTGCAGGGCTCTATGGCTGGTCGGTCGGATGTGGGAGAATGCGGACCAGCGGAAGAGGTCAAATTCCTATACTTTGAGGGGGGAATCTCACTCCCAACGTTTGGTGATTTGGTCGAGAGTTCTGATTGGTTTACGCGCTGCTTTGTAGCCCTTCTTCACTGTGTATTGGTACAGAGTCATTGTTTGGGATCCCCCCCATTTCCACTCCCATTCCAATGGGTCGAATGGGAGGCACTGCTGCGGGGTGGAGGGTTCATATTGGAAGAAACCATCCTTTTGGTTCCCCACAACCTTGATTGTAGTGAGACAGGATGCAAGAAGCTGTGTATCTAGTTTGTCTTGGCGATGCAGTGTTGACCATCTGGCCCCTGGCATGGCCGGGCAGTAAGCCCGAAGTGAAACCTGGTGGTCCCTGATATTTTGCACATTGTACAGAACCATGGGAAGGGCCAAGGAGTCTGTCGTGACCACCCAGTCATCTTGAGCGAGTCGGGGGCCCATTTTAAGGATTCGGATCCACGCCAAAGGGATCGCTTCCTGTAAGAACCTGTAAGCCCTGGGCCATGTTTGCAATCTGGTCTGTCTCAGTCTTGAGTTGATCCACCGAAGCCCATGACCGAGAGGGGATGTCCCATATGCCCCCCACCTTGTAAATTCCTTTCTGCACCCATCGTTTCCAATTGGAGTTCCCCTTGAGGGAGAGGGGTAGGCCATTGCGGTCCACGATTTGTGGATGTCCGAACAGGGGTTGACGCCATATTTCCTCCCATTTGAGTGGCACCGGGGTTTGGGCCGGACCCCTTTCCCTCCAGAGGGTAAGCATGTCTGTCCACAACGGATCCACTCGCAGATCTTGCCTAGCACGACCTGCGGGTGTGTTATCAGTGTCTGATCGGGGGCCGCGAGGGATGGACCACCATTTGTTTGTTAGCCATTGGAAGGGATGTACCGGGCGGAGGGGGTGGGATGGAGGGGCTAAGCAAGCCATTTGAATTTGTGCGTATGCGGCCCAGGCCCCAGGGGATGTCGTTTCCAAGTACGAGGCGCACGAGGAACTTGAAGATAAGAGCTTTGATCTCCTCCTCTGGATCGATAACCCCTAGACCGCCTTGAGATCTGGGCTGTACAATAGTCTCCCATGCCACTCTTTTTATTGCATGAGTGTCGTTGTGGTCGTTTTTCCACAGGTAGGCTGATGCCGCCTATTTAAGTTTGGAAATATGTTTATGGTCAAGTTGCCAGAAGGCAACTTTGTACCACATAGAGGCAAAAATGACATTGTTGATGGCTAGTGCGCGCCCTACCAGGGATGTGTGTTTGGCATCCCAACACGCAAGTTTCTTGACGGCGAGCTCAACGAGGGAATCTCCGTGGTCGGAAGGAGGACCCATAGCAGTTAGGTTCACTCCCAAGACCCTGATTGCAGTCTCCCTGTGTCTCCTTGGTGAACAAGTTCTTACTGTAGCGATGGACGGATACTGTGGGATGACAGGGAGAAGGCAACGAAAAACGAGGGTTAGTGACAAACTGTTACATCGCAGTTTCACGGACTCATCAGGAGGCTGGACAAATATGTTCGGCCTCCTGATGAGTCGGTGAAACTCCGACGAAGCAGTATGTCAGAGCCGCTCTAATGAGTCGTTCTCTCTCTCTCTCTCTCTCTC
>BFEA01000190.1:116152-130139 GCA_003427395.1 Chara braunii
TTCGGGGGCGGGGGAAAGGGGGAGGGAGAGACAGAGAGTTAGAGGAGGGGGGGAAGGGGGGAAGAAAAAAAAAAGAAAAAAAAAAGAGAGAGAGGGAGAGAGAGAGAGAGAGAGAATGGGGCGGGGCACGGCTCTCTCAGCAGGGTTTCCACGACGACCGCCGCCGTGCTCGGCTCTCTCTCTCTCTCTCTCTCTCTCTCTCTCTCTCTCACATACACACAAACAAAAAAAAGAAAAAGTGCCAGTGTATATTTCCATGTTCTAGAACATGGATTTTTTTTTTTTTTTTTTTTTTTTTTTTTTGCATTCCGATTTTGCTCATCATGTCTATCTTCGTAGCCTTGCTCTATCTCTCTGCGGCGCCTGCGCCAATGGCTGGAATACGGTGTATATTTCCATGTTCTAACGGAAGACTCATTCCGATTTTGCTGACCGCCAGAAGCCGAAAACGGGAGGGCCTGCTGCGGGTACCTGCCCCCAGGCCACGCCAGGCCACCTCCCGTTTTTGCGAATTACTGAACCGGTAGGCCGTCGAACGCATACTTCACTGTTTTTCTTGAAGTTTCGAACTGGTCTTCGCCCAAGCTTGCAGTGGACTGTTATTCCTGCGAATTCGAAACTGTGCAGCGGTCACCCGCGGAGTTGTCTCTTTTTTTTTTGAGCACTGACCGGGAGGCTCCATCTATTGGTGGGGAGCTCCGTGACCCCCACGGCCGCGGATCCCGCGCCCGAGGCTGCGCGGCTGACTTTTTTTGCGGCCGCGCCAAGCGCAGGCGGAGCCGCGCGCCCAAAATCGGGGCGTGCGCATCGCCTGTGCATGGCGTCCTGCGCCATAATGAACTTAAAAAAAAAAATTAAAAAAAATTGGGGGGGGTCTTTTTCAGGTGGGACCAAAAAAAACAAAAACAACAACAACAAAGATAACCAATTTTTTAATGCTCTCTCTCTCTCTCTCTCTCTCTCTCTCTCTCTCTCTCTCTCTCTCTCTCTCTCTCTCTCACGGACTGGAGCTCTATTTCACGACTCTTAGAGCAGAGGAGGAGGGGGGGGGGTTCAGGGACACACAGGCCTATGCTCCCCGACCCCTAAAAAAAAAAAAAAAAAAAAAAACGTTCGCGTTTGCCAGATTTTCACGCCCAAACACGTTCAGGCGAACGTGTTCGCGTTCGCCGGCAAACGCGAACGACATACAACGCAGGTTTGTCTCCTGCACATCTGCAGTGATGGTATTAACGGAATTTCGCCATGTGACGCGGGCATGGAGTTGGCAGAGGTAGAAGGCAGCGATGAAGCTCATGATGAAGTAGTAGTAGCCATAGTCAAGTCCAAGGGAACCATTGCATCACAGGGTCAAGCAACGAGGACATCCTTCTTTTTTTTTCTTTTTTTTTTCAAGTCCAGGTTGTTGCAGAGGCAGGATACCGGGCATATGACAGTCCCTTCAGTAGTTGGCCATTTGATTATCCAGACCAGAAGGTCTACGCAGGTCCCCTATGAGACTCCCTCCCACCCTGACTCTCATTATTACCTCGGCACATCCTAACCATCTTCTTTGGGTCGGGGCCTTGTTTTTTTTTTCCCCCCTTTCGTATGGGCGCGTACAAAATATGGCCAATTGGGTTACATAATAGGTCTATTGTTCAAAGGGGAACTAAGCCAGCCAGTAAGAGGTGTAGACCTTTGTTTTTTCAAATTTTTTTTTTTTGCTTTTGAGGTGCAGGCCCTTCATTTGAGGCCTGCCGAGTCCACCAGCGAGCGCAAGCACACGCACAAACACACGCACACAAATGCATCATGGGCAGCCTGTTGGGGTTCAACCTCCTGACGAGTTGGTGAAATCCAACGAAACAGTCTGGTGCAATCATTCATTCTTTAGAGTGCCTGTGCGCGTGCACGAAAGGAGAAATAGTCCAGACCGGTCCTATAGAGTCCCCCTCGACCTACAGGCCATTTTGGCAATCGCTATTCACCTTTTTCTTTGTTGTACGAAGGGGACATGCTCTGATCTATTCATGCTATTCATGGGGAGCATCATGTGCTGGGAACCACGCCCAGCGTTCCTTTACGGAAGATTGCAGAAATTTTACAAAGTAGCGGGGCCATTACCCGGCTTCGGCTTAAGAATTTCAGAATGTCAATCGCGTAGAAGAAGTTCAGATGAGAAAACCAACTAGAAAACCAAGTAGAAAAGCAGAAAAAGGAACGGTTACCTCGATTAGGCCCTCCCTGCGGACCCATTTCTCCTCACTCCAGCAAGACTTACGACGTCAGAGCCACCATCTCTGATGCCGCTATATCCTAGAACAGTCCATCAGGACGCAATATAGCTAGCCACGAACCACATAATTGAGAAAACATGGGAATTTGGCAAAGTACGGCACAGGTGACCCCCCCATCATCGCTGGGGTATCCAGACATCAAGCAGCAGCCCCGATCCAGCCTTTGTCCACAACAATACCCCAAACGCCAAAAAAATGTGCACCCCTTTACAAAAGCTCCTTGTTCCCAACCAACCAGACTTGGGTGAATTTCGGCCAGTCCGAGGGCAAGTGTCTTTGCTAGGATTTTGTTCACAACGTTTAAAATTGAGATAGGGCGATAGTTTTTGACTTCCCTCTTATCTCCTTTCTTATAAAGGAGTGAAATAACCCCTTTGGCAAATCCGTTTGGGATTGTTCCTGCTTCCAAAATATGGTTATACACTTGGCAAAGGAATGAAGACCCCCCCCCCCCCCCCCCCCCCCCCAGCAGCTTTGGAATAGTTTGACCGGCAACCCCCGTCAAGACCCGGACATTTTCCTTTGGCCATTTGAGTAACTGCCGCTTTCAATTCTTCTACCGTGAAGGGACGGTCTAGATTCGCATTAGCGGCTTGTGAAGTAGACACTCTTGAACGGCTCCAAAAATCGAAAATTTCTGTGAGGTCCGTATCGAACGAGTCAAATGGTCTTCTAATTGAAATTATATCCCTAAAATAATCTAGTGCATAGTTTCTGTTGCCTTGGGGGCAGCAAGTGCAAACGGGTGGGAGAGAGCGATAATTAATGGTTTGGATTGACACTGGATTAAAGACCGAAACGTCAGTCTGGTCATTCTGTCGTAGCCAAAAAGCCCTTTAATTTTCAGCCATTCTAGCCATTCTGATTGTCTTTGCTGTTCCAACATCTCCAATTGGACTAGGTAGGTAACTTTTCCGCTTTTCCGACCAAAAACAGTTGGAGAACGCGTCCATAGACTCCATACCCATTTTAGACTCTGCTTCGTCTATGTCCTGTTTTCGTTTATGCTCACTCCATGCCCGATTAGCCACTTTCATTCTGGAGAAGACCATCAACCCCGCCCTTACAATCCCCAATCCCACTATAGCCCATTCTTCGTCTCTATTCTCAAATAAGTGTTTGGCCCTTGGCCAGGCACTCATTTGATCACTGACCCAATTAATAATCCCTTGAATACCCCAAACTCAGTCCCGGTAAAGAGCCTCATCAGTTCCTGTCGTGAATGGCAAAACTGTAAAACATGAAACCCGTCCTCAACGCATGGCCGCCGTGACCAGCATGAAGGCCACGTCTCTGCCATTGTAGGGAAATGGGAACTGCACCCGGCAAGGCCATCCGAACTCTGTCCTCGTGAAGAGGCTCGCAATCGCTAATCATAGCAAAACAGGTCACGGTCGCTCGCCGACTTCCCCCTCCTTCCACTCCCGCTCATCGTCTTCCCCCTCCTGCTTCCACTCCTTTTCCTGCCACTTGTTCTCCTCCTGTTCGTCGTCCTACCCCTCTCTGTCCTTCCCCTCCTTCTGCTCATCATCCCACACCTCCTCCTCCTGCTCCCCCTCATCCTCCTGGCGCTCCTCCTCCCATTCACTGGGCTTCGCTCCGCTACTCACAAAATGAGAAGGAATCTTTCGCTAGAACATGGGATGATACATGGCTGCTCATTGTCCTCCCCTTCTGCCTCCCTCAGTTTTGCGATACCGACTATTTGATTTGGAATAAAATTGCTCGATTCCCCCCCCCCCCCCCCCCCCAAAAAAAAAAAGCTTGAGGGCTTCCAAGTTCGAACAGCACCCGAACACGGGGGAAAAATAATTCAGAGACTTCCCTCCGCGAAACAGCACCAGAGCGGTGTGGAGAAAAAAAATCGAGAAACTTCCCCGGGTGCATCCAAGAGTAAAAAAGAACAGCCCCTCACAATATTGGTCTCCGCTGCTTCCCTGTAGACTGGTACCACCCACCTGTGGTTCGGATTTTCACTGGGCCCATGCAGTGGGCGCTAGGTGAGCCCCCCTTTCACTTTTAGAAGGATTAGGATATGAGCAACCCCTAGTAGTAGTGACCCGTGTCGGATAGGTAACTCTAGACAATTGTAAGTGCATAGTACTGTATAATATTATTCTGTTTGTTTTGTTCTGTAGGCCATGGTGGCTCTCTTTTTCCCAGAAGACAAACATTAAAAAAAAAAAAAAAAAAAAAAAAAAAGAAGAAGAAGAAGGAGAGCGATCAAGTTTTGGTCATTCGGTAGGTAACCTATAATTGAAACTGGGCAATGGTCCCAGTGCTTTCCGGGTTAGTTTGTTGGAGGGATTCCCAATTTCCCCGCCTCCAGTTCAATTTGATAATAAATGTGCTCGGAAAAAGAAAGAAAGAAAAAAGAAAAGAAAACCCAGAAAAGAATATGGTACTGTATACTAACACGGGGGCTTTCCGATTGAATTTGACTGTAGTTGCAGTCTGGTACATCCAGGAAAGTCCTAGTTGGGACATTATGTCCAGCTACTGCTGATGCAGATTTGTCATCTGCATGATCTGCTGCATCTCCAACTTTTGTCGTTTATGGGTAGCTGTACCCGGAGCTTGCAAATGCAGAGTAGTTCTATTTTTGGACCACCGGTACTTTTATCAGCTATCGCTCGCTACAGTGCCATTCCGGTTCGTCATGAATGAATTTGTCGTACATCCCAGCACGCTTATGCAGCAACCGTGTACAATTCTGACTGTGCAGTACTGCATACTAGCACTGGGACTTTTCAGACTGAATTTAACAGTATCTGCAGTGAGGTACATCCAGGAAAGTCCTACTTTGAGTACTATGCCGGGCTACAGACTGCACACATTTGGCTGGTGACAAAAAAGAGCTCTCGGGTGCCACATTCTGTGTTGTCCACTGCTGACACATGCCGATCGCGGAAACCGTTTTTTTTTTTTTTTTTTTGTTTGTTTGTTTGTTTGTTTGCCTACATTAAAACAGGCCCTTATGGTCCTGGATCCATATCCATTATGGGGAGCGTCAGTCTGGTTCCTATTCCCCCAGCAAGTCAAAAAAAAAAAAAAAAGTAAAAAAATCCTCAGATAAATCGTTTACACACTCACGCATCCTTCTGTTCGGCCAAAGGATCCCTGATCAGCATTGATTACTCCCTGTTGCAGGAAGATTGACTGTCAGCTTGACGCGGTCCCCTAAGCGCCGCCTATCTATACAAGCATGACTGATGTAGTTGCGCATGGAGCCAATGTCTGCCAGGGCCCCTGCTTTACGACCTCCTACATCTGCCTCTACTACAATCGACTCACCCCTTTTGGACCTTTCTGCCATAGTCACCCAAAAAGCCATTAGATCATTCTGAGACCATGATTCCGATTCTAGCTCCTCTTAAACACTTACTCGGTCACATCGCATGAACAGAGCATCGGCTGGACTGTATGTGACCGCGGAGTGACACTAGTATCAGTAGCCAATACCATCATGCTGCTCTGAGAGGTCGAAGGAGTATCGAACCCGGCCGAGAAATCTCAGACACTGTTTAAGTGACTACCACYTCTACTGGCTCATCTGGTTTCCCTATTGGGAATTGGGCTTGGTCCCATTGGGACATCTAGCCTTGATGTGGCCTAACTCTTCAAACTGCATGCACTCCCCCCTGGAATGCCTCTCCTGCCAGATGCACTTTTCAAGTTTCTCTTTGACCCATGGTGGATCCCGGAGAATCTTGTCCTTTCCTGGACCCTTGGCTGACCCCCTCAATGTGCCAGCCTCCCTAGCCTTTGAGATGGCTGCGACTCCTCCCTCCCGAGCAGCAACCTTGTTGTCTCCCTACTCTTTCTAATCATCCGGGATTGAAATATCGTCTACGTCCTCCTGATTTCCCTGTGAATCTACAAAGAGGAGGTGCCCCTTCCTCCTCCAGACCTGGGGCAAGTTCTTCTTTTGTTCCCCCTACTACTGCAGCCCCCTGCATCCTAGCATTGCTCAACTTTGCCTCCAGCCTCCAGGGCCATCTTGCACATAGAGTTGAAGTTGTTCCTACTGGTGGTGGCCTTGTTGACTAGCAGACCCTTCATACTGTCAGCCAGACATCTCATACAATCAGTAAGAAGTATCTCCTTAGTCGTACCGCACACCAAACACCATGATCAGTTTCTCTACCTTCTAGGTGACAGCCCGCACAGACCTATACTTGATGGAGTTTAAGTTCTTCAGCTTGTTTGTGGCTCTCTGCGCTTGCTGCCTGTGATGCCATCTGGCCTCTACAAGGTTCATAAACTGATCCAGTGTGACATTGGCCGCCTATGCAACCATATCTCATGTCCATAGCCTGCCTCTGTTATCACGCCATGTAACCATCTCGCTGCAGAGCCCATTAGAGAAAGAATGCAGCAACTATCTCCTCTTTGTCTAAGTGTGTGTCTTTGGTCTGTAGACTCTGTACATACACAGGTAGAGACCGAAGCCAAGTGCCCAGGTTTGCATCCTTGTGGTCACCTGTGAACACCCGCTCGCTGCACCATGGACGTCAGTATGGGGGTATTTGGGAAGGCCCTCGTTATCAAGAATTCTGTCCTCGCGACCCTGTGGTACGCGTGTGCAGTGCACATACCTGGTAAGCGCACCTTCAGATATATAAAGAGGGCAATACATGCACACCTATGGTCGAGCGACGTGGAAGCACAGGACTCCATTTGTAGAGTCACTTGGACCAAGCTCATCCAGCCAAGAAGGTTTGGTGGAGTGGGCTTACTGGACCCAAGACAGCATATTATTTATTGCCCTGCAGTTACGCCAGTTGCTTTGGTACTTGCTGGGCACGGTAGGGGGTGTCTGGCAGGAAGTCGCCCAGACCCACTTGGCTTATGCACTCCACGTGCCGAGAGAGACGGTCCGACCTCTGCTTGGTCAGCAACACAGCAATAGGCGACATTCGCAGAGACACTGTGTGAGCAACAAAATTGGCACTGTGGAAGAAGATTCGCAGAGACACAGTGTGAGCAACAAAGATGCCGCCTACCGGCAACTGCCGATGCTGTCTACAACCAGCTGCTGTTTGATAAGAGATTCATCTGCGACGAGGCCGGTGATCCCTAGATTCTCTACCCCTGGCAGGGCCGGAGAGGGGCATTTGGATGGAAGTGGGTCGAGCAAGGAATCTATAAGGTGGGCCATATATGCGACAAACGACGAAAGGACTGGCGCTCTGACAACGACATGGTGGAAGCTCTGGAGGGGCTGATAAGACAAAGGCAAAGACTGCAAGATCTGAGGGAAGCCATCCCTCCCCAGTGGGTGGAGCTTCTCAGGAAGGATGAAGTAACAACGGAAGAGTGGTTGAAAGTGAGGGGACTGCGGAGACTGGAGATGGTATACAGGATAGAACCAGGTGGTGTCGGAAGGGAGACTGGAAGTCACCGGGTGGGTGGCGAATTTGGGTTATGAAGGACTAGGGGCTCCGCTGCAGGAGGTTGGTAGGCAGGAAGGGGGGTTCCCCAAGGTGGTGGACAAGAATCTGTTTGAAACTGTGGTGGTGTGCGAAGGAGGGAGGGAAGGGGAAGGATGCTACCTGCCATACCGGCTGGCAACAAGGAGACGGGACCTCACGTCGGATCCAAGGGAGTGGGAGTGGCCGTCCCAAAGGATGCAGACGAGAGCAGTCCCGCTACAGGATCTGACCACGAAGATTATTGACAAACTCCCTATTGGAGCAGGCGGACATTAGCGGAGAGCTTAGGGACCGCTGGGCCAAGAGGAGCTGGCTTCCGGACGTATGCCTCAACAAGTGGACGAAGAAGAGGTGGAACGAGCAATGTGCCGTCTTGGCAACCCTGCCAGATCAGAAACAGGCTGGGCTGCTATTGAAACGGTTTTCACCTTTTAGCAGTAGCGGATGCAGTACCCAGGGTTCGATCCCTAGACCTCACCCTACCGATGTACAGTATCTGTGTAGACCCCGAGAATTGAACCTGCGACCTGTGTATTCGTAGGCAGTTGGTAGACCTGTCGTAGGTCCATAGACAGCAGGGGTTCGATCTGTAGGTCTATAGCGTAGGAGTCTTAGTGAGTTCTGGAAGCTTAGCTGTAGACCTTCTAGAAGGTAGGCAAGTGGGCAAGTGGTCAAGTGGTGAGGCAAGTGGTGGACTAAACCGCAGTGCAACAGCAGTGCAACGGCGGTATGAGTCCACAGTCAGTCAACGGAAGGTCCAGTCAGTCCCAGTCCGGTCCAGCAAGTACCACAGGGGGACTGTAAGCACCAAGGGCCGATGGCAAAGGGCAGACCAACGAGTTTCTGAAGTATAAATCAAGAGGCAGCGCCCAGCCATTCATTCATTCCTGCGTGAGCCATGCGGAAGCGCTGCCACAGCGACTTGTGCAAGGAGGTCTGCAGATGAGCCCGGAGGACGCAGTGGGCAAGAGAGGAGTTAGCATAGCGATAGGTTAGAGGCAGCCATAGCTGCCATAGCTGTAGTTAGTAGTGAGCGTGTGTGTGTGCTCGAGTGTTAGGGTGATGCGTGTGGGATATCCAGGGTGATCCAGTGTATGTGAACAGTGAGATGTTTGGGCGCTGAAGTCGCCATAGCCAATTGAGAGTGAACTCGTATCTGAAAGCCATATCTCTGAGTTTTGAGTGGGCGCATGTCGCCAGTATACTGCGTTGCTGTTTACATGCATGAAAAGTGTGTTTGAGAACGAGTCTGATTGCACTATGGCAAATTTATCACCTGACGATCCCAACAGCACAATGGCTGGCACTCAGGAGCCAACACAAGGACCAGGAATGTGCTGCAGGGTGCGGACAAGTAGAGTCTATCTCCCATCTGTTTGTGCGGTGCCCGATAGTCAGGGCATTCTCGGAATGGTGAGCACACAACGTGGCAGACGGATCGCCGCTGGATGTCACAGAGATGGACGCCGCTGCCATCCTCTTATGGGCCCTCATGAAGGTGGATAGGTCCAGAAAGGAAGACGTGCTGGCTGCAGAAACAATACGAGCAGCGGCCCTGTGGGCCCTGTGGACCCTGTGAAATGAACGATGCAGACAGGGAACAGCCCCACCGCTCCAAGTGAGTCAAGAGAGGGCGTTGGAAAATATCAGGACCGCCCTTATGGTGGACCACTGGAGGAGCAGCCGCACGGAGAAGCAAGGGAAACAAGCGTTCTGGGAAACATGGAGCACATACCCACAACTGCTCAACCACGACCCCCAGACGGGCCGAATGCGGTTTGGCCCAATCTTAATGCGCCATGTACCTAGTCCCCAAGATGACGAGGACTGATCTCAACCGATGTATAGTTAGGAGGGATGGGCGGAGTTGTATGAGAGCTTCCGATAATGGGAGGGAAATAGTTGTATTACAGTACGGGGCAAGAGGGGGAGTGTTCACCTATAGAGGGGGGTAAGAGGGTAAAAGGGGTCAAGAAAATGCTGGGGCTAGAACATAGCAACATGCAGACATGTATAGTGCAGGACCCAAGGTAGTGTGGACCTTTTTCGGCCTTCTTCGGCCACTTTCGGTGCAAATACTACGAAGGATCAAGCATAGGTAGATAGGATTAAGGTTTAGGCCCTTTAGGGATAGGAAGGCAGGTTTAAAGCCAAGAAAAAACTGATGGTAGGAGAGGTAGGATATCAAGGACAGAAGGGTTCAGGGATACAGATGACATGGGGATCGGAGGCAGAGGAAATGCTGGGCTCAGGTAGACGTGGTGGGAAGGTGCGAGTAAGTAACAGGCGGCCCAAGGGGCTGCTAGGACCCCCCCCCCCCCGGTGCCTTGACCCCTTAGGGATTGTCCTGCAGTGTGCCTGGGTGCTGGTAGTAAGCTTCCCAACTGGCAGGACAATCCCTAAGGAAAAGCCAAAGGGTGGGGGAGCAGGTGGTGCTGGAGCAGACCACCCCTTGGATAGGCGGCTCGAGCCACAAGGGTAGGCTGACTATCTTTTCTGTCTCATCTTCCCCGCTGCTTGTTTCAAAAAACTTTGCTTGCCAGTGATAAGCAACCGGACAGATGCCCCGCAGAATAGAAGGGGCTGAGAGCTTTTTTGTTAAAAAAGAAAAAAAAAGAAAAAGTAGTAGTACTGTAGTACCAGTGATTCGGACATTTTTAATCTTCAGGATTTGACGGACCTTGAGGACTTGGAATTATTATGCAGCAGCAGCAGTGTAACTAATGCTGACGTCATTTTCAGTACTTTGCACTCTGAACCTGGCATGTTGAAAGTATACCACCTCTGTAAAAGAAAGAAAGAAAGAAAGAAAGAAAGAAAGAAAGAAAGAAAGAAAGAAAGAAAAGAAAAGAAAAGAAAAATTGATCAGACAAATCTGTCTATGGACAGTTAGTTATGCTCGACTCAAACGATGTATCCATCACCTGGATCGGGTCCACGGACAGAAAAAAAGCTGATTGGGATCGGGTCTG
Source organism: Chara braunii (assembly GCA_003427395.1). Lineage (NCBI taxonomy): Eukaryota > Viridiplantae > Streptophyta > Charophyceae > Charales > Characeae > Chara > Chara braunii. Next base: position 126,839 of record BFEA01000190.1, read on the forward strand.
TTTACTGAAAAAGCTGATTGGGATTTGGTTCATTGACAGATGGGTATATTCAATACTGAGTCCAGTGAACGATCACTACCTCCGAGCCTCATTTTCTTGCTGAGCCAGAAAAAAGAACTGCGCACCAAGATTTGCCGAAGCACCAGTGCGGCCCTTTTCTTCTCTTTTGGCTGGCACTGCCAATAATTGGGGTCCAGTAGCATTCATCTGAAGGACCGGCAATGTTACATTTTCGATGCTCCACGTTGCCTGGGGAAGGTAGTGGTGGTGTGACAGAAAGAGCTGAAATGGATCAAGTTTCATTGACAAAAAAAGAGCTGAAACGGACCAGGTTCATTGACAAAAGAGCTGAAATGGATCAGGTTCATTGACAAAAAAGATGAAATGGATCAGGTTCATTGACCAGAAAAAGCTGATTGAGATCCGGTCCATTCACAGACTGAGAACTGTGCTGATTCTGAAATTTTGACGCTGGAATGTGTGACTCGCTGAGATTCCCGCTTTCTTTCTGATGAGATTTCTATGTGTGTGTGTGTGTGTGTGTGTGTGTGTGTGTGTGTGTGTTTGTGTGTGTGTGCGCGCGTGCGTGCGTGGTTGGCGAGATTGCGTGTGTATGTATGAGTGCATGATTGCTGGTGTGTGTGTGTGGCCGCAAGGGTACTTGTATGTTTGGAAGGCCCTCAGCCCTGGTACTTACCTGTGGCGGCGCTTTTGTGGGGTTGCAGCGGGGACGTAGTGGTAGGCTAGCCCATGTAGCTGGAAAGCACTCAAGTAGCGGGTAGGCTAGGCCCGCGTAGCAAAGAAACACTCTAGGGCAGAGTTAGGCATGGTAGAGGGGACATATCAGACTTGCATTGTCCTCTGAACATCGAGGCAAGCCCCCCCCCACCCAGTAGTCTGCCATAGCCACCTACCAGAGAAGACGAGGAGGACGAAGGTGAAGGTCGCTGCTAACCATCACTTGTTCTTCTTCTTCCACCTCGTTGACTCGCATAGGAGAATAAAATAAAATCCGTTGGGAATGGTCATCCTCCTCGTTGACTCGCATGGGAGAAAATATAGTATACACTAACCAACCATCACTTGTTCTTCTTCCACATCACATGCCGACACAATGCACTGACTGCGACATGACGGCTGTGGCAGACCCATAACAGAACATGTCCACAACTTGAAATCTTATTGGAACGGTCATCCTCCTCATCGATTGGCAATAGAGAATATACTAAGCAGCACTCCTGCTGCATCACATGAAAAAAAAAAAGCAGCACTCCTGCTGTTCACATGAGCACGATGAGTCGGATGAGCAGAGTGCCACATGACGGCTGGCAGACTACATAACAGAACATGCTCACAACCTGAAATCCTTTCCATATGGTCACCATCATCGTTGACTGGCAAGGGAGACTAATAGAACATACTAACCGGCACAACCTGCAATCCTTTCGGAATGGTCATCCTCCTATTACTCCTAATCATCACCGATTGGTACTCTTTTTCCGCATCGCATGCGCACGATGCACCGATTGCCACATGGTGGCTGGCAGATTACATAACATGATAACAGGACATGTTCACAACCTGAAAAATCCTTTCCGAGCGCTCATCCTCCTCCACATTGAATGTTATGGGAGAAACATACTAACCGCCGGCACTCCCCCCTTCCGCATCGCATTGCCGACAATCCACTGACACTGACAGCAAATGACGGCATGACGGTTGGCAGATCCGCAGGACTGCTGCATACATATAACAGCACAGAGGTCTTCTTCTCAACTTCCCTGTGACCTGTGAAATGGTCATCCCCCTTCTCATCATCGAATGCCATGCAAGAATAAACTAACTAGTAACTGCCAACAACACTTGTTCTTCCACCCATTTACCGAATTGAAAAAAAAGTAAAAAAAACTTAAAAAAAAAACTTTTACGCGATTATTGTCACTTCGCCAAATTTGTCTTTTAATCCAGTCCCAAAGACTCCAAAGAGTCCACACTAGTTGTTGTTGTTGTTGTTGTTGTTGTTGTTGTTGTTTTTTTGCGTATCCTTTCTATTTGTTGAGGCAGAACCATTTTTGGTTCGCCGAACGCTTCTACATTTTCTGCCTCCTCCAAATTGAATTCATCGTCTCCAATCACCTGCTGACAATGCAGTGCCACATGGCAGCACTACGAATGGTCAGTGTGCTTCAGACCCACAGGAACTCACTCCTGGAACAAACTGGTCTTTCCCCTTGTCCTCCTGTGCGTACCGGCGACAAGATAACAAGTCGATATTTTCTTGTTCATAACTCGTATCTGCATACGGTCGATGGTCAACCGTCACCAACTTTTTGTTGACTTTAGAGTCTGGAAAAGGACTTGTCATATGATATAAGCCTATAACCACTGCGAGTGTGAGTGTACTTCACCGAGTCCTCACCGAGTTCACCCTCTCTTGCACGGGCTTGGCGTTTTTCCGAAGCAGCAACAAAAGTGGAATTGGATGACGAAGACGAGCGTACCGCCGTCATCATCCCACTTTCCGAGTGGACAAGTTAGCATGACAGCGCAACTCCTCGAAGACCTCCATACTCTCAGCGTCGAATCCTCCAGCAAACTGCAATTGGCAACAACAACAACAACAACAAAAAAAAAAAGAAAAAAAAAAAGGAGAGGGAGAGAACAGAGAAGCACCAAAAAACGACTCAGAGATAGATTGCCTTAACTAAAAATCAGTGACTGATTGAGCTCTGCTTCGGATATTCTTCCAAAACTTCACATATATATTATTATATTATATACCAATTTAGTAATTTATGCAATTTACCAACGAGCCTAGCTCAGTTTGCACACGCATGAAACTGTTGAAATACAGACTCAAGTTCGAATCCAGATCCTGGAACTAAATGCATGAAACCAAATAGTGCTGAATTACCTGGGGCCAGTCAGCTCGAAGGCAATATCTCAAGGCCGTTGCCTTTTTTTTTTTTTTTTTTTTTTTTTTTTTTTTAAGGAAAGCAGGGTTACCTGACCGAACGTTCGGCGGCCCCCGGGCTGGCCCCCGAACGTTCGGGCGTTCGGGGTCCCGTTCGGGGGCCGAACAACTCCAGGTTCGGCCCCCGCCAAAAAAAACTTCTGGGCTTAAAAATAAGTTTTTTTTTCTGAATTTGTTTTTGTGAGTTCTTTATGATGTAACCTACACGCCTATAAATTTTGAAGTCATTCTGCTAAGCCCAAAAAACATTAAAAATCGTCAAAGATGGGGGTGTCAAAACGTGCTCGCCCACTCACTATTTTGTTTTTTTTTCACTTTTCACTTTTT
>BFEA01000190.1:135386-150999 GCA_003427395.1 Chara braunii
ATATATCGTCACAAACAGAACTGCCCGGTAAACCGTAGGCAGAGAGAGAGAAGAGGACAACAAACGAGGGGCTGTGACAAACTGTTTCGTCGGAGTTTCACCGACTCATCAGGAGGCTATATAATTATTTTATTTTATTTTTTTGTGGGGTGCTGACAAACCCCGACCGATAGGTGCCGACCAGCTGATCGGTCGGTGGGGCGGCAGCCGACCAGTCAAGGGCCGCCGACCGTCGGGGGGTGCAACCCTGCTTGTATGTCTTGTAGTGTGGCTGCTGTGTTGGTGCTGCCTTGTGCTTCGCTGCGCTGTTACCATGTTGCTCGCCCGCTTGACCCTGTCGTTCCTTGCAGTTGTTTTTGGCGTTGTGCAGTCGTGTTGCCCCGACAGGATTGCCTAGGGTGCTTCGTTGAGTTGCTGCCTGCTGCTATGTTCCGCTTGGGGACAGCCTCTGCCTTCAACAAGGGTCGAAGGGTTCATGACCCACCATCAATACGGGCATTCCGCAGATTGTCAAAGGGTTCAGCCTCCTGATGAGTCGCTGCAACTCCGACGAAACAATCTTATCATCATCAGTTTCCTTTTTTTCTTTTTTTTTAATAAAAGAAATAGCATGCTTTATTATATATGGAGCAAAAGGAGGCCGGGAATCCCTCCACATCTCAACCCGGAAGACTGGGGCCATTACCCAGGTTTGGCTCTTGCTGCAACCCGGGTCCAGATACCAACTCTCCTATGATGCTTCATGCTATTCTCAAACAAAGAGTAAAACTGGATTAACAAAAGATAAAATAGCGAAGGTGAAAGAACCTGTGTACTAACTTTCCATCTGTCCCCATCTTGGGCCCTAAAACTGACCACTGTGACTCATCTTTCCCTTTACTCGCGACGCCTCCTCCTCTCTGTACACTCCACTTAAACCCTAAACCTTACGGAGCGGACAATTCGCTCAATCCCAAAACATAGCCTAACCTAGCTATCTCTTCCAGAGGTTGGAAGACTATGACTAGCCTTCCACTATTGCTGTCTTACCTATACCTTTTAAATAACTCTTCAATACGCCAAACCCTCGTTGCCTCTTGTTTGAACCGTCTATCTTTCAAAGCAGTGGAAACTCGGCGTCAAGCCTACTAATGTTGCTATCTTCCCTTGGAGCAAAACCCTCTTTGGAAAATTTTCCGTTAGGTCCTTGGCTTGCATTGGGTTTTGCTGGGCCTGCTTGCGGATTCCCTTCCATTGAGCCCGGACGTCTGTTTCCACTAGATTGTAGAGCATCTCCTTCGCTTCTTGCCTGTGCATTTGCTTATTTCCGGTGGCCTGCTGGCATCTGCGCTTCCATATCGTCCATAGTACATATTGCCTTATAAGCTGGAAAGTGCGCTTCTGGTACTGAGGCCCTACCGCAGGAGGGTCACTTCCTATCAGAAGTGTCTCCTCTCCCTCAGGAAAGGGGGAGTCTGTAATTTTACCCCAGAGTGACATGGCCACATCCCATAGATATACTGCTTCTGGGCAAGAGAGGAGGCAGTGTCGCAGGGTCTCCGGTACCCCTTCCGTGCATTGCGTGCACTGTTGACTGGAGGGATCACGGTGGTGCTGACTGTGACGCTCAAGAAGCCATGAGTTGGCCGGGACTGCCACGTGGAGGATCAACCACTGCAGACTCCTTACCTTGCTTAAGCGGATCTGGTGTAGGGATGACCATGGTAGTCTTGTCACGTTTTCCTTCAGCACCTGCATTCTCTTCTCCCATCTAAGTGCAAAGGGTTCAGCTAAGGGTGATGAGCGCTTCCTGAGTCTGTAGCCCAGCTTGGTTGTATCGTGCAGTATGTTGATTCTTCTAGTTATGCCTAGTGACCCCCCCCGAGGTTCCATGCCCACTCCACTGGGTCAACCTCCAAGTCCTGAATATCCGTTACTGGCGCAAAGATTGTGAACTCCTCTGTCTCTATCACCCTCACTTTCCTCAGCTGGTCCTTTTTTATGGAGATCTGGATGGCCATACCCTTGTCCAATTGACTTGTATAGGCCCCTGGGGATTGGATTGTGTACATCTGTGCGCTCAGCCATTCCGCTTCCCGGTCCCACCTGTCCCCCAATTCTAAATGCTTTCGTTGGAGCGTCCTTATTGCACCAGGCTGCCCAATCTCCGCAACCCCAATGCCGTGGCCTCCGGAGTAACCTGACCCACCCTTTCGGGATTAAGGACAAGATCTCGCTCAGGTTCTCTGCCAGCCTGTGGCTCCCCTTCAACACCTCCCTTAGCTCTCAAGCCGTCTTCCATTGCTGTTTATCTTCCGACCAGTCTGAGAGGTGTTTGACCTGCCAGATGCCATGCTCCAGCCAGGTTCCCCACTTGGTGTCTTTAGACGTAAGAGTGCGCGGTTTCCCCTGCTGATCCTTAACCCATGGACTGCAGAAGAGGGGTTGTCTCAGGACTTCCTCCCTTGTGCTTGGTTCCTTGACTTTCGTTGGGAAAATTTCCATCCAACTTTTCAACAGTTGAGCTCAATATGACCCTCCCCTAGGGCCTCCTCCTTCTGTTCCTCCGTCGTTCCCACTCCTTCCTTTCTTTGCCCAGCTCTTACTCAATAACCAGAAGGTTCCTTCCATGTTGGAAGGCGTTTTGAACTTGGTCTGTTTCCTAATGTGCTCCATAGCTAGAGGGGCCCAGGGTAGCTGCGGGTGTGTGTTCAGCTTCAAAATCCATTTTTTTGAAGTGCCTTCAGTTGCTGTTCCGGATCCAGTATGCCCAGTCCCCCTTGGTCTTTGGATTTAATGACATGCCGCCAAGCCACCTTGGAAATAAAATGTTGCTTAGTTGGGTTCGCTGTCCACAGGAAAGCCGTTGATTCTCTTCTTAGTTCCTTCATTGCCTGGTCTGGTGGAGTCCATATCGAGCCAGCGTACCACATCATGGAGTACACTGAGGTATTAAGAATGAGGGCTCGTCCAAATACAGATGTGTAAACCTGGGACTACGCACTGATCCTTGTTAGCATTTTTGCCAGAAGTTCCGGCGCCATCGAGTGGTGAGGGCCTGAGTCCGCCAGCCAAACCCCTAGATACCACAAGGGTTCAGCAGTTGAGACTCAACTCATCCCGCCGTAGTTCACTGGGTGGAGTTGACCCTCTTCTGTCCATTGTACCAACCCATTGTCTTGGGCCAATCGATTCTCATTTCTAACGCTAGCTGGAAGGCACTCATTGCCCTTGTGAGCGCTTCGAAGGAGGAGTCTGAGGCCCATATCAGAACTGTTAGGTCATCCGTGAAGAGTATGGTTGTAGGGCTGTCTCTTATACACATCTAGATGTGTATAAGAGACAGTATCAGAACTGTTAGGTCATCCGTGAAGAGTATGGTTGTAGGGAGCTTGGCGCTCATTGCCCTTGTGAGCGCTTCGAAGGAGGAGTCTGAGGCCCATATCAGAACTGTTAGGTCATCCGCGAAGAGTATGGTTGTAGGGAGCTTGATGGTTCTACCTAGCTGGTCTGGTTCCGCTACTAACCTGTCTATCGTGGGGTTTTTGAGGGACTTGTAGTTTTTACTTTTGTGTGTTTGAGTGTCGTCCTCCCTCCCCACCTCCCCCGCGCCCTCCAGCCATTGTCTTTTGCTGCTGCCTGTTGTCCTATGACAAGTTGGATTTTCTTTATGAACTTGCACTTTCTTTGTCTTGTGCGTTTATGTATGGTCTGCCCTCGAGCCTTCCCCCCGCTGCTGCTCGTTGTCATTGCTTCCCTGCCTTTTGCCTTATTGAAGTTATAGTCCTTTTTTCTCCCTATCTTGTGGTGTTTGTTTGATGTGTTACCGTGTGTGTTTGAGTTCGCCCACAATGTGCAGTGGGAGCACGGATGCTCGTGTAGTCCGCCATAGTCATCCCACCTTCCAGTACAGGATGTGTCTGCTCCACACGTACAAGTTTTTGTTCCTGAGCATGCTCGTGTAGTCTGGCATAGTCATTTCCCACCTTCCAATACTGGATGTGTCTGCACCACACCTACAAGTTCTCGTTCTTAAGGTGCGCCAATGGATTATTTCGGAGATTTGATGGTAATGATGTCTCTTACAATCGTGCGCCTTGTCGCACACACCCTTTCACACACACACACACACACACACTCACATACTCTTACACGTGCCCCAACAACCGTCTACTGCATCATGTTATCTTTCCTCCTGCCCCTCAACCACACACACACAGAGATGCGCCGGGCCTGCCAATTCCCCAGAAATTGTTTTGCAAGGCACATTACCCAAAACGATATGACCGATAGGCCCTCCAGAGCAGAAGGTCAGTGGAAGGCCTGCCAGTCCTTTTTTTGGCCATGTGGCCTTTCGGTGTGCAGGTAGGAAAAAAGAGGGCAAGCATAGAGGCCAGGGAAAAACTGGAGGGATGGTGAAGGGGCCAGCGAAACAAATGGAGGGGTGGCAGACCCTACTTCGCAGTCTGTCTGACTCTGTCATGGCGGGCCAGGTCCCTCCATTTGTTTCCCTGGCCAAAAATTGGAGGGCTCAGGTTAGCCCTCCATGACAGACTGCGATGTAGGGGTATACCACCCCTCCATTTGTTTCCCTCGCCAAAAATTTGGAGGGCTCAGGTTAGCCCGACAATTTGGAGGGCAGGTTAGCCCGCCAATTTGTTTCCCTGGCCAAAAAATTTGGAGCGCAGGTTAGCCCGCCAAAAATTTGGAGGGCTCAGGTTAGCCCACCAAAAATTTGCCAAAAATTTGGAGGGCAGGTTAGCCCGCCAATTTGTTTCCCTGGCCAAAAATTTGGAGGGCAGGTTAGCCCGCCAAAAATTTGGAGGGCTCAGGTTAGCTCTCCATGACAGACTGCGATGTAGGGCAGATTGGAATTCTTGGGTGAGTCTGAGTGAGGGCCAACAAATGGAGGTAGGGCATGTTCACACAAGAATTTCCGATCGTGGGTGCACACAGCCAAAAATGAAGGGCTGGCAGTCGTGTGCTACCGCGCAGAACCTACCGTGGCATGAACAAAAAAAAAAAGACAACTCCTATAATACCATCCAAGGCATGGTACCAGACAGCAAGGATATATGGTTCATGCTTCTTTCTTGAACAGATCAACCCGCAATCCCCGCAGTTAGGTACGGCAGAAACAATCAACTGGCAATCACTGATTTCAGTGATGGTGTCGCATGAAATCAATTGCTGATGGCTACTTGATTTCCTGTTCCACCATCAATGATTTCGGTAGCGTGTCGGGCGATTACGCCAATGATGATCGTGATGACGACGGTAACGACGACAAAAACAGCAACGCAACAACAAAACCATGACTGCGGTTAAACCACCAGTACTTCCTAAAGTCGTGCCCGTTAACGGTACGCGATTTTAGGAAACGTACGGGCCACTACAGGAGCGCCCAAATTCATCCAACTAGAAACGTTTCTACTCTATTTTTTTCCGCGGCCGATAGCTGGGCCAAGTACTGGTGGTTTAACAATGACTAAAACAAGGTCAACGAGTGCAATGCCAAAAACATTCACAGCAACAAGAACAACGATGACGATGATGATGATAACCAACATCATCACCGACCACAAGAATGACAACAACAATCATCACCACAACCACCACTACCAACAACAACAACAACAACAAGAAAAAGCTCACCAGAGAAGATGCGAAGGACTTTTAAGCGGACTACTTTACAAACACCTTTCCCCGCCTCTCCTTTCCCCTGGTTTGTTTAGGTTTAGGAGATTAGTCATTCACTTCTTTTTCTGTGTCTTTTCGAGACTCAAATTTGCGATTTGGTAACGCGATCAACCAAACAACAACAAAAATGGTCCTCCCTTGTTCTCGTAACTGTGGTCAGACTTACGGTCATCATTGCCGTGGTTGTTTTCTTGGCTGCGATGGTTCCGGTGTGCCTATGCTTGTCCCAGTTGTTGTGGTAGTGATTCTGATCATTTTTGTCCCAGCCTATGCTTGCCCCAGCATTGTGATGGTTCTGATGTGCCTATGCTTGTCCCAGTTGTTGTGGTGGTGGTTCGGACCATGGTTGTTCTTCCTGTGCTTTTTATAGTGGTTGTTGTTGTGGTCGTGGTGGTGGTGGTGGCGGTAGCAGTAGCAGCAGGCACATTGGTGGCAGAAGTCGAAGAAGCCGAAGAAGATGAAGAAGCCGAAGCAGCACCGATTAATCAGTACCCTAGGTTTCTGTCTCCTATTCTGAGGAGCATTGGTTCCTTCTCCACAGGACGTTGGGAAGTCAAAAAAATACAAAACAACAACACTTCCTCCCATTGAGACCAACGGAACCCCTGATCAGCATCAGCATTGATTACTCCTAAGATGGTGGATTGAATGTCAGGTATGGCTATCCTTTTTGAATTAGAGAAGAGAACATTTAAATTCGTCGAATCATTAATAATTTAATACTTGCCAGGTATGGCTATCCTTCTTGAATTAGACGAAGACTCGAAGAGAATATTTGGGCTACTTGGGCCGCCGCCCAACAGCTCAGGCTGGGCATCTGGGCAAGTCGCCCAGGGTACCTGGGCATGCATGGGAACAAGTGGGGTCTTTTTTTTTTTTTTTTTTCCCCCCGTCAATGCGGGTTTTCCGCGCATGCCCAGAGGAGCCCAAATCCAGGCTCGTTTCGCTTTTCAAGTGTTGGCTGTCAAGGGGCCAGGGAAGGGGGGGTATAAATTGGTTTCAAAGGGACCAAAGGGGGTTTAAAGGGGGGTGCCTTAGTCTGATTCTGTTATTTTCTTTTTTTTTTTCCCACCTTCGATTCCATGAGGAATTCTGATGGGACCCCTCAGCCAAAAACCTGTTTGCAACTTCGCATTGCAATTCAGACGTGTGTCCGGGCACAAGTTGGGTGCCCCCGGGCGCCCGGAAAACCAGCCTAGGTTATTTTTTCAAACTTCAAAATCACATTACAAATTTTAAATTTACAAAATTGAATATTTATTATTTACTTACATCAAGTTACATGTACAAACTTAGTAAATTACAAATAACTTGAAATAAGGTGATCTGTTTGTTTAACTTTGTTACCCTGTTTAAACTCTAAATTTGCATTAGAAAATGCCTGCAAAAAAGAAGAACAACAAGTCCGAAAAGCCGACTTCAAAGTGTTTGACCCTTTCGGTGAGTGCACGCATAAAAAATAAAATACATACTTCTGCAGCATCGACTGGATCCTCTTGCAAGCTGTCTCACACGCGAGGGACTCGTCGATGTCGAAGTCCAGTATGTCCTTCTCTAGCCTCTGTAGATCCCTGAAACCGAATGCTGCCTCCCTGAGGGCATCAACTTTGACTTCAGGCCACTCGAAATGCTTCAGCACTGCACGCTCATCGACCTTGGTTGATGACACATTGATACAATCGAAAACAGAAAGGGTCAACCATCTTGCAAGAGGCAGAAAAATACCCAGGTCTTCTTCATCTAACGGATTCTAACGCCCCAAGGGGTTATGTCCCACTTTACCCTGCTTCCTTACTTTCGTCCATTGATCTTGGTAATCTTTTTCTTTTTTTTTTCTTTTTTTTAAACACCGGCAGTCACAGATAGGAGTGATGGTGTGGTGTATGTTCGATCTTGGTAATCTAAGATCGAGAATGAAGAATCTGAGTGAGTGTCACCTTGCCCCATGAGCTCATAACCACACAAACGCCAGGTTTCGCCTACTACTGTCTTCACCCGAGGAGAACGCCTGGTCTGTATCTAGACTGAAAGTTGCAGCAAAAGCACGGCTATGATGACCGGGCGTTGTATTTGCGTGAAGACAGTAGCGGCGAGGTCCCACTTTACTCCAATTACTCATTTTAACGGTCATTGATCTCCACAATCTACGGTCGGGAACGAAGTATCCGGGTAGGTAGGACTTCATCACAGAAGCACAGAGACCACACACACACCGGGATTTGCAACAACCATTGCCCAATTAGCCATTAGAGATGGTTTGAGTGATTGTAGACGTGTACAGAAGTGTCGACATCTTGACATATATCTATATATAGATATATACTACGACTTCGCTAGCTTCCTGCTACGGTTTTCTCCGGTCAGGTCGAGCGGCAGTGGTCGGGGCCATCACTACGCGGCCATGCTGTCCCTCTAGTGCCAGCGGCGTGTCTGGAGTGTATTTTTTGGCTGTGACAGACCTTTCTTTGTTTCGTGGGTGTTTTGCTGGCTTGTGATGGGGTGTGAACCGACASYCTRTAKAGTTTTCCATCTKGTGTGGGTGAGTGATAGTCTACTTTGAYTTTGGTTAAGGTGGATTATCACTTACAGTGTAATCAGTGAGGGGATTCTACAGACTGTTGAGGGTTCAGCCTCCTGATGAGTCGGTGAAACTCCGACGAAACAGTTTGTCACAGCCCCTCGTTTGTTGTCCTCTTCTCCCTCTCTGCCTACGGTTTACCGGGCAGTTCTATTTGACGATATATATCGTCACAAATATATATATTGGCGCTCTGATATCATGTGACAATATATTGTCACATAACTATGAACTAAAAGAGCGCACTTTGCGAAACAAACGGCAAAAATAAATATATATCGTACGCAAACATATGACGATGTGGTGCAGATTCCAGAGCGAACGGCATATATGAGTAATACAGTTTTACTCATGTACACGAGTTTTGCTTATACATGGGTTGGTACAAAGGGCAAGCAGCCTCAACACAGGAAGCGGAGGGTCCTAGAGATAGAAGAAGAAGAATTTTTCAGATGCACTCTGTTGGATGCCCCATTTTCCCAAATCATTCACTATACCCAGAGGACCCATGCAATGCTAAACCATCATTTACCCTAAACCCTACACTGTCATCTCTAGTCCCAACTCGTTACTTTCCCTCACTTCCCTTGCGGCCGTCTCTCCTCTCCCTGTCTCTCCTTACCCTGTCTCCGTCATCTCTTTTTCACAGCTTGCTGACTGTGATTCCAGGGCAACTCATGCTTGAACGCCACCAACATCGTGAACCCTAAACCCTAAACCCTGATGCACACAGAGCCGCAGTAGAAGCGGAGAGTTGAAAGAAGAACGAAAAGAAAGACTGTGTTTTATTCCAAAGAAAGAACTATACAGCAAAAATAAGGCACCAAGTACGGTTCGAGTGTGCTTCATGCTGCGCCAGCAGCCTACCTCAGTTGGTAGAGCAGACAAGCGGCATTCAGGAGGTTGTGGGTTCCATTGCCCACCCCAAGTCATCCTTTCCATCCCCCTGCACCCCCCTGCGGTCCACTTTGGATTCACCAGCTGAGATAGTTGGGTACCCACCCCTCCTGGCTGGTCCTGGCAGGAACAAGGGTCCTGCCATCCCTCACTACGGGGGTTAGGAGACCCAGGTACTACTCCCCGCACAGAGCAGGGCTTGCGAGTAATATCCTGACGAGTCCCCCCTGGTCTGTACTCAGCTCGGTATTGCCCCAGACAACTTAGCTAAGAAAAAAAAAGACTAGTCTTCTTTGTTTTTGAGATAACTCTAGTTGCCAAAGTTTTTTTTTTTTTTTTTTTTTTTTGAAAACAGGGTCTTATGGTCCTGGTTCCTTCTATTCTGGGGAACATCAGTCCGGTTCCTATTCCACCGGGAAGTCAGAAAAGATATTACATTGCAGCAGGAACTCACGCTTCCTTCCGTTTGGCCAGGACCCCTGAACACCATTGATTACTCCACCATTGGTAGAGGATTGACTGTCAGCTTGCCATGACTCACTCTTCTCTCTCAGACCTGAAAAGACCAGTTCTGCCAGATAGTATTATGTCACCAAGAAAGAGCTCGCCCCTTATTTTTGCTTGCCTGTGCTTCCCCACCCATCAATCCTGCCCATCAGTCAGAGTATCCCTTGTGCCCTTGAGCCTTCCCCCTTCTTTTAAATTCCACTAAACACCTTAAACCCTACACCCTACCCCTCGCTTAGGATGCATTATTTCCTCTATGGGTGTCTCAGGTTTCGCTTAGCTCAGATGTCTTTCCAAAACTGTTGCGATCTGGTTCTGCCCACTGGATTCTGAATTGTGCCAATCTTTCCAGAGTAGTCTATCATCCCGGGGTTCCGCCACCTTGCCTTCCAACAGCCATAGCCTGCTGAATCTCTTCCTGACCTTATCTTGCGTGTCCTTGTCCTCCGGCATCGACCGCCTCTGTCTCCACCATCTGCTCCAGATTTCTTCTGCCTGCAACAAGGTTTTTGTTTCCCCCCAATACTTTTTATCGCAGGTTGGAGAGGCCTTCAATGGTTCTGCCACGTCTTTCCTTCCAGATGATCCACAGTGTCACTTTCCTGTTTGGACTCAATTGTTCTGCCACGTCTTTCCTTCCAGATGATCCACAGTGTCACTTTCCTGATTAGTCCAAACCACAGCCGTTCTGTCTTTAAGAGATGGTCAGGGAGGTTAGTCCAGAGAAGAAGTCGGATGGGGTGTTCGGGGAAGGGCGAACTAAAGAGAGAGTCCCATAGAGCTGATGCCCTTGCCCAGTATTCTGTGGCTTCGCTGCAATAGAGTAGGCAATGTACTATGTCTTCTTGGCTCCCTCCGGTGCAGACCGTGCACAGGTCCGAGCTGCTAGGATCGTTTTTGTGTCGTCTTATATGTAACCATTTATTGACCGGTAGTGCGGCATATGTGATAAGCCACTGAAGGCTTCTGATTTTGATCGGTTTTATAGTTTTGTATCTTTTCCAGGGGATCTGGGAGAGGTTGTCAGCTTCCTGTCCTAATAATTTCTGCCATCTGTTTCTGATTACCGGAGTTGGGTCTTTTGTTTTGACCAAAAGTTTATATCCGACTTTAACTGCGTAATTGTATATCGGGACCCTAGAGTTGATATTCCTGTCTTTGTCTGGTGTCCAACCCCATTCTGCTGGGTCAAATTCCAGGTTCCTCACTGCCGTCTCTGGTCTAAAGATCTGTTTTGGCCATTGGCCTAACACTCTTATTTTTTGAAGTAAATAAAACTCCATAACTACCGTCTCCACATCCTTGTTAAGTATCAATGGTGTGCCTTGAAGCGACGAAGAAATCAGGAAGGACGAAAAGACGGCTTGTGTGGTTGACCCCGGGTGTATATGAGAGAATTGATATGCTCTTGAGGGGGGGCATTCCTGCACCTGAAGTCCCCACTCCCCAGTCTTCCATGGTACGGCTTCCTTTAAGATATCTTTCCAGTTTGTAGGGATTTGATCCAAGATATAGTGAAGGTTGGGTCCTCTTTTATGACAGCCCTTCAGTAGCGTGTTCAATTCTTGTTCATTTATCCATTCCTTTCTTTCTTCCTTCCATAGGTGACCAACTGTCCATACTCCGTTTTTGACCCAAGAGAGCCATCTCTGTTCTAGGACAAGGGGATTGTTTGCCTCGTCAGTCACCCAGCTGTTACCAAAAAATGGTTGTCTTAGGACCTCATCTACGGACCTTGGCCTGTTTACTCTTTTTGGTATTATTTCTCTCCATATCCGGATCACTCTAGTTGCGAAAGTTGGCTATAGTTATCTCAAAGCTAACTTTGGCAGAAGCACATATTTATCTCATAGTTAGCTAGTATAGTTATCTCATGGCTATACTAGCTGCTAAGTTGGCTATCCTAGCAAACTATGTAGCAGCCCAGCCAGCTAAATCAGTGTATAAACTTACTATAAACTTAGTATAAAGTACTATACACAGGCAACATAGTTATACTAGTTGACATTTGCTGCCAAAGTTGGCTATACTAGCTAACTATGTAGCGGCCCAGCCAGCTAAGTCAGTGTATAGAGTAATATAAACAGACAGCAGCACATGCATCTGTCACCAGATACGCTAATCTGCGTTAAGATGCGAAAACGGAGGTGAGTTTGCCACATGTCAACAGAGCTCATATCAGGCAGGTCAGCTTAATCCAGGTTAGTAATTCTCATTTCTCACTACACGAGTGACTTCTATGATCGATCCGCTATATAGTAAATCAGCATATGAAGTTATAAACAGACAGTATCGCGCATAGCTGTCATCAGGTAAGTTAATGTATTAACTTATTAAGGTAAATCACCAGAGTTCCCACGAGCCTCTTAAGTTGACGAAGCTACCTTCCAAGGCTTGCGAGCCTCCAACTGTTCTGTTTCATAGTGGCTTTCAGCGCTCACTACTACTGGCCCGGGCCCGAAGCATGATGGCCCTACAGCATAAACCGGTGCCAGCTGTCAAGAGCTCATGTCAGGCCAGTGTCAGAATGTCAGATAAGATGGGACACTAAGGTAAGTTTGCCTTCTCATGACAGCCAGATCACTGACCGAAAAAAAAAAAAAAAGATCACCTTAATGATCCAGCCTTTACTATACAGCTATTCCACAGCTAAACGTACTAGCTACTTTTGAAGGGAGAGAGAGAGAGAGAGAGAGAGAGAGAGAGAGNGAGAGAGAGAGAGAGAGAGAGAGAGAGAGAGAGAGAGAGAGAGAGAGAGAGAGAGAGAGAGAGAGAGAGAGAGAGAGAGAGAGAGAGAGCGTGCACACTGCACACAGATGGCATTACCAGATAAGACAGTTCAGAGTCGAGCCACTCCACGAAGAGTAGAATGTCCTCAATAACAGCATACTCCGCATTGTGAATCTCCTCCACAAGTTTGTTAACAAATTCTGCTTGCGTTTCCACATCCTCCTTGATCTGCAAGGTAACCAGCACAGATGGTACAACAGGATGTCATGAGTGCATGGACGAGTGGGCTGTAAATGCTTCATCATCTAGTCTAGACAAAATTTAGAAATGTGATTCATGCTACTATACAAAATAGTAAAATACAGCATAACAACAACAATGAATCCAAGTTGGGAACGAACCGCCCAGAAAAGATCAACTAATAACTGTTTCGTTTCGCACTCCGCGTCAATCTTTCACCACAGAAGAGCGCCTTGAAAAGACAATTTCATGGAAAGAGTGTCTGTCCTTGAAACATGGGAAAAGAGCGTCTTCCGAGGGAGGACTTTCAGGTTCCAGTCCTGACACGAAAGTTTGTGTGTCCTCTTATGCACGGTGCACAGCTTCGGTTGAGTTTCAGTACAAATTCTCGCACGACAAATTGGCCCTAATACCGCCCTATGTTTCCAGTCAATGGCACTTACATAGGAGTGGAGGTCACAGTCCAAGCAAAAAAAAAAAAAAAAAAAAAAAAAAAAAAAAAAAAAAAAAAAAAAAAAAAAAAAAGTATTTCGATTCTCGAAGGCTCAGGGAAAAAAAAAAAAAGGTTAAAAAACCCTTGCAAACTCACCGCCATAAGGTATGCAGACCGGCTCTCCATCTCTTCAATGAGCTGTCCCCTTGGATTTCCTTTCTGCAGTGCCCCTTTCTGGACGGTCGTGGTGGAAGCATCTCTACCGGCACCCCTCTTCATAAGCAGCTGGTAAAGTCTCACCACCTCTGGTGCCCTCTGAATGGCAGCATCCTTCATCCCATGCCCTTGTGCCATCCCGAGTCCCCGCTTCATGCCATTGGATCCCGCAATCGGAGGCGGTGGGGGTACGGAAAGAAGGAGACCAGGACCAGATGCTCCCTCGCTGCCAGTTTGAGGCAATGACGGCAGAGGCGGCGGCGGCGCCAGTGGTGGTGGGAGAGGTCGGCCGACTGCCCCAGAGCTTGGCACGTTACACGCTGCTGAATCAACAGGGTCACTACCTGGACGACCAACTCCTGGTCGCTCGGACGGCTTTGGGGGTGGGCGTAGCTTCCTCGGCTTCAGCCTATCGTCAGATGCATCCTTGGTTTTCCCACCCACCCTATTCTCCAACGCAGCACCCGATGGACCCTTCATCATCTGTTTGTCATTTTCATCAACATCCTGCCCTTTTGCTGGAATTTTCAATCTCTTAACAACTGGCCGCGTCTTTCTCTCCTTGTTCTCCTTCGCCAAACTACCAGCAGACCCCACAGAGCCAGCCGCATTCCCTGTTTTCACCGGTTTGTCCTTCTTGTCAGGAGACCTTTTGGCAGCTCCGTCGGAGCTTTGTGGTTCTCTAGAATCCGCAGCTGCTGCTACCATGCCTTGGTCTTCCACTGCAGCACCGCCCTGCTCCGCCGCGTCCTCTGAGAACCTCTGTGAGCGCCTCCCGTCTGCACGCCGCTTTTCTCCACTTCTTCCATCCACTCTCTCTCTCTCAGGATGCCTTTCCCCGCTACCCCCCGCTCCTCCTCCTCCCCCTCGTGTTGCCTTCGCACGACCCTCGTCCTCCTCTTCGACAATCAAACTGTTGATAGCATGATCATCCATATCCAGATCAATGGACGACGGCGATCCATCGCCTAACGAATCCCTCCGGACCGTTATCTCCGGATCACCTGGCCTCCATTTGTGTACTGTAAGCTCATGCCGCATGCAGGCGTTTACCCACCTAAGGTACATCACTTCTTGGACATCGTCAAATCGGCTATCGTGTAGAGATTCAATCTGATATTCCAACTCCAATTGTTCTTGTCGCGCAGCAACAATCCTCTGTTCGCCTTCCATTGTCAGTTGCCTCTGCTCAGCCAACAAAGAATTCCACAAGAGAGCATCCATCCATGCTACCACAAGATCAGCAGGCAACATGCCTTACCCCCTCCATCCGCAATTTGCGGAAGCCGGTTTTCAGCATGAAAAATCAAACAGCTGATTTTCGGCGTGAAACTGAACAAATCAGCATATGGAACGGAACAACGCTCCAAAACATCACCAACCAGACGCTGCCCAGCAGTGCTATCCAATGCTCCATAACATCACTCACTGCAGCGATACATCATTGATCCTTCCTTCACTGCTGCACTTGTTGCAAGTTGTTGAGCCAAAGTGACATCAGGAAAAAGATGTCTTTACAATGTTGACATGCTGTTTGCGACGATGGAATCTGAGGGATAGGATGACATATCTGCTTAACCTTAGACCTTTAACCTTACAAGTTAGAACCTTTTTTTTTTTTTTTTTCTTAGAAGCTGATAAGCAACCGGACTGATGCCCCCCAGAATAGAAGGGGCAGTTTTGTATTGTTTAAAAAAAAAAAAAAAAAAAAAAAGAAGAAGAAGAAGAAGAAGAAAAAAAAAAAAAAAAAAAAAAAAATCCGAAAAAAAAAAATGTTGTGTAGAATCGCAATGCAAACGACTTTTGGCTGAGGGTCACATTATAATCTGTCTCTTATACACATCTAGATGTGTATAAGAGACAGGGGAGAGGTTGTCAGCTTCCTGTCCTAATAATTTCTGCCATCTGTTTCTGATTACCGGAGTTGGGTCTTTTGTTTTGACCAAAAGTTTATATCCGACTTTAACTGCGTAATTGTATATCGGGACCCTAGAGTTGATATTCCTGTCTTTGTCTGGTGTCCAACCCCATTCTGCTGGGTCAAATTCCAGGTTCCTCACTGCCGTCTCTGGTCTAAAGATCTGTTTTGGCCATTGGCCTAACACTCTTATTTTTTGAAGTAAATAAAACTCCATAACTACCGTCTCCACATCCTTGTTAAGTATCAATGGTGTGCCTTGAAGCGACGAAGAAATCAGGAAGGACGAAAAGACGGCTTGTGTGGTTGACCCCGGGTGTATATGAGAGAATTGATATGCTCTTGAGGGGGGGCATTCCTGCACCTGAAGTCCCCACTCCCCAGTCTTCCATGGTACGGCTTCCTTTAAGATATC
>BFEA01000190.1:166330-195987 GCA_003427395.1 Chara braunii
TGAGGATCTACTCTGGATACTACTCATAGCTACATACTAACCCTCTACTACTAATGCTAACTCGCTGGGCAGCTATGGCTGCATCACTTCCAGCGTGCAGGCTTCTTCCTCCCTCCAGCGCGTCTTCTCCTCCAGCGCTGCTCCTCCTGACTCAGCGCACAAGTGCACCAGCACTTCCACGCATTGCAGCCAGTGGAGATCTGGCGAGGAATGAGGCAGGCAGCTCTTTTTATAGTGCTGGCCACTCCTCGCTGGGTCTGCATTGGCTCAATTCAGCCTCTCCCTTTGTCCCAGACCCTGCATTGCATGTGTCCCAGTACAGTCCCAATGAGGTTCAACTGCTGCTGAGGCACTTCGGCCTGGATTTGGACTCGAAAGTCTGGATCTGGACTGACCCCTTGACTTAGACCAGAACTGGGACTGTGCCTACTGACTTCACTTTCGGACAGGCACAACTCTAAACGAACAGACACATTTACTACTTGAACAGGCACTTTCCATTGCACGAACAGGTACACTGCCTGCACGTACAGACACACCCTTACCCGAACAGACATGACATACACATCTCCTGGTGAAAGGTAAGTCTTTTGACAATGCCCTTTGCCTTAGATTTAGATGTGCCTGTTGATAGAGAACTTGACCTTTGACCTGTTTTCACGTTTCTGAGCCCTGGCAAGATACCTTTTCACAATGGTTTACTTTTACAAGGCCCGTGCTGCTCTATCTTTACAAGGCCTGAGGCCTATATTGGGCAAAGGCCCTTTTAATACAGTATACATGGTCTATGTTTTATGTGTCGGTGCCAGTTCCTAAATGTTTCACACTGTTATCCACGTCTATCCGTTCTCTCTTTGTCTATTTCGCCTATGTTATACGTGTATGTTACACTGTGTCCATCCCATAACTTTTCTCTATGTTTACCTTTGTCTATGCCTTCCTTCCTTGACTATTTTAACGCCATGCCACTGTCGATTGTTGAGAACACCAATGTCAAGTGTACCCTCTCACTGTCTACATAATGTTTGGCCAAAAACGTTTGTCATTTCTATACGATAATGTCAAGCCGACCTTTGTCCCAATCCCGGCATTTAAGTTGATTTAACCATCATTGTCAATTAAGGCCGGGTAGCGTCCCAATCCATGCTTAGCTATGGATGAAAAATGTCATGCCGATCTCTGCATCTATGGAGTCCCCGACGCTCATTCAACAGTATGTAAAAACCTGCTGTACACAGGCCTGTGTGCAATTACCATCGCAGACTTCGGTCAGATTGTGACCATGTTTTGCCTGACAAAGCCGTTGGTTGTGTGTTCGATTCTCAAATTCGACATCAATGTTTTTTACTGAGACTTCTGTCGTTCCGGGGCTTGCCGCACGTATGCTAATGAGGTATCCTTACTTGTAACTTTTTGCTTCCACCTTTTGGGGGTCCCTCCATTTAAACCACCAGTACCTTTCCCCGCTTGAAAATCTATTCCGTGCCGGGTTGCGCGGAAACCAAGTGGGATCGGGCCACCATTGATAAATTTCATCGGCGGCCCGTTTTTCGTTTCGGGCCTTTTTTCCTGCCCGTGGCCGATATATGGGAAAGGTACTGGTGGTTTAACCCATGGGACAGACTTGCAAGAAGGAAGACTTGGAGGGACAGCATGGAAAATCAATGGGTAAAACCTTGGATGGATGGACTTGCAAATAGGAAAGCGGAGAGACAAAAGGGTAAAACTTCAGTACTGTAGGGATTTTCTGGCCAGTCCGAAGGAGGCATGTAGCCGACGCCGCTTAAGATACTTGATGAGCATTTGTGAACCAGACATCTGGCCTACAAACTGATTTGAAAGTTATGGGTTTCCTTCTTAAGGACTCCAGTGCATTGAGACCACCATGCATGGCACACTTGCACACAGGTCTCACACCAAGACGGACACACATGCGGTACACATGACATACGATTTTTTTTTTTTATTATTTTTTTTTTGGAAAACACCCCCACCAGTGTTAGCGGTGCTGATAAGAGCAGACACCACTAGCACCCGGGGAGAGGCTCCATCTATTGGTGGGGAGCGTCACCCTCTGGAAAACGGGTCCAGCGTCCCTTATACAGACTGAAATTAGAATACATCAGAAAAATTATGGTATGTTCCTGCCAGCATTGATTGCCCCGAGCTCCAGGGGATTAACTGAGCAGGATTTTGGAAGGAAGGGGGAACCTCTCGCCCTGAATTCGGCGCCAGATACACAACTGCACTCTAGTTCCTCTCTCCCCCTGCAGCACATGCTGGGAACCGGGCCCAGCGTCCCTTATGAATTGAAAATTTGAAGTACCGGGGCCATTACCCGGCTTTGGCTGAGGAAAAAGAAGCTACTCAGAAACCCCCATCAATCCTCCTTACCCCACTCCGGCAAGACTTACCGCGGCAGTGATATCCCACCATCTGGAAAACGGGTCCAGCGTCCCATATACACTGTGAAAACCAAAATTGAGAGTGGACTCCTGCCAGCATTGATTGCTCTGCTCTGCAGCGGATTAACTGTGACTGCCATGTTGCTGACCCACTCACATCACTCCATACCATTGCATGTCCACCATGGTCTAACTGATGGGGAGGCGACTGCCTGATCATACCTGTTCCCCGCGTCCCCGCAACGCCGCCTCTTCAGTCTGTCCCCGACTGCCCCGCTCACTCCGCTCCATACCATTGCATTTCAACCATTGCCAGTCGGTTGGGGGGGAATGGATCCGGAAATTCTGTGGGTGGTCGCAGTGGGATGTCCTGGCCCACCTTAGTCCAATCCTTGAAACAGATATAGTCGTCTCTCTAGAATTCCGCCTGATTGTCCCTCTGTGCGGGCCTGCCCTCCCATCGGACGGATGCTATCCAGCCCCCATTCACACTGCCCAACCATTCCCCGGAGAATTGGTGGATGACCTGTGTTATATCTTTCACTGAATGGGAAAGATTTAATTGGTTCTTTACTTTATGCCACTGTAACGTGAGTTCTTGTTGAATGTATTGTTTTATCATTTCTGTCGCCTCTTCCCCTGCTATGTGGACCCCCTCAATGTCGTGGATACAGCGCTTTCTCCAGAGGGACCACATAACCGCTCTCCTCCCCAACTTAAACATGTTGTTTTCAAAGATATTGTCGGTGGGGGAGGTCCATGTCTCACATAATATGGCCCTCCAATCCCAGGGTCAGGTAGACTCAGTGCCCAGAAGTGTCCAGATCCTGTCCCACCAACGCCATGTGAGAACAGCCCCCGGACACTACATGAATATATGTTCTATGGTTTTCGGGATTCTGCGGGAGGGGAAGGCTGAGTGACACGACTTGCACCATGGTAATGCCCTCCCTTTCTGTTCTAGGTATGTACGATCTATGAGTCAGTCGTTGGTGGGCAAACAGCGGTGTTCTACTTGCCACTGTAGTGAGGCCATCCTCGCCGGCCTAGATCGTGTGGTGGTGAACCATTGGATGGGGCGCATCTCCTCTGATCCCGGATTCAACTGGGATTTCCAGCGAGCTTTCACCCTTTCTTTTAGGTTCACTTTGGGTCGCAGCAGACGATAAGCGGCTTTCACCGTTAGGGAGTATAACTTTTTATTCTCCCCCGACCTGTATTTTCGTGGGGGGGCCGATTGCCATTCCTGCGGGTCCAGCGGGAGTTCTGTCAGGGGGGTGTCTGGTTGGTATGCAATCCACACGTCCTTGTCCCGCAGTACCCGAATCCTGTGCAGGTCGGTGTTTCTCCACCATCTCGTCACGTCTGGAGCGTACCGGGTGAGCACGTTGTCCCTGTCCACGTGGAAGAGGTTGACCAGAGACTCGTCCGGACGTACCTCCACCACGCTACCCACGCTGGCCGGCTCGCCCGGGGCTGCTACCCAGTCTCCTTCTACCAGTCGCGGCCCTTTTCGCAGAATGCGCACCCAGTCCAAGGGGATGGCAAAAATCAGCGATTCGATATGTTCTTCCACTTTATGACAGTACTTTAGTGTAGACTTTAACTGTTGTGCAGATTTCCAATCTCCTTTCTCTGTATCCTATATGTCCTTTATTCTGATTATACCTCTTTTAACCCAGCTGCTCCACAGAGGACTTGAACTACGATACACCCTGTTGTACCGGCCTGTTATCATTCGGTTCCCAAACAAGGGCTGGCGTGCGACCTCATCCCATCTGGACGGCAGGGGTTTATCTGGTAACGGGAGTCTGCGCCAGGCTTTCAACACTCGGACCCAGAAGTCATCCTGGGCCAGATCCGAGCGGGGTGTGTCACGGCCCACAAGTTGACCCCTTCGAGGGGACTGTGGCACCGCCCAGAAGAGGTCTTCCAGCCAGGTCAGCGGGTGTACTTCTTGTGGAGCCTGTGGAGCCAATCTAGCGATTTGTTCCAGCGCCAGGGCTTGCCACGGGAGACGTAGAGTAAAGAGTAGCCTTCTCACCCATTGAATTGTTAATGCCGTGACCTGGGTCTTCGGGTCCAGAATCCCCAAGCCCCCTTTTTCTTTGGGTTGGATCACCGAAGACCAGGCCACCCTACTTATTACATTCGAAAGTTCCCCATTGCCTCTTCATAGCAAGGCCGCTCGCTGCCGTTTGAGCGATTGGATTGCCTCCTTACTAAGAGCCCAAATTGCGGATTACCAGAGGGCCGCAAGCACCACGCTATTGATCGCCAAAGCCCTGCCAATAAGGGAAGTGTGACGGTCTTTCCAGTGAGCCAACTTCTCCAAGGCAAGTTTCAAGATCCATTCATCGTTAGATGCGGGTTTGCCCAAAGCCGTTAACATGATTCCAAGCACCCTGACTGGGGCCGTTTCTGGGAGTCATTTAACTCGTGGCTGCTCAGGGGGGCGTGCCCCTTGGTGGTGGATCCACCACCCTAGGGTTTTATTTCCCCAGTTAACGGTCATGTCTGAGATCGCTGTGAACTGGTCAAACAGTCGCCTGATCTCTTCCATATTTGCTGCGGTTGCATCAAGTACAAGAGTGAGGTCGTCATCAAACATTGAACAAATAGGGATCGCCTCTTCTGGGATGGCAGAGATCTGCAGTTTCCTCAGGTCTTTTGTTGGCTCGGAGGTTCGCCGCCAGTGCCTCCATCACAATGATGAACAAGAAGGGAGCCAACGGGTCCCCTTGACGGACCGACCGTCGCAGCGGGAAGGGCGGTGCCATTCTTCCATTAATTTGGACCGAGGTTGTAGCGTTGCGGTGCAGTATTTCCGTCCAGCGAAGGAAAACTGGTCCAATATTCATTTTGTCCATGCATTTATCCAGAAACAGCCAGTCCACATGGTCGTATGCCTTTTCGAAATCTATGAAGATCACGGCTGCATTACGTTTGTCCTGTCTTGTTAGTCTAAGAAGTTCGTTGACAAGCAAGATGTTGTCTTGAATCCTGCGCCCTTGGACAAAACCGGTTTGTGTTGGATAGATAATATCTTCCAAGGTAGGGAGCAGCCGATTTGCCAGTGCTTTTGCTAGCAATTTGTACACTACTCTGAGCAGCGTTATTGGTCGGTAGTTCCGAATGTCCATCTTGTCTCCTTTTTTGTGCAACAGGGTAAGGACCCCCTCTCGCACCAACTCCCCCATCCGTCCTGTTTCCCACACCTGCTGATAAAACTCCATGAGGTCCGTGGCCATCAAGGTCCAGAAAGTCTCCCAGAATTCTTTAGGGAGACCGTCGATGCCCGGCGTCTTCTCTTCCTCCATTTGCATCATCGCTGTCCAGATTTCATTTTTCGACAAAGGTCGGTCCAACGCTGATTTTTGTTCTCCTGTGAGGGTTTTCTCCAAAGGTTTCAGAAAATCATCGATTTCGTCCTCCTTGACTCGCCTCTCTCGACGGCCGCACCTTGAAGTGAACAGGTCCTGGTAGAAGGTTCTAGCGATCTGCGTGCAGTGGGGGGTGGAGGTAATGATATCCTGGTGCCTGGTCTGCGGGTCGTACAACGCTTCGATGGTCGTTCTATGTGACCGTACCCGGGCCATACTGAAGAATTTTTTGTCCATTGTTCCTTCTGTTTGGTGTTTTGACATTCTCCCTCTTATCTTGGTGCCTTCCCAGCGTTGTGTGGCAAAGTTTTGAAGTTGCTATCGCAGTGTTTGGATTTCATTTTCTGGCGATTGTGAGTTTTGAATATCATCAGTTTGGTATTGGAGCTCAAGCTGCTTTAATTGTTGGTGCAATTCCATCTCCTGTTGATGCTTTCTGGCCGCTAAAAGTTTAGAATATTCTTGGCATTTTTTGCCTATGTAAAACAAACCGTTATTGAACCAGTCTATCTCCTGTTGAAAGTGTTGTTTTTACTCGCGCCAGAACTTCCAGCAGACCGTGACATAGTTCTGAAAAGTTTTCTGCAGCAAGATGTGGGTATTAAGCTTGTAAAAGCCTGGCCCATGGTCGTTTTTTTTTCGGAAAGACAAAATGACTGTACACATTTTGTGGTCAAGGCCCAAGTACGGGCTAGAGGGCAAGATTGCTGCGAGCAGGAGGGATCCCCCCATGTCTTCCGATATGAGGATCAGGTCAATACGGGATCTCGATTGGTTTTCAGTTCCAGTTTTTCGCAGGCATGAATAAAACCTTGTGTCCGGGTTCAGCCTCCTGAAGGAGTCGAAGACTTTTAGTGACAGACATAAGTTGTTTATTATTCGCTCGTCCTCCTCTACATACGCCGGGGCTGGGGAGGGCGTCCGCCATTTGTCCATCCACCGGTCAGGGGCCGCGTTGCAGTCCCCTGGTATAATGACCGGAACCCCTTCCGGAATTTGTGTGTGAATGTTCTCGAAGAAAATTTTTCTCTCCCTCACGGTGCAAGGGCCGTAAAGACGTACAATGCAAATAATTTCGAGTTCCAACGTGACCAGGATGGACACCCATCGTCCACCCTCTTCGTCTACCACCCAGTGCACCGGATCTGCCCGGGATTCGGGAGGGATCCAGATGGCCACCCCGGCACTACCCGGTTTCGGGGCATGAGCCCTGAAGGCCGTATAAGGCCAGATCATTTTGTGTATGCGGTTGTGTTCCGGGGTGTCCATCAGGTGTGTTTCTTGGACACAAACTATATCTGGCCAATTCCTTCCCCCCACTCCTCTCATCAAGTCCCATATTGCATTTTGTTTCTCCGGCTTGCAGGAGGCTAGACCATTGACATTCAAGGAGCGTAAATCCAGGTTTGTTGCTCTCCTGCATTGGTTCCAAATCCGGTCCTTTCCGTACACCACTTTGACTGGGTCCATTGCAAGTAGGTTCTTATTGTTCTCATTCCTTCGACTTTATCCTACAGGCGAGTCCACAGTAACAGGTCCCAGTCCCAGTCCTGGCCCCGTCTAAGAAGCGCACATAAGCATCGTTGGACATCCTGATCCTGACCGTTTGCAGATTGAGTAACTGAGTGCGGGAGAACCATTTCAGGTCTGCTTCTTTGGATGGGTCATAACGGATATAGACATCTCGTTGCGCTATCTTACCAGGGCCGTTTGTGATTGGGGCTAGGGCCTGTGCCCCTGGCGGTAGGGATTCTGCAATGTAAGTCTCCAGTTGCATTTGCAGAATTTATGTTGCTGCCTCAGAATCACTGTTTTGTGGACGGCCAGCCTTGTAACGTGACCGTCTCGTGTTTGGCTTTCTCGTCCGGGAACAGGCCCACCTCCCATTTCTTGTTTTTCTTCCCACCGGGATGATCAACATGGCCTCTCGTGACAGCGGGCCAAGGCCGCCACCCATCTCTACTAGGTGTCTGAGCTTTCTTTTCCATATCAGGTCCAGTGGCTCGTTCTCCTCCGGGTCCGGGGGGTCTGGGGCCGGCGGGTCCGGGTGTTTCAGCCCCGGGGGAGGCTGTGTCCCTTGATGATCAGACTGTCTCACGGATGGGACCTCCCCCTGTTCCGCTTCTGTTGTTGCTGCAGAGTGCGGTGGATGAAATCGTGTAAATACGATTGTCGTCAGTCTATGCCATGCTTCTGTCCACCCCACTCCAGGTTGCAGACCGTTATCCAGCACATACTTAAATGAGGCGTTCGTGTCAAGCATCGGGAACAACTCCAAATATGTCTTATCCCAGAACTCATAAGTGAGGGGGCCCTATTTCGCTTTTAAATTCCCCACCAGCCAGTCTGCAATAGCGACCAGTTTCTGTTCTGTAGGTAGGTGCTGTGGGGGCGCCCCTTCCTCGTTTCCGTCCGGGACTCCTTCCGGGCCCAAGCCTTCCGGTGACGAGTTGACGTTTACCGGAAGGGGGTCCACTTCCATCGGTTCTGGGTCAAAGGCTGCATGGAAGGGATCAGCGTCTTTCGGCAGTCCCCCAGGAACGCTCCCCTCTGTTAACCCTTCTCCATGCGCCGAGTTTCCTTCCCCCTTCAGCCCCACTTCCACCTCCATATCACCCACCCCTACTTGACCCCCTTGCTTTTTCCATGCACATTCTTGTTCCAACTGTTTGGGGGGGTTGTTGGTGATCTCTTCTCGCATTACTGGCGTCATTTTCTCTCCGCTCTTTCCCCTTGCAGCCTCAGGCCCGCTCTGTTGTTTCTGTTGCCCCGCTTCCACCTCCATATCACCCACCCCCACTTGACTCTCCTGCTGTTTCCTTGCATACTCTCGTCCCAACTGTTTAGGGGGGTTGTTGGTGATCTCTTGACGCAGCATCCTTTCCTTTCCGCTCTCCCCCCTTGCAACCTCAGACCCGCTCTGTGGTTTCTCTTGTCGCTGGTCTGCTGGGGCGGGTTGCTTTTGGTGGGTCCCAGTGCCATCCACCACTTCCTCCTCCCTGATGTACCGCCCGACAGCGGGGCCCGGGATGCCGCCGGAGCAACCAGTGTCGTCCCGCGACAGTCCGGGCTCCATCTGTTGTTTTTGGACCCAGGCTTCTTTCCCACCTTTCCCTCCTTTCTTCCCCACCCTCTTCCAACCCGCGTCGTCCACCCATCCCTGTGCACGGGTCGTTTGTGTCTCCTGTACCTTCTCCTCTATCGGAGTCGGGGGGGTCCAGACACATGACATACGAATTAGAATCAGCAATTAACACGAGTAACTGAACTGTCTTCCTCATTACTCCCAGCTATGGCCGCCCACAAATTATCTTCCTCATCACTCCCAGCTATCACTCCCAGCTATGGCCGCCCACGCTCCCGGCTATGGCCACCCACGCTCCCGACTATGGCCGCCCACGCACGGCACACAGGTAAGTCTCTCCCTCTCTCAACATATATTCTCTTGGCCTACTTCCACTCTAACACCTGCCTTGCTTGTCCTCTCTCTCTCTCTCTCTCTCTCTCTCTCTCTCTCTCTCTCTCTCTCTCTCTCTCTCTCCAGCCATGGCACCAGGCACCGTCGACTGACCTAACACTACGCTCACTCTAACTTCTCGCTCATCACTCAAAAATGCACAAGACCGCTTCCGCATTGAGAACGAATGCCAATGCGTTGACGTTCGGCTGCCGTCGGACTTCCGTACTCGGTTGCTGCTCCGCTTCTTGACTCCAGTGTTCGGACCCACTCCCTGCGGCCACAGTGCCCTCTGACAATCTGAAAGTAAGGGCCTTCTGGAATAAGCTGCACCTGACACAGATTCAGAAAAGAGAATTCCAGCGACGTATTGACCTGTGAACCTAAAAATAATGCTGACTTTCATACGGCCTGAATCTAAACTTAGTCTAAAGGGCCTACCGGATGGGAATATGGTACAATGGGAAACTGAGTCCCTGGGACTAGACGGGGGACTTCTGAGATTTGTGAACCATCTCAACAGGAAGGGTTAAAGACTCGAGAGGCAACTGCATTGCTCCCTCCTGGGCCGGGGCCCGCGGCCGGCCTCCTCGGCCGCGGCCTACGGGGTCACGTAGCTCCTGGCCACTGATACCCAGGGAGTAAGCTCTCAGGTCAGAGCTCCCTGTTGCTGATCACAGCGCCACTTTTCATAACTCAGGGCTTCACAATTCTTTTTCTTTTTCTTTTTTTTTCCTTTTTTTTTTTATTTGGACCATTTCTCGATTTATGTGTGTCATCCTTTCGCAGGGGCCATGCTAATCTTCTCTGTATCGTTCCAATTGCAACGGATGTCCCGAAGGACTGAGAGCTTGACAATTCTAGGGAGAGCTGGGAGCAAAGTTTGAGGGGACGGAAAACATCCAGGGTAAGGAGGTTGAGCTTCGAGGATGTACGACAGAGCTTGCTTGTCATGGTTGTTGACTTCTCCAGGTCCAAACTTTGAAGGCTGTATTGAGCTTAGGCCAACACGGAATGATGAGGGGAAAAGGAGGAAGAGAGCTGACTTGCTGCGAGGATATGGGTACGCAGCTCATAATGGGCTGTATTGTGGCCTTGTATGCAGACGGATGGTTGTCAGGTAAGATGAGGGTAAGTTGGTGGGAATGCTGTTGTGGGAGAGGGGTTGGTTGGGGGGGAGGGGCCGGGGGGGGGCGCCTACTCCACCCTCTCCTGCACCCCCTCGACTGCTCTGTTTGTGTTTTCCAAATGTCAATCCTCTTTTTAGCCCTTGCATCAGAACAGATTGCCAGCCTAGCACCTTAGACACCCCCTGCTGTCAGCCCTCTGACCAGGTTAAGAGGACCGCTACTAGGCCATACCACAAAGAACGGCCTCCCCCAGCGGACCCCAGAGATGCAGATCAGCGGTGCAAGGGGGCATTTCACACAGGACGATTTCTGGGTAAACGCCCGTGGACTTGGAGACGACTCCCGCTTGCAAACAAGGTGTTGCCCGAGAGGTGAGAGAAGGTGGCGAGGAGGTGGCGAGGCAACCCTTTTTCAGCAACAGAAAGATCGCCGACTGCAACAAACGGGTCTTCCGGAGCTCGGACTCAAACACCCCCTGGAAGAGCTGGGTTAACACAGGAGTAATGAGAATATCGGACAGATGGGACCCAGAGGGCGGGTATTGGAAGACAGAACAGCAGTTGTGATTGCCCCTGAAGCACTGTCATAAGGTGATTTGCACCCAATCTCGGGTCCCGAGATTGGGTGCGAATCTTGTGGGAAGGGGCTGGAGCGTCAAGAGAGCGACTGTGTGGTGATTCAAGTCGATTCAGAGAGCTTGCGGAACGCCCTTGGAGTAAAGTGAGGCCAGAGTCGACGAAACTCCAATCAATCTTTTCCAAAGGGAAAGTGGCAACATCCTCATCAGATATTCCCCGGATGCGGTGACGTGGTTTGAAAAATCATAGCTATACAGGATCAGAGTACTCGGGGACAAGGGAAACTGGATATCTTTCCACCCTGATACCCCAATCTGGATCTGCCTATTGACCCGATGGAATGATAGTGGTCCCCCCCACACAAACATGGGAAGGGCGAAAACGTGCAACAAATCAGTCTGGAGGTGAAAGCCACCTACAGAATGTGTTAGGTGAAGAAGGTGAACAAAGCGCCTATTTGAACTACTTTGGCATTGAGACCAAAGGTAAATCTCAAAGTCATCGTAAGGAATCGATGATCCAATCTCAAAGTCATCGTACGGAACCGATGGATCATCACTCTCACTTGAACGTTGGAGAAGAAAAATCTGAAGAAATCAGGCCCATCCAAACCGGCGGAATCGCCTCGCTGCAGTGGTGGCAGATAAAGCACCTCTGCCTGCCCACAACGGACTCGTTCACAGACCGCACTTACCTGGAGCAGAAGGGGGTTGGTTGCACTTTACTATATGCTTGAGCAGTTTTTCGCCCGCCGTAAAATCCTGGAAACCATAGAACACATTTAAAAAAATAAATACATAAATAAAATTGCAATGCCCAGGTGCGATACTCGCGTGGCACTGGTGGTAGAGGATCGGCGTCAGCTGGGCACTGAGTTCACCTGGCCATGGGACTGGGGAGCACTGAGAGCACTGTTGTGTGGAGCATGGAGCTCCCTACAAGACAGGACACTTCTGAAGAGAACAAGTTTAAAGTATGGAGGACAGCGGGAAGAGATGCACACGCGCGTCTTGGAGGATGTGCGCATAGCAGCAGAGGAAATGACCGACACCATAAAACAGCAAATCCAGCAGGACATTGTAGGAACAATGGATGAAAGTAAAACCAAAACTTCCGTCTTCACCTGAATAAAACGCCCAGTTGTTATAAATGTATTTGGGGCAACTTTCAGACCACATGCAGCGATAACAACCGGGCATTATTCGGGTGAAGACGGTAGACCTTTACAATGGAAAGAAAAAATATGGAACACGCAATCAAACGGTTCTTGGAGGAATGGCTGGGGAGCAAACAAGGGGCCTGGATAGCCAACATCCAATGGGAGGCAGGCTGTCAATCGGACGAGGCAGCACCAAAGAGAGACTACCGAATATCCTTCAAGAACTGGACACTCGTGGGCGCGCCAAACCCGCTGCCCCCACCCTCGGGGTTCCCGGATCTCTTCCCGGCGTCCCGCCGCATCGACTCTTGCCACTGGACATGCAGTGGTACGGAGGTGGTCAATCGGACAAGGCAGCGCCAAAGAGAGACCACCGAATATCCTTCAAGAACTGGACGCTCGTGGGCGCGACAAACCCGCTGCCCCCACCCTCGGGGTTCCCGGATCTCTTCCCGCCGTCCCGCGACATCGACTCTTGCCGCTGGACATGCAGTGGTACGGTGGTGGGTAACCGGCAGATTCGACAGAGTTCACCAACAGCGACAAGAACAAATGACACAGCCAGGGATGCTTCTGCTCATTCTGGTGGCCCTACCGTCCTCACCCGAATAGAATGCCCGTTCATTATCGAGGTATTTGGGCTAACTTTCGGTCTAGATACAGTGACGGTGACTGGAGGGGGCTGAAGAGGCTGCCCTCTTACAAAGACACCACTACTTCACCGCTTATCTCAGCCGAAGCCAGGTAATGGCCCCGATGGTCAGAGAATCCTGAATGTATATGTGACACTGGACCCGGTTTCCAGCAGGTGCTGCTCCACACCAATAGACTGGAAATGACCAGCGCCGGGACTTTTAGAGGAGGCAGATGCCCATATCACCCCCTCTAGGAGGCCGAGGGTCTTATTGTTAAAAAAAAACAGGACAGGAAAAGAAAATCCTCTTGCCAAGGAGACATGACGTCAGAATGTTTTGCTCAGGGGGRGGGGGGGGGGGGGGGGGGGGGGGGGGGGGGGGGGGGGGGGGGGGGGAGCAGGAGTGTTCCGTTCCCACCGGAGAGCATGAAAATTTGGATATAATGTAACCCACTCTACGCTTCCTTCCGTCTTGGCCGAAGGAACAATACTGTGTTTCTCATACAGTGCAAGCAGCCAGATACAATACTTTGTTTCGGATACAGTACTGTGCCATTTAAATTTCTCTACATGTATGGAAAGAGGATTTCTGTGAAGGAACACAACGGTTCACAGTGTATTTGGTCAGGGTGTACACATCCAAGTGACTCTACATGTCCACACATGGTTACATCCGCATATATCGCACAAATAGCACACGGAGAGAGGGAGAGAGGGAGGAATGTGTGAGTGGGTAGGTGAGTGGGTGGATCAATGGATGGATGAATCGATGAATGGACGGGGTGTCTGTAGATGGAGGATGGATAGACGGAGAGCGAAGGAGAGCAGCCAGTGTGACAGAAAGAAAGGGGGACCCAACAACCAACTAATAGACGAAGCAATCATCGAACAGACGGAGGGATTGGCTGTGTGCTTGATGGATTGACGGATGGACGGAGAGCGGGATTGCCTGTGTGCTTGATGGATTGATGGACAGACGGAGGGATTGTCTGTCTGCTTGATGGATTGATGGATTGATGAACCAACGTCCATAAATGACAAGAATTTATTTGATTGATTTCCTAATTAATAATTAATATTATTGAGAATAAGTAAATTATGTATATACTACATATAAATTAGATATTGATTATTGATGGACTGCTTGATTGGTTGATTGATGGATAGATTGACTGGATGGTCAGTTACTTCATTGATTAACCGATTTGATTGGCTGGTTTCCTGATTCGTTCATCGATCAATGATTCAATCAGTTTAGCGCATACTCGCACTAGGCCCTTGTATTCGCAAAATCAGTGGGCCAGAGCGGTGGAAGGACGACTTGAAACTGTCCACTGATTTCGTGGTTCTGCGATTATTAGGGCCAAGTGCAAGTACCAAGCATACTCTTAACCCCCCTTCCCCCAACCCGCCGCACCTGTTTGTTTTAGGCTATTACTTTTCATTTTCGTCATCGTGTTTTTTTTTTTTTTTTTTTTTTTTTTTTTTTTTTTTTTTTTTTTTTTTTTTTTTTTTTTTTCCGGGGCCCGTTTTGGGGGGCCTACCGGTCGCACACCGGTGGGTACCACGGCCGCGTCGAATTCTTCAAGCAGGGAGAGGTACTGGTGGTTTAACCAATCCATTCAGTTGGACTCAGCGGAAAAGGCTCGCGAGCTATTCGGTCTACGGTGAAATTAGCGCTGGGAATTTCTCACAGGCAATCTCAACCACTACACTATCTCAATGAATCACAGAGCATCTCGACCACTATCTCAACGAGTCACCGAGTCCCTGGGAAGAAGTAGCAGCAGAGGAGGAAAACAAAAAGGGGAAGAAGAAAATGTGCAGCATGAATACAAAGAGCATGAGCTAGGTTGGGGCGGTCAGTGGTTTTGGGATCCCGATCATCCCGTAGGAAATGCATCTTTGATGCATTGGGTATTAGCTACAGCTTGTATTCATTCAGTCATTTCATTTCGGATGAATTCTTGGACCTCCTTTCTAAACATTGTTACTTTTTAATTCAGTCTTTTTTTTTTTTCTTTTTTTTTTTTTTTAACAAAACAACCCAGTAGATTGCCAGGGGTGCTGATAAGAGCAGACACCGCTACCAATCCCCGGGAGGCTCCATCAATTGGTGGGGAGGAGCACCTGCCGGAAAGCGGGTCCAGCATCCCTGAACATTTAATCTGTTTGATTTACGAAATGAATTTGTGATGAGGCAGGCAGCACTACACAGCACTCTGAGATGCTTGCCTACCTGACAGCCACTTTTTTATTCAGTCTTTTAGGTACTTTTTTTGTTCGTACGGGATTACTTGCATCTGTTCATAGCTTTGCAACAGATTCGCAACGAGGAATATTCTTATTCAGTTTTCTTTTCTTTATGGCAAGCCTGTCTTTGGTTCTTTCTCGGACACTTGACTCAGACATTTGCACTCGATTAACTGCCACCAACCAAGCCCCTGTTTCCATTACAAAAAAAAAAACAAAAAAAAAAACAGGAGTCCATACCAACCCCAGGAAGACGAGAGACAACGTACTGTGAGCAAATAGGATGAGGCAGACACGCCTGGAGCAAGGACTCATATTCTTCTGAATAAACCACCAGTACGTCCTAAAGTCGTGCCCGTTAACAAGCCGGGATTTTAGGACATGTACGGACCACTACAGGTGCGTCCAAATTCATCCGACTAGAAATGTTTCTACTCTATATTTTTTCCCACGGCCAGTAGCTGGATCAAGTACTTGTTGTTTCAACAGCCAGTTCAGCTGAAGCAGACTACTGATCTCACCGCTGTACAAAGTAAGAGCATTGTGATTCGGATCTGGGCCACTAGCAACAAAACTGGTAGGCCACTCCAAAATGGCGCAGTAGCAGAGGCTCAAGAGCCTTGGAAGGTCACTTCGTCAATTTAGGCTTCATGTGAACTGGTCCTTCAGTCATCTTTTTGTTCTTTTGTTCCACCTCATTTTTTTCCAGCTCATCTTCGAAAAACACAGTTCCTATAGCCATTCACCTTTTTTCCTGCTCGTAACACCCTTTCAACCCACCTCTCTCTCTCTCTCTCTCTCTCTCTCTCTCTCTCTCTCTCTCTCTCTCTCTCTCTCTCCACACACACAGACATTTGCTTGCTCACTTCCTTCGCTGGTCATTGCTGATGCTTGGCCTCTTTTCATCTAGCTGGAAGGTGTCCACATTTCTCTCTCTCTCTCTCTCTCTCTCTCTCTCTCTCTCTCTCTCTCTCTCTCTCTCTCTCTCTCTCTCTCTCCCCACACACACGCACACACATTTTCTTGCTCAAATCCCTTCGTTGGTCGTTGCCAGTGCTTGGCCTCTTTTCATCTTGCTGCGTAGCATTGTCATTTGGCCAATCGGCTGAGTCCAGGGGTTTGACATGCAAAAGGTGCTGGCAGGCATGGATCTTCTGTGCACAGGCTCACAGAATGTTTACTGTAGGTCACATCCCCGTGGCTCCCTCAGCAGGCATGGAGAGCGTATGCTGTGGGTGGCATAACCATTGTCCCTTCTCTACAAGCACATGGTCTAAGGGGCCAGGTGAGGGGCCAGGATTTTCTCGGGGGCAAAACTCGTGGTGCCCCATGATGGTGCAAAGTCATGGCCTTGCATGCCACGCATCTAGCAGTTCAGGATTATCTTGGATAGTCGTATCAAAAAAGAAAAAAGAACAACACGTATAGTCGTATCACGGTCAGGTATGGGTTTGCATGGCACACAAATGATTCCAAAACACTCGAAGTCAAACTCAAACTCAAAGTCAAAGGCAAACTCAAAGTCAAACACAAAGTCAAAGTCAAACTCAAACTCAAAGTCAAAGTCAAACTCAAAGTCAAAGTCAAATAAACAGGGACTAAAGTGTCGTTCTCTACGGCACGACGCTTGTGACAGGCCAAAATGGAGTTAGCCAGTTGCGACCAGATTCATCGCATTCTGAGAAGGGTCAATTTCAGAGACCAAGGGGCAGGCCTCAAAAACCGATCCCTCTTTCATTTTAAGTCATTCGTGTTTCACAGCCCGCTCACAGCACCACTTACATGGGGCATGCACATTCAGTCTATAAATAGATGCTTTGGAGGAACATTTGCTCCCATGCCCCTGTGCTTTTCCAGACGTGGCTGGATGCCCTGCTGCCCTTTCAGGACTGCTTACCAGTGCACAAAACTTGGGCATCGAAATAGCAAAAAAAATACGAAATACATAAATGGTATAGCACAGACAGTTGGGCGCAACAACGCTATCTGCAAAAGGCATGTTCCCGTCAAGGAAATCCGACGAACGGGAGGACTAGCACAGGCATTTGGAAAGCAGACGCATCTTTCAAATGCAGCGCGGTTATTACATTTGTCCTTTCAAATGCCAAGTCTGGACAAACGTAACAACCGCGCTGATTTCAGAAGGCATGTACATACGTCTCTATGCTTGTGCTAAATTCTCTCCCAAAAGACCCTCCAACGCAGCACAGTTTTTACAGTTGTCCTTTGAACTGAAAACATGTTTTCTCAGATACTCAGGAAATTTAGCACAAGCACAGAGACGTATGTACATGAGCAGCACGATTACCCCTTCATACTGAAACCTGAAAGTTCACGTGAAAGTTCACCTGAAAGTTCACCTGAAAGTTCACCTCTTGGAACAGCGCACACAGTCCAAGAGAGGTACTAAACAGAAATCGGCAATACTGACCGACACTACCCTCTTCAACCAAATAGAACGCACAGTCATTATCATTGTAACTACCTTCTTCCCCCGAATACGACGTACGGACATTCTAGCTGTATCTAGACTGAAAGATGTCTCAAATACAGATATAATGACCGTGCGTTGTATTCGGGGGAAAAAGGTAGACTGACCAAAGCCCCAAATACAGCGATAATGACCGGGCATTCTCTTCAGGTGAAGACAGCTGCATGCAGTTCTTTTCTGGCATAATCTGAACGCAATCACAACCAGAAGCCTCCTCCAGGAAAGACAATGTGTCCGACATGTTCCGATTAGACTGCTCCCAGTGTGAAACCACATCAAAGATCTACCTCGGGGCATGCTCACACTGGGACTCTTCTTCAAATGAATTTGACCGCATATATACAGTTCGATACATGCAGGAAATGCCTAGCATGAGGATTACCATCATGACTTGAAACACACTTTCTGGCGTGCCATGACATAAAACCTCCACCCTACCTTACAACCTTCTTCACCCGAATAGAGCACCCTGTCATTATAGCCATATTTGGGGCAACTTCCAGACCAGATGCAGCGATAATGACCGGGTGTTCTATTCGGGTGAAGACAGCAGGCCATACTCGCACGGGAATCGTTTCTTGACTCTCGACTGAATCTCACAATTTCGCTCGCAACATTCCAGGAAAGTCGTACCGTCTTCACCCCACTAGAACACCCCACTAGAACGCCCGGTCATTATAGCCGTATTTTGGTGCGCAACTTTCAGTCTACATACAGTGATACTGACCGGGTGTTATATTCGGGTGAAGACGCTAGTGTGAGTACCAAGCTACAAACACATCCAATCATTATCCTTATGTTCCACCATCCTTTTTCTTTTTTCTTTTTTTCCACCATCCTTTTTTTTTTTTTATAACAAAACCCCTTTGCTGGTGCTGTTCCACCATCCAAACAAGCACTGCCTTCACAGTTTAGGCATTACAAAGTAGTTTTTTTAACTTTTTTTAACTTCTTTTTTTTTTTCTATACTTCATTTTAATCCATGAAATTACTAAATAACCATCATCAATCATTTGTCCAATCCAAATCAATCATTTGTGTAATAAATATCAAACATTTGTCTAACCCATCTCTTCAAGATGAGCTTTGCTACATTCCAAAGTATAAACATGCAATCGACAAAGCCAAGAAATTTAACATTTTTTCACTAGATCCGCTTCGACCTTTCAACGACTATGAATATGCAGTCAACAAAAATGAGACAACAACAACAATTCCTGAACTAGGCACTTTCATCTATATATCTATTCCCTTTCTAAAACAACTCTATTTTCATAATCTCATTCAGCATTGGCATCGGCATTAGCATCTGCATTGGCATCGGCATCCGCAGCAGCAGCAGCATTTCATAGGTTTAAGACTCATAACTCTATTTTCATAATCAGCATCGGCGTTGGCATCGGCATCGGCATCCGCAGCAGCATCGGCAGCAGCAACAGTGGCAGCAGCGGCGGCGGCAGCAGCATTCAGCAGATGCATGCTACATATTTTTCTGCCGCAAAGTCAGTCGTTCAAATACCTCGTTCGTCACACATTTCGGTTCTCAAAGCGGAAGTTTTAACAAACATTATACACCACAAAGGAAGCATTTAATATGAAAGAGTGCGACTTAAGTGCGGAAACCAGAGAGCACCTCCCAAACCCCATCCCACCACAGACTGAATGCTACACCACAGACCGAAAATCTCCAACAGGTACGACTGCCTATGGCTCTGTCTATACTCTGTCTATAGTATCGTCAAACAGAACTGCCTGGTAAACCGTAGGCAGAGAGGACGAAGAGGAGAACAAACGAGGCGCCGCGACAAACTGTTTAGTCGGAGTTTTACCGACTCATCAGGAGGCTGAACCCTTAATACTGCTAAACTGGCTACTCACGCTACTGTGTTGGTATCCCATAGTCCTTCCCAGTCGCTGTCCATAAGTCTATCTCCATAGCCAACCTACTTCCCTTTACTAGAGGCGTGACGAATAGACGCCGGATGAAATCTAGTTCTCACTTCTGTATTGAATAACTATTCACTCCTCTTGGGTTGACCTTCAATCCTCACCATGCCTACTTCGACCCAACCTAAAGACGCAGCATGACACTGTTGCACATGCACATGCAGATGCACACACGCGCGCATGCTGCAAAGGACTGAACGAGACCCCCTCTGTCTCCCCCCTTGAACGAGACTGACAAACAAGATGCAACAAATGCACACTCTGCTGAAAGGATGGCCCTCTTTCTTTTCCTTCATCCTTCCTTTTCGCAATTACACGACCTCCTTTTCTAGTACGAGAACTCCCACTCCTTCCCCGACATCGATCTGTTCTGCACTCGCTCTCTCTCCACTACGCTTCTCATGACGCTGACGCGAACAAACCAACGCGACGACCACAGGGAGTATCCTCTCCTCTGATATTGCAAATATGGCACACGACAGAGGTAAACATCGTTGTCACCAACCACACCGCAGCAAAGGGCCTGCTGCCGCTGACGAGTCATGTTGACTTGCTGACTACCGGTAGTACACTGCCCTGCTACCTCTGACAGCCTCCCAGTGACCAGAATCACAACCCTTTTCCTCCCAGGCGATCCATTGGATCTGTAATCCTACGGCCACAGGCTTTCCTAAGCGCTGTAGGGTTTAGCACCCCATTGGGAGAAGTGGCAGATTAAGACTCAACATTTAATCACACACTGGTAGCGATGCCCACATGGCACATGCATCCACATGTCACACTCCTCCCTAATTTCTTCACGTCACTTTTCTTCGTGTGGTGGTGGTGGGGGGGGGGGGGACAACAAGGCTTTAATACAATTTGTAGATATATACAATGAGGGGTGGGACAAGACTCGACAACTCGACCCTTCTTATTCAACATTGGGGCACCAGGGCCAGTCCTAAGTCCCAACAAGGCAGAACAACAAGCAAGGCAAGGCGACCAGACTCGGTTGGGCAGGGGGAGCAAAGGGAGTGTTTTCTTCGGTGTGGGGGGTTTAAGGAGGTGGGAGGGAGGAGGGGGATCAAGAAAGGTGACTGGGGATCACACACGGTGAGAGGAGCGGAAGGGAGAAACAGATGAGAAAAGAACAGAATGAGAAGAGGCAAAACCGGAAGAGCAGACGCGTTGAAATGCCAAAGTAAGAATTTGACCACAGATCAGAGAGTGAAAGCGGTAGGAAAAGAATGGACAGATGGTAGTGGGAGCCAAGGACGGCGAGTCACGAGGGAGAATGTCAGGGACGGGGAGGGGGAGGGGGAAGAGAGAGAGAGAGAGAGAGAGAGAGAGAGAGAGAGAGAGAGAGAGAGAGAGAGAGAGAGAGAGAGAGGAGGTGAAAGTGAGATCAGCAATAAAGACCGAGAGAGAGAAGACGGTGGTGTGCCTTCATCTCCCCTGGTGTCTTCTAGGGGTCGTACACACGGACAACTCCTGTGATGACCCGTCGACACATAGGGCAGCAGGCACTAGGCTGTTCAGCAACGACCATGGCACATCGAAAGCAGCACGACCGATGTCCACACTGCAGGAACACAGCCTGACGCCTACGTGTCAGACAGACACAACATAGTTCCCCATCTCCAATTGCCCCTTCTTCGTCACTTTCCTCATCAACAAGATGAAGGCCAGATGTGGTCGAACTCCCATCTACGATACCATCATAGGCACCATCGCCAACCCCTCTCCCAAGGAGTAATCCCCTCCTCCTCCTCCTCTCCTGTTTCCATCGCCATGCGTGTTTGAACAATGAATACGCCAAGATGCCTCCAGACACCACTGTGAAGAACACACCTGTCCACCACAAAAACCTTGAATCACGGACCATCGAACGGACCAACCCATCCTTGTCTTTGTCCGTCAGGAATACCGGGAAGTCCTTCCTTGCCTTGATAGTGGGCAATCCATCTGGTCCTTGGTACAGGTGCCCCACCGCTGTGACCTCCTGATTCACCAACAGCATCCGCTCCTCTTCCAACAACCCTACCGGATATCTCTGCCCAAAAAGAAGGTGGAAAATCGCTGTCGAAGATGACGGTTCGGCAGGGATGACGTTCTTGTAGACGCTGACCAGTGGGAGCGATTGTCGGGAACCACTGGTATCAACTGCCACAAATGAATCTCTGGACGAGGGGTTTTCGGAGAGTCCGAAAGACACTGTCCGTCGCGAAACCCCGATCTGCTCCTTCTGCTGGGTCATCCAGCCAAACAAACCCCTCATCTCGTTATACAGATAGGTTTGCGTTTTCTCCCAGATTACCCCTTTGAAATCCCGCCCGCTCTCTGCCATCTGTTTGTTAAGCATCTCACCCTTTCGGCTCCTAATCACCTCTGTCATGGACTTTGCCTGCACCTTACCCCGAACAATGATGAAGCGTTCTGTAGATGGGGGAGATGACGATGGTGGCGCCTGCTGCTGGCGGCGATGATCCACTCCACCGGCACCGCCACCCGCACTGCCACCTCCTCCTCCGCTTCCTACCCCTCCGCCTCC
Organism: Chara braunii; assembly: GCA_003427395.1. Classification (NCBI taxonomy): domain Eukaryota; kingdom Viridiplantae; phylum Streptophyta; class Charophyceae; order Charales; family Characeae; genus Chara; species Chara braunii. The sequence goes on from BFEA01000190.1 coordinate 188,301, forward strand.
AGCTCCGGCAATCACTGTTCGTGGCTGCCGCACACCAACACCAGTCAGTTTGGCAGTCCCGACAAATCCCACTTGTGCAGCACGGCCACTACCCCTAGGTGGCGGGGGATGACTCTCGCCAACTGCCCCAGTGGGTACACCTGCAGCTCCATTTCTGCCACCTTTATGGACCCCACCTGATTCACTGGTGCTGGCAAACCCGCTGCCTTCCACATCGGCAAACGATGATGATGCAGTCACCACTGCCATAGCCGGCACAGTTGCAGACGACGAGGACGAGGACGAAGCCGAAGAGGCGGACATCGAAACAGCAGGGGTGGCAGTTGAGGAGACCATCATCCGCGCATCCGAAAGCCGTGTCACAGAAGTCTCCTGGATCATCCGGAGCGCACTTCCATGTTGCCGATACTCCCACCACTCACGCAGCGCCAGCAGACCCATTCCCAGCCCAAGAACCAACCCATCTCCGGCACAAGCTATACGGACAAGGCTCTGAACATCATCATCCATCGTAATTCGCGGCATTTTCTCCCCTGCTACAAATTCGCCAAATCTTTTCCAATTCCTCACTCTCTCCTTAAGATTTTCCTCTTTATACTCTCGCTCCACTTCCCCAACACCCACGACCGGAGACAGATTCCCTTGCCTCTACTCCTACTCTCCTTGAACACCTTCCTCCCCAGTTCACCCCCGCCCCACCCCCCTTCCCGTCCTATTTTAGGGTTCAAGCAACACCAACCCCTTTCTTCCTCCCCCTCTTCCCGTCCTGTTCTGGGTTTGAGGAATGGCCCCTCCTCCTATTACTACGACCCCTCCTCCTATTACTACGACTTATGTGTCCCTGGTGATAGCAGGCATGTTGTTGGAAACCTACCCCTCCTCATCCTTGGCGCCCTTACCCCAATGGCAACCCTTGCATCAAGCCACATCATCTCATTCCATTCACTGCTCCCCTTAATCATCTTCCTCTACTTCCTCCCACCTCTTTTTCTCCCTCCGCCACTTACTTGTGTCCGCAACCTCTTCCACCTCAAAGAGCGCTTCCCAAATCACATCCACACTCCCACGATTCTGAGCCGGTTCTGCACCGTTTGATCGATCTAAATCCCGACTTCTCCTTGTCTTACAGCCGCTGATCTTCGTGAGAGAAAATGCCCACTGCGGTTCGCTTTCCGTCCTCCCACACACCACACTTTGCCCACCTCGGCAGAACAGTATCCAAGAAGAGGAATGCACCCTCCCCTTTCGACAATCCACACCTTGCACTGTCTGGAGGACGGCTTCGATACCCCGCAACCGTTAGCATGCATCTCTAGGACGTACGACTTCCATTTCCACTTTGAAGCACCATCGCAGATAGCAGCTTAATTGGCCGTCCCCCAGGCGAAGGCGATGAGATGGGTGTTCCCGATGACATTTTCGTTGTTGGGACAGACAGTCGCAGAGCTCGGTGTGTGCCAGCTATGGCGTTGTCAGCAAGTCCCGGCCGTCTGTTGACTCAACTCGAGAGTATGTCTGAACCAGACACGCAGCAGTGATGACTTCATTCATTGAAAAATCCTGTGTCCGTTTGTCCACTCGTCTCCGCAGACCACCGCTGAGTGCCAGCTCTATCATAATCAGCAATCCTGGCCGTCTGCGGGCTCGACTCGAGACCGGGTCTGCACCAGACACGTGCCAGTGATGACATCACTCATTCGTTGACATTGACAAATCCCGTCCGTTCGTCAGCTTCGCTCCGCATGGGATCTACGGCAGGCATGCAGGCAGAGGCAGACACCAAAGTTCGGCAAAGAGGAGGAAGAGGAGAGAGAGAGAGAGTGTGAGAGGGAGAGAGAGTGAGGACACACAACCGCTGGCGTTTCAGACCACCATCTAGGACTGTGTCCAATTACTCATATGGATCGTACCTCGGCTTGTCCTGCTTTAAGATAAATTTAGTCAATTACTTAGTGCTCGAGCTTCTCAACCACATAATTTAACTCCTACGCCCATTCATCAATCAAATAAAAGAGCAAAAAAAAGGCCATGTACGTAACATATATAAAGTACTCGTTTTGGATTTTGCATTGCATCCTGCCTTCAGCAAGTAGAATTTCTATTCTTCTATTACCGCATTCGGAGCTATTCAGACATAGATCACTTTCAAACCCCTCTGTGCCAAGGAAGGATTAAAACCCAAATCATTTCTGTTTTCATATACTCTAAATCATTTCCACAGCGATAACGTGTCAAAACGCAACCGCACCAACTGCTATCATCATCCGAATCCAAACGCTCACAACAATTACACCCCTCTCTCTGTCAGCATTACACAACTGAAATCATTCCTGTTTTCATGTTCTCTCTAATCATCTCCACGCCGATTCCGTGTCGAAGCGCAACTGCAGCAGAGCTGCTATCATCCAACCAAACGCTTACAAAATACACATACCACAAGCCAGCCACAGCAGGCGCCAACTACCAAACGGGGCATTCAGCTGGTGGAAAAACTCCTTGATGAGTTAGAGGGTAATGCCAGACATTAGAGAATGTTAGAGACTTCGACAGGATAAGATGATGTGGATAAGATGTGGATAAGTTGTGGATAAAGATGTGGATAAGATTAAGAAAATGGACAAGGTGTGATTAAGATGAGGAAGAGACAGGTGTTCAAAATAACCAGACTGTTTTAACTTTCGCACAATCCGCAGCTGTCCCTCTTTAACACAGAGAGAGAGAGAGAGAGGGAGAGAGAGAGAGAGAGGCATTAACAGATACACAGAGAGAGAGAGAGAGAGGCATTAACAGATACAGATTGGCACAGGACATCTTTCCTTCGAATTGAACCCACTCTTCCCCCCCCCGCCTCTTTCCACTTGCAATTATCGCAACATTACAGCAATTCTCCACCATCGTACGAGATACATCCCATAATCAATCGCTGACCTCATGCTTTCTATTCGGCGTTTGAAAAACCCTCGAGCATACGTGGACAGGAGACCTCGCTCGCTAAATAGAGAATAATAACAACAGCAAACAAATGGGCAGTACACAGTACATCAATTAACATACCGTCTTCTCTATTTACTTATCTATATTTATCTTCTTATTCTCCTTCTGAGGGTTTGAACACGGGTTATCAATCAACAACTCGAGTGCACATCTATTCAATCTATTTATACATCTACGCAGTGCCCGCTCCTCATACCCAACCCGCCCAACCCTCCCTTCGGTCCCTTTTTCTCCCCTTTCCTCGCGTCATCGAGCCGCTGGACGTAACCTCCTACTTCTTCTGAGGGCTTGAACACGGACCGTCAACTATTCAATCCTTCCATTCATATCTATCACATGTGTGGAACGTCCCCCCACCCTGCCCGCGACCCACCCCTTCTACATTCTCTCCCGCCCATCGAAGATAGACATACTATCCACTATCTGCCACGTCATCTTTCACTCCTGCTGCCAAGTCATCTCTCTTTCCCGCCCTGTGCCGCGTCATTTCTTTCCCTCCACATACAAATCGTTTCTTTCCCTCATTTTCCCAACATATTACCGACATATTACCCAGTAGCTACCACGTCCCACCTCTTTCCCTCCCCATGCCAGGTGCTCTCTTTCCCTTCCCGTGCCAAGTCTTCTCTCCTTCCCTCCGGGTGCCATGTCATCTCTCTTCTCCTTCCCGATCAGCTCAATTCCTCCCTCAATTTCCCGCCTCAATGTAAGCCCTCTGCTTCTTGTGCCAGGTGTTCTCTTCTTCCCTCCGGGTGCCATGTCATCTCTCTTCTCCACCCCGATCAGATCGATTACTCCCTCAATTTCCCGCCTCGATCTGATCCCCCTGCCTTTTGTCCCGGCCTCGACGACTGGCCGCAAACGACCCCTGCGTCTTCCATCGTCCTCCTTTCTCCATCCAGGAAGAGACTACATCCGACCATCGATTTTCACATCTGTTGATGTCCAGCATGTATATATCGTCAATGTATAGGAAGGCGCGATTAAGAATGCCGTAAAAACTTAACACGTCAGAGATCTGAACTTCTACTCGGTTGAGCATCTCGAGCTCCGAAATGCCAACCAGTCAATCAATCAAATACGCTAATCGATCAAAAGAACAACCAGACAACAAAATAAGCTAATCAATGAAAGGAATTACCAGAAGACAAAACACGTCAATCAGTCAAAGCAAATGTCTGAGATTTTCTACTTCGTCTCCGTCATCTTGACCTGAGAGATGACTATAAATGATAACATACGCTCATTAGTGATTAGTAATTGATTACTCAACTCAACTGCCAAACGACAAAACACACTAATTGGTCAAAGCAACCATCAGACAGCTGCTAAGAAGGAAAACCACTCAATCTGAGAGCAACAATCAAAATGCCTATATACATATACATAAACATATCGTAAACGAGAACTGGCCAGTAAACCGTAGGCAGAGAGGGACAAGAGGACAACAAAAGAGGGGCTGTGATATATACATCATCAAACAGAGATGCCCGATAAACCATAGGCAGAGAGGGAGAAGAGGACAAGAAACGAGACTGGGAAACCATAGGGCGACGTAGGCAGAGAGAGAAGAGGACAACAAACGAGGGGCTGTGACATATCGTCAAACAGAGGGTTCAGCCGCCTGATATATATAACAGAGCTGCCCGGCAAACCGTAGGCAGAGAGGGAGAAGAGGACAACAAACGAGGGGCTGTGACAAACTGTTTCGTCGGAGTTTCACCGACTTGTCAGGAGGCTGAACCTTTGCCGGCCAGCCGTTGATGCTTAACCACAGCCGGGGTTAAGGTGGATTATCACGTACAGTGTAATCAGTTAGGGGATTCTGCAGACTTTTGAGGGTTCAGCCTCCTGATGAGTAGGGAGGTGAAACTCCGACGAAACAGTTTGTCACAGCCCCTCGTTTGTTGTCCTCTTCTCCCTCTCTCCCTACGGTTTAGGGAGAAGAGGACAACAAACGAGGGGCTGTGGCAAACTGTTTTGCCGGAGTTTCACCGACTCATCATATACATATAGTCAAACAGAGCTGCACGGTAAACCGTAGGCAGAGAGGGAGAAGAGGACAACAAACGAGGGGCTGTGGCAAACTGTTTCGTCGGAGTTTCACTGACTCATCAGGAGGCTGAACCCTCAACAGTCTGCAGAATCCCCTGACTGATTACACTGTAGTGATAATCCACCTTAACCCCGGCTGTGGTTGAGCATCAATGACTGCCCGACAACTGATACCCTGAGGTGGGCACCAACCACTGCCCTCAAAATACCTGTGGCAACAGTCAAAGCAGAGTATCACTCACCCACACCAGATGGAAAACTCTACAGACTGTCGGTTCACACCCCATCACAAGCAAGCAAAACACCCACGAAACAAAGAAAGGTCTGTCACAGCCAAAAAATACACTATATCGTCAAACAGGGCTGCCCGGTAAACCGTAGACAGAGAGGGAGAAGAAGAGGACACCGACCTCGATCCGTGAAATCGTCTTACGCCATATGTACTGATTTATTTTGGGAGACATGGTTCAAGCCCGGACCTATCACGTTCTTGTGCAAAGAAGAGCCATACTAATACTACGTTCGTGGGATAGAGTAGTTGGTAACTCATCCAGCTCATAATCTGAATGTTGTAGGTTCAAATCCTACTCCTGCCAATCTCCCGCCAATCTCTCTCTCTCTCTCTCTCTCTCTCTCTCTCTCTCTCTCTCTCTCTCTCTCTCTCTCTCTCTCTCTCTCTCTGTGTGTGTGTCTGTGAGGTGGAACTCAAGTCCAGTACCTAATCAGTGGGTTTAATACATTACAATCCCTACACTTATCGAAATCGCTATTTGGAGTGCAACATTTTGCCGATCCAGCCTGCCCGCGGCCTGCCGGCCGATGGCCCGGATTTCCGCGCGATCTTAAGACTTTAAGACTAAGATCGCGCGGCGATCCAGACCGTCCGCTTTGCCAGACGGCCTGGATCGACGCGCGATCTTAAGTCTTAAGATCGTGCGGAAATCCTGGCCGTCGGCCCGGTAGGGCCGTGGGCGGCCCGGATCGGCACGCCCGTTGAGAAGAGGGCCCGTTGCGGGGCGGTGCCATGGCCCTGTTCGCGTCGAACGAGGGCTGTCCGACTTCACGCAACGGCTGCCCTATGCGACAAACTACTACCGTACCCGACAAACTACTGCCCTACGCAACGACCTACTGACTTGCCTACGCCCACCTAGGCAACCTACCTGCCTATGGCCTGCCTACCATAACTCTCTCTCTCTCTCTCTCTCTCTCTCTCTCTCTCTCTGTGGATCTCCCTCTACCTCTCACTCTCTCACTCTCCTTTTCTTTCTCTCAGTGCTTGGTACTTCGTTCTTGGTTGTGTTTGGTTCGTGCTTCGGTGCCACTTTCGTGCTGCTTGGTGCTACTCGGTGCATTTGTGCTACTTCATGCTACTCCGTGCTTGGTTTGGTTTCGGTGCTACGTGCATCGGCGATTTGTTCATGGGATCCGTGCTTCGTGCTAAATGCAATGGTGCTATGGGCATCGTGGAATCGGTGCTTGGTTCAGTCTGGCATAGTCGAACCTTTTTTTATGGAGTTGTGTAAAGCGAACATGACGTCACACACGCACACGCAGATGCATCTTGGGCAGACTGTCGGGGTTCAACCTCCGATGAAACAGTCTGGACAGTCATGCTTCCTTTTCGGCGTGCACGAAGACAAGAGCGAGAGAGAGAGAGAGAGAGAGAGAGAGAGAGAGAGAGAGAGAGAGAGAGAGAGAGCACCTGACCATGACAACGCTGACAGATGAAGATGACGAGGAAGATGAAAGATAAGGAGCATGAGCATGATTTACGAGGATAAGGTAAGGTAATAATGACATCAATCACCGATTGACAGAATGAAGTGGGTAAGGAAAAACACGCTGCTTCACATGGGGAGGGTTAGGGGCGTCACATGTCGCAGCCACGTGGCTGATCGTTTATCCATTTTCATTCTTTTCGGGTTTTTTTTTGGTGTGTGTGTGTGTGTGTGTGTGTGCGTGTGTGTGTGTGTGTGTGTGTGCGTGTGTGTGTGTGTGAGAGAGAGAGAGAGAGGGGGGAGGGAGAGGGAAGGGATAAATGGGAGAAGCAGGCTATAGTGGTTTCGTTTTTCTCTTCTGATCGGGAAAATGATTGGAGGCAGGGCAACATCAGGCAGGAGTGGAGAGGGAAACAAGTGGCCATGACGTCGGGACATGATGATGAGATTGGGTTCTTGATGACCAGGGCGGAAATCGTTTCCTTATCGTGTTTTGGTCTTTTGTGTGCGTGTGTGTGTGTGTGTGCGTGTGTGTGTGAGAGAGAGAGAGAGAGAAAATGACGATTAAAGGAAGGTCGGGGTGGAGTGGGGTTGCGAGATCATGCCACCTGGGAGAGAGAGAGAAGCAGAGATTTTTATGTGAGAGAAAGGGCGTAGGGAAGAGAGAGAGAGAGAGAGAGAGAGAGAGAAGACGGAGGAATAGGTGAAGGTCGGGGTGGAGGGGGCGTTATAATCGCGAGATAGTGCCACATGGGGGAGAGAGAGAGAGAGAGAGGCAGAGAGTCTTATGTGGAAGAGAGGGCGGAGGGAAGAGAGAGAGAGAGAGATGGGGGGAGGTGGAAAAGGAGTGGGTTTGGGGAATCGGGCGGCAGGGCGGAAGGTGGCGCAATCTTTTGCTTAGTTTCCTTTCTTTTCTC
>BFEA01000190.1:205864-233887 GCA_003427395.1 Chara braunii
CCAGCCTTCCCCACTTGCAGCCAGTTGAAACTTTTTTTTTTTTTTTTTTTTTTTTTTTGCCAGTTGAAACTTGAAACTACTTGCGCGCGCGAGTTCGTACGCCAAAAGTCGGCCCTTAGAGCATCGCCACACCACTCTCGAAATGTGCAAAATGAGAATGAACTTCCCGCTAGGACATGGCCAGATGCACCCGCCACATTTTCGTCTTTTCACATTTCGAGAGTGGTGTGCCGAGGCCCTTAGTACTTAGTACTTACCACCTACTGTAGTCGGCGATTAGTACTTAGCACTTAGCACCTAGTTCCTCGGTCCACCACTCAGCCAAATGTGCAAAATGACAACGAATCTTTCGCTAGTAGATGGAAAGATACACACCGCCATACCTTTTGTGATTTATGAATCTGGTCAGTAGTGCAGCCCGGCCTCTAAACTTCGCAAGACGGATTCGATTTCACACTCACCAGGGGCTAGGTCCCACTTGCACGAATTAAGAGATACTGACCGTAGAGAGCAAAGATCAACGGTCGAAATCTCCTAATCGGCGCAAGTGGGACCTTGCCCCAGGGATACGTACACACACACTGACCGTAGATAGCAAAGATCAACGGTCGAAATCTCCTAATCGGCGCAAGTGGGACCTTGCCCCAGGGATACGTACACACAGGGTTCAACCTCGTGATGAATTGAAAGTCCGACGGAGCAGTCTGGTACAGTCATGCTTTTTTTTTGAGTGTATAGTGAATATGACAACACACACACATAACACACATTCCCCGCCCCCCCCCCAAAAAAAAAACAACATAACACACGCTTACAGCTTGAACTACCTCCCGCTCCTCCCCTCCAACCGTGACACAAAAGACACCACCTGTAAAAAAAAAAAAAAAAAAAAAAAAAAAACACCACTTGCATGCAAAGACTTCGGTTTTGAGCTCGGCGACGGGCGGTGCGCTAAAATTAGCGCTAATCTTGTGCGCTAAGCGCTTAGGGGCTTAAGCGAGATTAGGGCTAATTGGGCGCGGAGTGAGGCAGAGACAGGATCTTTTCGTGAGATCCCATCAGATCCACCATAGCAACATAGCAAGCACAGTGGTATATCGATAACGATCTGGGGAATACTGCCTCAACATATCAAGGACACAGTGGAGAACAACGCTCACATCAGGGTAAGAAGCTGCCAAGGCTTTAGAAAGGAGTGAAAGCAGATCTGCAACGACACATATTGAGGTCTATGCAAGCGGTTAGGCCTGTCGAGCCAGGCCAAGATCACCCAAACTTATGGAACATGTATGGTCGTCAGCCTGGTTGTTTCTCTTAAAGCCAAAGCAGGAAGAAACTGAAAGAAACCCAAAGTAAACAAAGCGATAAAGCCACCCAAACTTATGGAACATGCTTGGTCCCTGAAACGCCATTCACAGTCAGCCATCACAAATCCGAGCAATCAGATTACCCAAACTTATGGAAACATGTCTGGTTCTTCAGGCAATCAAAAATAAACATAGCACTGGGCCTCCCCAAACTTGTGGAGATTTGCCCAGCCTTTGATTGACCCAACCAAACAAACAATATTGCCTTCCTCTCATCCTTCCCCCAGATGCAATCACACAATTTGCTTTCAGTCAAACAACTGAAATTGAAACTGACATTGCGCATACCTTCTTTTATTTAGTCTGGTTTGTGTCATGAAGTCAAATTGAAAGTCAACGTAAGGATGCAGGCAATATACCCAGTCAACCATCGCAAGAAGTACAGATAGGTGTTATATTGGGTCTATAGAAGGAAAACAATGGTTACCTTTCAGTTCCCTACCTCCAGAACTCCTCCTGAGTTCCGGCAGAGCTCCCGCAATCGGTGTCCAGACTCCCCACAGAATCTTGCTGCGGTCCTACCGGTTGCAATCCCGCTTGTCGCCTTCCTCTCAAAATTGGATCAGACTTAGAGTAAGAATGGCAGAAGATAAGGGGTTTCAAACTCTCGAGATACAGGAAGGGGACAACTCAACTATCAGGAGAGGGCCTTGATATCTTCATGCGGCTGAGGACCCCGCAAATGGCGGCCAAAATATACAGCAACTCGGCCAAAAACGAAATCAAACTGCCTATCGTTGATTATCTTACGACCTCCAATAATCGCAGCAAAACCTCTCTCCAACGAGCTCAGTCTGTCCGCAACTTGTGGCCCGAAATATACTAGTCACAGGTAAGTCTGCAATTTCGTGATTGGTCTGCCACTGCACGGGCTGATGGGATGAACGACACACCCCCTAGCAGACAGAACTGCAGTCCTTGTGCTGGTCTGTTGTAGGTTCGCTCAATGGCTGAGCTTTACACCTGTCAGTAGATAAACTCACAAGCTTGTGGCGTCCCCCCAACTACCTCGCATGGTAGAATGAACAGCGTATGGGCCAGTAGACAGACCTGCCACTTTTTTAGCTCGCTCCCCACCACCTCGCTTATTGAGATTAGTGGCATACCAACCAGTAATCGAGTTTTCAACCCCCGTTGCTCCCCTGTAGTCACTCCGCTTGGTTGAGATAACTGCAGCAACGGAGTAAGGACATAGCAGCTTTTAAGATAGCGCAGTACCGCTCGCGGGTAACGCAACAGCAATGGGTTCTCAGCGGCTCAGCACAAATCTTTTAACAATAAGGTCAAACAGTAATGGCAACTTGCCGCCTCCAACTTCCGGAACAGGCAACAACAGTTTCCTCAAACATGATCACAATAGTTTGTTTGAGTCTGACTGCCACGACTTCAACCTACAACTATCCTCTTTTCTCACTCTTAGACATCTGCGTTACCTCCTAACAGATGTGCCGCCCCGACCAACTTCAACCGGACCTCAACCAATCACCATTACCATAGTACCAACACCAAAGATCTAGTGAAGAGTTCCCATCCCGTCAATCCTTATAATGCAGGAAACTACGACAATTGTCTGAGAAAAATAAATTGCAACTTAACCTCCGGAAGATAGCAGCACAATGACTATGTTACATACTACCAGTACCAACAGTTTGTCTGATGTAACAACAACCACCTTGTTATGAAGACAACAACAATTTGCGGACCATTGCAGCAAACCTCTCCAAAATAGCAGCCTTGATGTGAAGAACACAACAACACCTGCTGAAAATTTGCATCAAGCGTGGGCTGGAGACGACAGACACGATGAACATGTCAATGAGCCTGATCATTACGAGGAACAACATGATGACGTCGATCAAGCCTACGACCTTGATAATGATCATGATGACAGGCTGGAGTGTACGACTAATCAACCTCACTCTGTTGCACCGGTTCTCCCTTTCTAAGTGCATGAATGCACCTAACTGCAAAGTCACCCCGATACGTGTACGTTAACAAAACAGACTGAGTAAATACGTATACAACTACAAGGTATGTACCTTCACCCCCTACTTACTCCATCTCCTCTCTCTCTCTCTCTCTCTCTCTCTCTCTCTCTCTCTCTCTCTCTACATGAGTAAAGTCACAACGAGTCCTTCGCTAGAACGCGGAAGGATACACTGCCCTTACGACGTTCATTAGTACGGGCACAAATCGTTACAAATCTACCTTTAAATCACAACCAAATACATTCAGCGCCTTGGTCGTTTCACCCCGGCGCAGCCTACGAATTGTATAACACCAAATCCGCACTTTCCCCGCAGAATCCAACCACGCCATTGAACTCGCGGTCTCCCATAACCCCTAATTAGCCTTTTAGCTCGTCATATTCCATCTAGAATCGATCGAGATTTTTGCTTCTCAACCTCTGCCGTATCTACCTCCACCATCTCTCCGCGTAGCTATTCTTCTTACTAGCTCCTATACCACTAACTTCTTGCTGAAACTAACTTCGAAATCGGAATCGTCCGACATGAAAGACTTAGTTTAGTTTCTTTGCTCGCCCATTTCCATCAAGGAACGGGTGAGCTACATAACTTTAACTCCCGACATACCTTCTATCTTCGATACTTTAGCGCAACTCTTTCTCCACTAACCTCCCCATTTACTAATGCATCATCAAAACTAACATAATTTTCAGTTTCGCCCGGCCTAAAAACCTTAGTCCAACCTCTTTTCCGGCCCGATTCTAACACGAGACAAGTAAGTTATGCTTTCTCCTTTCGCCGTATCCACGTTCTCGGCATCACTGTGCACTTGTTTTCCTATCTAACTCTAATCACACTAACTTTTTTCCTAATCTGATAATATATTCGGGGTCGCCCGCCCCGAAAAACCCATCCCTACTTATTTCCCCACTTAAATCCATCAAGGATTCGATGCGGTAAGCAACTCTAACTCCCGCCATAGCTACTCCCCTCATGCTTCACACGCATCCGGCGCGACTTATAGTCCAAATTCATTCATCCTCTTCCCTGCCTCACTTCACTTCCTTAGCGCCTGCCGTTTCGTTGCCTCACCCCGCCCGTTGTACTTGCTCTCTTTACCAGTAGTCCGCCTGCGCCTAAGCGTAGCGGCCTCCCCAGCCAGTCCGACCAGCCCGACAAAACTTCGGGAAAGACCGGCTACAGGGCGGTCTGATTAGTCTTTCGCCCCTATACCCAGTTCGTCGCTGCCCTGCAGGTTGTCGCCACAGCCTTCCCCGCCCGTATGTGTGGCCCAGACACGCGGCTCATACGTCGACACAGTTGCAGCCCCCACCAAAGTTGTCTTTGGACAGCCCTGCTTAGGCAGGGTCTACCACCTTTTGGGTTCCAAGCGGGGGTGTTCCCACTCTCCTTTTCCATACAACAGGTCACAGACTCGGGGGCGCGACCTCACTGTAACTTGTAGCGTGAGCCTTGGCGACGCAGGCTGCGGAGACTCACCCTCAAAATTCTCACGGTAAGCGGCGGGTGGTGGACCGTGCGCATGCAGTGACTCTTGCCAGCCTCAGGCTATAGCCCCACAGTCTCGCCCGAAAGCTATCAACACTCTCCGAATGGGAAACGAGGAAAGTCACGATCATGGACCCCATCATTCTCAACACGTCTGTTGACCCCTTCAACCCGTATTTCAATGTGGGTAGGGTGAAGGACTTTTTCGTTGGCATGCTGTGTCCGACGATGTAGCAAATGAGTCATGCCAGTCGGTCCCAACACCAACCTCGAAGCCGATCACCGAGGTAAAAACAATAAAAATGAATAAATAAATAATAAAAATAAGAATAAACGTCGCTCGTCCCTCTTGGCTCGTGATGCCGCGCACATCCAGGTGGCACATGGTTGCGCCTCGCCGTCAGTACCCCGTGAGCGCCAGTCACCCTGCCGAGGGCTTAAACTCGCTCCCGCGCGCGCGCCGTCAGACGAGCGAGGATACACTGGCGTATCTTGCAGAAAACACCCCAAATACCCTTGTAAGGGTATTTGGTACGGCAACGTGGTAAGATATTAGAAAACTGAAGAATGCCTTGCAATTCTTCTGATACTAGGATGAGGTCAGTTATGGATTTAGTGTTTTTGTTTGGTTGTTTTTTTCTGAAACACGAAAAGGTCTTGGCTGTTGGATTGAGCCTTCTGAATGAATAAAAAAAGTCGGATGAGTGACATAAGTTAGCTATTATTTGCTCATCCTTCTCTATATAGGCGGGACAAGGGGAGATAATGGTCCATCTATCCAGGTTGCGATCCGAAGCTGCATTGAAGTCCCTTGCCATAATGATCGGGATTCCAATTGGCAGACAATGAAGTATATCTTAAAAAAAAACTTAGCGTTTAGTAAGTTCGTTTGGGCCGTATACATTTAGTATACTGACAACTTCATTCTCCAACTTGACGAGGATATAGATTCATCTTCCTTCCTGCTTATCTGCTTCCCAATTTAGCACCTCTACCTTGGACTCAAGGGATATCCATATGGCAACTTCTGCGCTACCTGGTTTGGGGGCGTGCGATCTATATGTAGAGTAGGGTCAAATTTCTTTGTGGTTGTAATTGTGTAGAGGTGTGTTCAGTAGATGTGTTTCCTGAATGCAAATTACATCCGGCCATTTCCTGTCTCCCACTCCTTTGAGGAGTTCTATTATAGTTTGCCTTTTATTCTTCTTGGTTGAAGCAAGGTCATTAACGTTGAGGGTCCTTAAGTCCAAATATGCATTCCTTTTCAGTAATTTTCAGTTTTTGTATTTGTTATAAAGCACCTCTATAAGGTTCACATCGTTCACTTTTCCAACCCTTTACATGTTCTTCCAAGGTGCTGTATCTAGGATCCCTCCTCTCCGAAGGGAAACTCTCTTTAGAAGTCTGAGCAGGAGACTAAGTACATCTTCCTTTGACCAGAATTGGTTAGCCTTAATCTTAAGGATTTGCAGGTCCTTGAGAGAGTCTTCCCCCATCCATCTCAGGCTGACCGTATCCGGAGCCTTGTATCTCAGATACACATCACTATCTTCGATCTTTTCTGGCTCTGAGATTAGTATTATTGTTGCCTCTCCCCCTGGGGAAAAATGATCTGTGATAAATTTGGAGAGATGTGGGTTGATGTTCGCTGCTCCAGTTTCGTTTTCTGTGATGTCAGGGAGGGAGATGAGAGATGGTTTCATACCATGGATAGTGATTTCCCCATACTGGGAGTCTTTGGTTTCCAAAAGCTCCGCTTCCCAACGACCTTCTTTAAATCTAACTGGTAGTATGATGGTCCCAGGTCTAGAAAGGAGAAGTGACGTTCTGTGCCCTTGCAATCTCGACCTCAACTTCTGTTGTTTGCTCATAGAATATCGCCGATTGGGAGGTAAGTTGGAATGGAGACAGGCGCCAAGTGATATAAGTTGTACTTTTCTCGGTGGATGAGGGATATCTTCAATGAGATCTATTTTATCCTTTTGACCCCCTATTTCTACCATGCTCTGTGTTCCTATGTCTTGCTCTTCCAACCCTTTGACTATATTACCCGTTTCCCACTCGATCAGGGAAGATTTTGGTTTTGATCTTGTTTCCCCTTTCAATTCTTCATTTATTTAGATAAATTTATTCTTCCATATAATCGGGGAAATAACTTCCACCACCCTCGTCCTTTTCTTTTCCCTCTCCCATGTCGATTCTCTTGTTGTGGCGAGCTCTGGCTCTGAATCAGAGGAGTGACTGAGTACTGATCATGTACCAGCAGGGCATCTGCAACCTACTCAAGGGGTTTTGGTGGATTGGGATCTGCTGCCATATTAGCTTATGAAAAAGTTGAGATCTTCCACACCTGGTGCCGGTAAGGAACGATGACCATGACATTATTATAGCCTAGTGGGGGAGTGGGACCATCATCCATGATTACTTGTGAAGATTAAGAGGGGAGACCGTTCTGCTGTGCAAAGGGGACGATGGACATATCATTATGAAGGCCCGTAGTGCCCAGAAGGGTCAGAGATCCTGCAACGAGCATTGAGAAATCCCGAGAAACCCGTAATCATGGAGTATCTCGTGATCCTTTCTGACTGTGACTTATGTTATGAGGACCTAATGAACAACTGGACTCTTACGTGCATTGCTGGTATTCAGCAAGCAGTGAGCTCCGACATCCTTTGTGTACCATTATTTAAGTCTCCTTTATTTTGTAGCCTTGATGTTCTGCCTTCCAGATTTGGGTGTGAGAGGAAGTTTTCGCAGTATCTTTGTGTAATTGCAGATTTTTTTCGAAGTGCTTCTTCCCCCACCTTTCTTGATTTTATCGGACTATTGCTTTTCTTTTTAATTTTTTCCGTCTGGCCAGCTCTTTGATCCTTCTAAGCCCTTTAGCTCTCCGCATGTGTTGACCTTATCTGTTATTGTGAAGGTCAGGAGGGTCTGCTGAGTTTTGAACATTGCTCAAGGTAAGTTGTGCCATCAACTTTTGAGTGATAATGTGCAGCAGTTTATTGCGCATGTCTTTCCATTCTACACCTGGAGTGAGACCATATTGGAGTGCGGTTTTGAGACTATCATTACCACACAACAATTTAGAAAGGTTTTCCTCAATAACACGCCAGTCCAAATCTGGTATAACTGCATACTTAAATTTGAGGTTTGTTGTGACCCACATCGACATTTTTCGTAAGTTGGTTTGCAGATCCTCCAGAGAATCCGAAGTATCTGCTTTCACACCCATTGCAAATACTTCCTTAAGGGCGTCCAGTTCCATGGCGTCTGGCATTGAAAGATCATGAACTATTGTTTGATAAGGTTGACTTTAGGCTGGTGAGAGTACTTACCTTTGTGGTTTGGCCTGCATGTGGCTGAGTGAGATCACTACTTAGTCTGAGTTTCAGTTGATTGGTAGTTGCTTTAGTTGCTCACCACGTGCTAGAGCCATAAAAGTTAGTTTCAATCCCTGCATTTTCTTAGCTAAGTTTATTTTACTTAGGTCAATTCTCGCATTTTCTGGGATCATTTGTTATACTTGGCTTTGTATAAATTTTGGTAAGTCACTTTCTCTACGGGAAGCGCTGCCCAAATTTCTACAAAACCAAGGAGTTAGTCAAATTTTGTCTTTTCAAAGTTCAGTTTGTCTAACTTTTATATATGACTTAGTAAAAATTTGGAGAGTCCCCTTTTCTAAAAGAAGTGTTACCCAAATTTTTGCTTATTCAAGGAGTTAAATAAAATTGAACCTTGAGAAGTCAAAGTCATTTTAAATTATGAACTTAACTTTGTATAAATTTTGGTAAGCTACTTTCTCTATGGGAAGCGCTGCCGAAATTTCTGTAAATCCAAGGAGTTAGTTAAAATTTGACTTTTCAAAGTTCAACTTGTTTGATTCTTATATATGGCTTAGTAAAAATCTGGGAAGTCTCCTTTTTTAAAGGGAGTGCTGCCCAAATTTTTGCTAATTCAGGGAGTTAAACAAAATTTGACTTTGGAAAGTTGAAGGTTGTTTTTGTTTTTATATTTGGGTTGATATAAATTCTAAGAAGATACTTTTCCTACGGGAAGCGCTGCCGAAATTTTCTTAGATTAAAGGAGATATATTATATTTTGACAGGTGGTGATCCTGATAATCCACTCTTTATGGGGGAGATTTTGACATAGGCGTGCTTTTCTTTAGGTACTGACTTAGGGATAAACCTAGGCTTGGATATCAGGAGAGTCTTGAGTGAGAACGTTTCATGGGGATTTGATCCTCATACATTGACGATTTAGCTTGGACATTGACCTTTCATATGATACAAGTCTTCTTTGGACATTTGATCCAGTATTTGGACTAGCTTCAGCTTGATCCTACGAGGATCATCTTCTGTTATCACCGATAACATGTCGGTTGGTTGATCGTCGACTCGTTCGTTGACGACACAACTTTGCTTACACCTGTACCTCAACTTGATTGCCTTAGCCCTGAGATTTGATATGTTTCTTTTAGGGTTTTAACCAGATTTCTTTTAATGACCATTATAAAAAACTTATGTGATTTATGAAAAATTAAACTATAATTAAGACTTGAGTGTGTGAGGCGTGGTGTAAGTTACAGGGAACAATAAAGTTGACCACATTGATGTATGGCAATGTGGTTATTGTGTGTGTATGTGTTTTATGCAGGTTAGTATTTTGGAACTTGGTATATGAGTCGTACCTTGGAGGCAGTGAGAATGACAACCATGTGACGCACGATCTGCATACCTGAGCGGTTTATGTTTCCCCCTTATTTTATTTTATCTCAAGTTCTGATTTGATATATGAGTGTTAGGTATTTAGTTATTTACTGATTAATTTTGCTTATTAATTTTTATAGTTGGACGTTGTAGTCCGTGACAGCCGTCAAAGTCAAACCCCTTGACTTCCTTCCAAACCCTGGATGAGAGAGTTGGTCTCCATGGTGATAAGAGACGCTACTACAGGTATGAACCTGTGTACCACCCACTCTCCGCAGGGTGCAGAAGAGGGTGTGGTTTTCAACCTCACTTGGCGGTTGTCCTGCGTCGAGAGATTAATCCCTCAAGGCGCGTGTCAGCTGACACTTGAGTGTCGAATGCAACCCTCAAGATTAACGAGGACCGCATGAGTATGGGTACTACATAGTACGCCATCATTGCGACTGCTTGCGTATGCTGGCATTGCCAGTCGATATGAGTTAGCCCTACGTCCGCACGATTTTATACTAAGTCTCGCGCGCGACGCCTATTCGATTTCCGCATCGGAGAGTTATGGGATGGCTACTAAAGGACTATGAGTGTTGTTGCGTTGTTTGTTTTGTGTCGTTCCGTGTGTGTGTGTGAGTAAAGTGGTGTGCGCGTGGTGTGTGCGATGCGTCCTAGTCGATCGACGACGAACCGCGCTTGGGGCTTCAGCCCCCCAGTACGTAGGTTCGCGTGCGGGTCCGATAGAGGTGTAAAATCGCGCGTACCCCCTATGCTACAGTGAACGAGAAACGCCCTCGGTTGGTCCACCTCTGCGATTGCAGTTGATTAACTTTCGTACTGTGGACTGGTAGCTCGGCGGGCGGGGATACGCCCACCGAAGGGAGGTGACAACTCCGATAAGGTGGAGGTAAAGTCATGCCTCGTGTATGCCCTGTCCTATCGTAGGGGCTCGCGAGAGGTATGACTGGTGCACTCGGCTGGAGCGGCTTGCGGAAGCTCCATGTGGATTCGCGAAGAGGAACAGACCAACTCCTGCGTGACGCGACCGGGAGTGTCCCGCCCCGTTTTGTGCAGTGCTGGACCGATGCGCTCGAAAACGTAACTTTTTCCCTGGTCTGATCACTCTTTGGCAATAACAGTTTTTTCCTTTCACAAGAAACCGGACCAAGGCAGGGGATATTACAAACTTAATACATTTCATCTTAAGGATATCAATTTATTAAAATACCTTGAAGATGTATGAAAATTCTGGAGGGAACAAAGACTCCTCGTTAACAATGACATAAAATGGTTCAATAACGGTCTAGTATTCATAGGCCATAAATGTAATGAATATTCCAAAACTCTTGTTAATCTAAGACATCAATAAAAAATAGAATTACATGAAAAATTCAAGTGTTACATGAAAAGGAAACTAATTCATTAACCCCAGAGGACTTAGAATCCCTAGCTGAGGAGATCAGAGAACTGAATGACCAACTCCTCAAGTTCAAAAAATATAGATGATAAGGTATTAGGATCAAAGGAAAACTCAACAAACATCAGATGGAAGGAACCATGGACGTGAGGTTCTTCTCCATGGCCAGAGATAGAGTCGGCAGAACCACAATTGAAGCATTGGCTGACCCATTTGATACAAATGCGCCACTGACCACTTCTACAACAACCAGCACCAGAATAGCAAGGATTTTTATAAAGATCTGTTTACCTCGCATAATACTGCCACCTCAAAATCTCAGAGATCTTCAGAGATAGATGAATTTCTTCTCCCACTAGAAAAAACTATCACAGACTCCCCAAAAGAAAAACTCGAGATGCCCCTATCTAAGGACAAAATCTAGAAGGCTTTAATTTTAATGGAGGAAGAAAAAATGTCAAGCATAGATGGTCTCCCCAAAGAATTTTGGGAATCCATGTAGGATCTCCTATCTCAAGATCTTATGGACTTTTATCACACGGTTTGGATTACTGGGGATATGAGTGAAATTGTAAACCAAGGGGTCCTGACTATCCTATACAAGAAAGGGGACAAATATAATATTAGGAACTACAAACCTATCACCCTACTCACGGTCATGTACAAGTTTGTAGCCAAAGCACTAGCGGATAGAATGCTAAATGTTATTGCAGATATTATTCACCCGACACAAACGGGTTTCATTACAAGACGAAATATCCAAGACAAACTCCTTCTTATAAACGAACTTTTAAGAATCACACGCCAGTCCAGACACAATGCAACCTTCATCTTCAGTGATTTTGAGAAAGCATGCGACCATGTGGATTGACTTTTTTGGACAAGTGCTTAGAAAAATGAACTTTGGTCTAAATTTCAGGAGATTGATAAAAATCCTACACCAAAAAACATCCACTAGAATCACTATTAATGACAACGTTACTCCCCCAATTAATTTACAGAGATCGGTTAGACAAGGTGATCCTCCTGCACCTTTTCTTTTCATCATAATTATGGAAGCCCTAACCGTCAATCTCAGTAAACACAAAGACATAAAAAAAAAATACAGATCTCCTATATTCCAGAGGAGATAATTTTTATCTGTTCCCTATATGCGGATGATCTCTCATTGATGGTTGATGCAACCTTAAAAAATATGGAAGCAATTAAAACCATGTTGAATAAACTATGTGCATTATCTGATATGAAGGTCAGTTGGGGAGATAAAACCCTAGGATGGTGGATTCATCACCAAGGGGTTAGACCACCAGAAACCCCTAGTGTTAAATGAATCCCTAAAAAAAAAATCAATCATAATCTTAGGCATCTTCCTATCAGCAGAAGAAAAACCAATGACAAATAACGAAAGAATTATGCAAAGTGCCCAATCCAAATTTGATATGTGGAAAAACAAACACACTTCAATTCTGGGTCACTCTCTAGTAATCAACAATGTAATCCTAACCTCATCCTGGTACAAATCGACCATATGGGCACTAGACGAGTCATCGACAAAATTACTCCAACAACAACTCAGAGCCTTTTTATGGAGAGGCAACCATGACTACAAGAATGTCATAAACAGAGTTGCCTGGACTTCCATCATACAACCCAAGTCAAAAGGGAGGTTGAAAATTATCGATCCATCCACCTAAACTATGACCCTATTTATGCAATGGATCAAGAGGCTTCTTTTCAATCCACAAACACCTTGGAGTTCCATGGCATGAGAAAAAATGAGAAGACAAGCACCCCCCACTGGGAGTGCAGTAGATCCAACAATATGGCTAGAAAACCGGACATGGTCAATCCCAAGAAGCATACAAAGAAACCACGACTCCCAATAACTCACAGATAAGGAAGCGGCAAGACAAGACATCAGTAAAAACCCATTTTGGATAAAAATTCTAAAGACCTAGAGAAAAATTTCCTTGCCTGACAAACACCCTCTCAAAAGGCGGGAAGAGATTATCCATCAACAAATTTTCAATAATGAATGGATCAGGGACTCCCAAGGCTATACTCTACATTGTATGGAGAACCCTTGGAAAGGTAGGATCAAAAAAGGTATCATAAGAATCAAAGATATTTGGGATGAAGAGACTAGAGACTGATTTTTTTCAGAAATCTTGCACACTAGGCTTAAATATTATAATCATGTGAATGAAAGCCTAGAGAGGATTGTGAACTTGATCCCTCTCGATTGGATTCGGATCCTCAAAAAAGGAAAGTTGTTGCAGGAAAGTGACTGAGTGGGTATAAGGAACAAGCCCCAAGTAGTTGGAAATATCCTTATCCCTCCATCCCTGGATTCATTAGCGCTCATCTTTTTCTTTCTCTTAAAAGAAGACAACACAGTGATCCACCATCATCAAAACAGGACATAATGGATTCCAAAAGACAACATTTTCAGAATTAGGGTACTTCAGAAAGATTCCTCATCATGGCTGGCCTTTAGACCAACGTCCGACATCTCGGATCTCCCATTAGATCTAGCAGGCTGGACATGGGGCGCAAACAACAAGAAAGGGAGAGACTTCACTCGGTCTCTGCACTCCCTATCAGTCAAATCAACCTACATGATGATCAAACCTACAATTAATATAAAAGAAAGAATTGAAACGAGATGGATGCATCAGCTGAATATAAGCAAGGAAGACCTGAGACAAGTTCGTTGGTTCAAAGAGGTAAGATCAAAACCATCGAAGATTGCCTCGCGCTGTGGCAAATAGAACACCGATGTCTTTCCACTAACCATTGGTTGATAAACAGGTCCTCCCTGGAAAAAAATGGGTTGGCAGAACCTTGGTGTAAATTCTGTAAATCAGTTTTCCCTAGCAGGAAGATCCTGGAGACTATAAAATATATTTTTCTGGCATGCTCAGTTTCCATTTGGTTATGGAGATGGTGGGACCGCATCTGGGGTCAGCTGAAAACAACTCAACTATGACCCTGGGGTTGGAAAGTAATTTTGCTATAAGTCTGGTCCCCAGACCAAATGAACAATTTTACTCAGCACCTGTTCACTCTGGGAAGGGGAGCAATCTTCTGGGCCATCTGGCAAAGTAGATGCACCAATGAATGGGAAGGGAACTTGATGACCCATAATTTACTGACAACATCAAACAACAAGTGCAAAACGACATTTTGGTGCAATGGGAGACAAATTACAACACAACTCCTTAAAAGCAGACATCCTCAAAGCAATCAAATCTTTCAGCAGTGACTGGCTTGGGGAAACAAAGGGGGGGAAATTGGAAGGATAGAATGGAAAGGTGAGAAAGGAGACGAGGGGCAAGAATTAAATAGGAATTACAAACTTTTTTTCAATAGTTGGACTGAGGTTGACCCCTCCATCCCTCTTCACCCTATGCAGGATTTCCCCAATCCCTTCCCCCCATCCCCAATGTAGGCTGCACGGACCATTTTCAGGCCCATGTCGTTTTCAGCTTGAAAACTTGAAAACAAGGGCCTACAGGCCTTGTGTCGTTTCAGCCTGAAAGCCTGAAAACAAGGGCCTACAGACCCTGTGTCGTTTCAGCCTAAAACAGGGCCTTTCCGGCCCTGAGTCTTTTCAGCCTGAAATGGAGGGCCATTTTCAGGCCCTCATAAGATCGACCTGCCCTGAAACTCAGGCACCAGACCAGGGTTTTAGCACAGACCATTTTTGGCCTGTTTTCAAGACAACCTTTGTTTGAGCTTCAACACCAGGGTCTGGCACGTTTTGGCATTGGCAAGAGCAGCCTCCTGGATGGGCCAGCACTATATAAGATTGGCCCGCCCTGCAGGCTGCAGGTAGTTCCTAGGTACTTCCCAGGCACTTCACGTGCAGTTCAGGAGGCAGGAGTAGTCTTCAGGATTCGGCAGCAGCACTCTGGAGGAGTGTTGCAGGAGTAGTAGTAGCGCTCGCAGTAGTCTTCAGCGTTGGGCGCTAGTAGCGTTAGCAGTAGTCTTCAGCGCTGGGCGCTAGTAGGAGCTAGCGTGATACTGGAGAGAGAGAGAGAGAGATTGGGCGGAGGCCAGGGAGACATACCTGCAGTGCCATAGCTTCAGCTTCATCTTCGAGGTACCTGCAACATAGCGCCACTTACACAGGTTAGTACCTGGCACATGAGAGAGAGAGAGAGTTTTTCTTCTTACTCTTCTCAGTCCACCATCTCCCTCTCACCCTCTCGCTATCTGACTTCACTGCATCAACTGACTATGAGAGAGCGGGCTTGGTGACATTTGGATCCAGACTCGACATTGGACTTCAAACATCTGAAGAGGGGTTATCTAGGACTTATAACGAAGACTTGGTGTTGACGATATTCCCATCTTTCCTCCTCCTTCTTCGCCTGATCCCCTCCTCTTCGTCTGTGCATGGTCTGAACCTGGCGCGTTCTTCCTGTGTGTAGTGCCAGACCCCCTTCACACCTTGCGATGAGAATGATGTATGTTTGGTCTGTACTGCGACATTGATTGGGCTAGCCATTGGTATTCTAGTATTCTGAAGCGCTGTCTTGCACTACGTGAGAGAGGTCAGTCCCGGTCAGGTCAAGACTTGTATCTAAGTCTTTCACTGCGCTATAAAGCACCATGTTTGTATGTATCAGGATGTACACTGTTTGTTGAGATTTCACTAGCACTGCATTCAAGTGCATTGTCCATTCAGTCCTTTTCATCACATTGCGGATCCTCTATGTACATCGCCCAACTGGGCATGTAACAACACAGTAGGCATATTTAGAAAGGGATCTCTTTCTTAAGTAATGAGTCAGACATCGCATTGAGCTAGGATTGAAAAGTTCACATCTGGTGCCCTGCTCTGGGTGAAGAGGTTCAAGCCTGGATTCTATCAGTATTATCAATATTTTTTATTATGAAATGGGACGCTGGACCCGTTGTCCAACAGGTGCAGCTCCCCACCAATAGATGGAGTGACCAATGTAAACCATAGTAGGGAGGGCTGCTCTTATCACCCTACCTACCATGGTTTAATGAGTCTTTATCACCCTACCTACCATGGTTTAATGAGTCTTTAATAAAAAAAAAAAGAGGACAATCAAGCTATAGCGAGACGTAAAGTGAAAGCTTTGAGTCTGAGATTTTTAAAAATCATAATAATGCTCCCTCGTATTAGTATTTGGAGAATCAAAGGGGCGATGTGTCGTGAATATGATATCGCTAAGATACTATTTTGAGTATTCACACATGTGCATGGTATCGTCATGTGTGGAGACACCAACGAGTGTAGTTAGGGAGAATGAGTGCTCTAGTTCTCTCATCAGTGGTATGACTCGAGATCTCGGTAGATTATAACTTCAGTTTTTGCGGGGTAACTTCAATAGAGTCACAAAAACGAGTTATAATTTCACTATGGGGCAAGATACAGTTTGCAATTGCACTTAGGACACCCTACCTGGCCCGAAAACTGGGTTGTATACATTGCCCGAACTGCAATTTGAAACTGTATGTTGGCCCATAGTGCAATTATAACTCATTTTTGTAACTCCCACGTTGTTTCCCCCACACTATTTCATTACTCTTCTTTCCAAATCTCGTAATCTTCCAATTTAATAAGAGCCAACTCCCTACGCTGCATCCAATAAAGATTTGATGAGGGATGAAAAAACAGACTTTGTTCAACCAATAACACCTCACTATTTTATGATCTAACCTGTTTGTTAAACCACCAGTACTTGGCCCAGCTATCGGCCGCGAAAAGAAAAAAAAGAGTAGAAATGTTTCTAGTCAGATGAATTTGGGCGCTCCTGTAGTAGCCCGTACATTTTCTAAAACCGTGGCGCGTTAACGGGCATGACTCTAGGAAGTACTGGTGGTTTATCTGCAAAGTTCTTCATAATAGAAAACTCATTGCAAAGCCATTGCAAGGCTGCAACGACACCGTCAAACCATGCTTGAGGGGAGGAGCAAAGAGGGGCAACTTTTTTTTCACTTCTGGATTTTTTTTTAATTTTTTTTTTCTTTTTTACAAAGCCCAGGTTGTTGTAGAGGTGTGATACTAGACGGATGGCAGTCACCCACAGTACTCGACCACCCGGTTGTCCAGATGAACCCCTCTCTGAAGACCTCACCCACCCTTCCTCTCATCTTTTTGCCCTGGCGCACCCCCATCCCCCCCGATTTCATATTCAACCAATCAAAAAGTGTGGGGTCCTTCAGGTGCTTCACGTTTAACCTTTTTTTTTTTTTTTTTCACCCCCCTCCTTCCGGTGCTAGTGGTGCTGGTAAGAGCAGAGCATGAAGTACCCCAGACCCCTATCTTTGTTGGTGGTATCAGGTACTATCACCCAATCCTTGAATGTCCTCTAAGTGGCGAAGAAAATTAATTTGGCATTGGCAGCCTTTTGATCAGCTACAAAAGGTATATGGTCAAGGCTGCCAAGCAGAAGCATTGGCTTCCCTTCCTAGTTGGCTTCTGAGGTACCCTTGGTGTGGACCAAGTTATCCTGAGGGTTGCATCAAACAGAGGAGAAATAAATATTTTTTTGTTCAAGGATTGGTTAAAAAATCCTACCACAGTTGATGCATTGAGCCCATCCACTGATAGGGGAAAAAAAAAGGAAAAAAAAGGAACGGGTTCCTAAGCAAAGCCAACTACAAAAGTTGTTGATAGAAAACATTGAGATCCTTGAGTTGATTTTTGCTCGATGGTAAACATCAAGGAAGACATAAAAACAATATCCGTTTTCTTCCTGTTGAAATGCTCGTGTAATCCTGGATGAGATGCGTATTATCAGCAACACTAACACCGGTGGGGGGTTTTCCAAAAAAAAAAAAAAAAAGAGATGCGTATTAAGCTTCAAGCTAGGAATTAGATCGCTCCTGACACCTGTGTAGTGTCCTGATGAGCGCGAGCGCGCGGGGAACAAACCGGCTGACGGGCTCGGCGGTCTTGAAGCCCAACACTTCGGAGTTACCGAGGAAGACGGAGGACGTTGACGTCACCACTGAAGTCTGCTCGGAGGTCAGTCAGCAATGAAGCAACCGGGATTGACTGCAGGGGCAGGTGGAGGGGTAGGCGAGATGGTGGCATCTCGTGGTCAGCGTGGAGAAGGCGTCCTTGCGCAGAGAACAACACACGTGGAGCTTCTACAAGAGACAGGTTTATCAGAGAATCTTCAACGGCAAGCAGAAGAATGGGTGGCCGAGCTGGAAGACACGCAACAACATATGCAACAGATTGCTGGAGCCTTGGCCTTCGTGGCCCGGGTCGGGTCGGTGGTGGATTGGGGGGAAATCTACCATGACCACATGGCTGGAGGATAAGTACCAATAACTGTCAACCATCCTCAGACATATTGTGGAGGATCCAACACTGGAGTCTTTTGTAGATTGGCAACGGGTTGACACTCTGATAACCAATTGTAACATGATTTTCTGCCAGGGAGTGGATTACTACGATGAGTTGAAGGAGAGGCTGCCGATTGAAACATCTACAATAGGGATAACCGCTTCAACAACAGTGACGGCGTGTGCGACTATGATTTCATTGACAATGACAATCACATCAATGACTTCAACTATAACAACAGTGCCTGCGATGATGCCATCTGCAACGACATCGATTACATCAACAACATCACCAACGTTGATTTCATCGTCCATCAACACGACGGCGTCGACTTCACTACTTGCATCTGCAGCAGTGTCAGTGACGTCTCTACCATCACCGACATCAGTAATGAATGCTTCATCTCAAATAACGGCAACACGGTTTGCGGACGCGACTACTCACAAGACTGCCGGTTGCAACAACAACAACAACAACAACAACAACAACAACAACCACAACAACAACAAAAATAACAATAATATTGACGTTGTGGTAAGGGCGATTGGGCATCCCCTTCCCCCCCCCTTTCTCCCTCCCCTCTTGCTTGTTTTCTCACGCTTTTTCGGGGTTGACTGGGGGGAAGGGCGACTGGGTAGGTCGAATGGATTGTTTAGCAAACCAGAAGGGTGTGCGGGGAGGGAGAAGTGGGATGGTGGAGTAAAGGGGTGGGATAGTCACTGCCAGATCGCCAAGGTGGATAGGGTGGCTTGTGATTGGTTTGCTTTTCCACATCGAACACTGGCCACGTGGCAACAGGGCGGGTAGGGTTTGCCCATGTGGTCGTTCAGCGATATGTGGAATATGTGATTTGGGTACGCATCCTTCACCACAATGCCACCACAAGCGTCCAAATCAATGGATCATTGGCCCCTCTCGTAAAATTAGAACGTTCGGTACACCAGGGAGACCCGATAGCGCCCTTCCTTTTCCTAATCATCATGGAAGCCTTATCAACAAATCTTCGCCATAATAAGGATATTTCCATAATTAAAATAACTCACATTCCAGAAGAAGCGATCCCAGTTTGCTCCCTTTTTGCTGATGACCTCACGATCATGGTGGACGCCACGACTAAGAACATGGAGGAGATCCAACGCTTGATGAAACGGTTTTCTCAGGTCTCTGACATAACAGTAAATTGGGGAAACAAAACGCAAGGTTGGTGGATCCACTCTCACGGGGGACGCCCCCCAGAAACCCCGCACATTGCATGACTCCCACTGGAGGCCCCACTCAGAATCTTAGGGGTTGTGATGACGACAGCAGGTTGTCCACCAACAAACGACGAATGGATCACCTCTCCGACCTTGACCAAATAAGCAAACTGGGGGAAGAAATCCACATCCCTCTTGGGCAGGGCGCTGATAATAAATAACGTGATTTTTGCATCACTATGGTACAAATCCCTCGTCTGGCTCTTAAGCAAACAAGCGGTGCGAGAACTAAAAGCAAAGGTGGCAACTTTCTTATGGCGAGGAGATGACGACCTACAAAACGTCATCAGCAGGGTTGCCTAGGATTCGGTTATCCAACCTAAGAGTGTACGGGGATTGGGAATAATAGACCCGACAACATAAACACAAGCCCTGCGACTTCAATGGATTAGAAAACTAATATTTGCCACGGACAGTCCCTGGCAACCCCTGGCCCTAGAACACCTGGCACGCCTAGCACCCCCTGCCCCCCCCAGAGTTCACCCTCTGACATGGTTAGACTCGGAGGATCGATACTGGACAATCCCAAGAAAGTGGCCAAACAGAGGAAGGAACCCGAATGGAGCCATGGACCAATTTTGACCCTCACTGCTAAAGAGCTGGCGATGACTCCCTCCCCCAGAAAGGCAACCCCCGGACCGGTGGGAGGAGGTTTTTCGCCAGCCCCTCTTTGGGAACCAATGGCTCACGGATAGGCAGGGACAAGTGATGAACAACTCAGCATCCCTGTGGAAAGGGTGGGTAAAACAAGGGGTAATCAGAATAGGAGATATATGGAACAAAGAGCGAAAAGACTGGAAAACAGCATAGGAACTACGCCCCATACTCAAACACTGTCACCACGTCACACAAAATCTGGAAAACTCATTGAAAGAATACCACTCTCGTGGTACAGGAAACTGAGAAAAGGCCCCTCGCTGAAGGAAGGAGACTGGGTCGGGCTCAAAAGAGATCCCAGATACATTGGGAGAGTACATTGGGTAAGGCCCGAGGATGCAGTAGTAGAAAGATATGCACTCTGTCGATCAGGCTCCTTGCAGGGCAGTCGGGACCCTTTCATCTGGATGGACAAAACGGAAATATTCCGGGTACGAGTCCAGGGAGAGGGGGAGGAAGCCGGGGTTTTCCAACCATCCACTGGAATGTAAGAATTACCCTTAGACCCAGAGGAATGGGAGTGGAAACCAGCAGGGCGAAGGATAGGCCTCACAAAGAAGATTAGTCTCCACAAATTGATTGTCAAATCCACGTACAAAATGCTCAGATCTAAGAGACCATTGAGAGATGTGATAAATGATAGATGGGCAAAACATCTAAACGTGGACCGCTCACTCCTCACACCAATCCCCTGGTTCCAAGAACGAAAAGCAAAACTAGCAAAAATCACCTCTTTGCAATGGCAGATAGCTAATCGCTGCCTTCCTACGATGAACTGGCTGATTGATCACACAAATCTGGAACAGAAAGGACATGCCTTACCCTGGTGCCCGTGATGCTTGCAAGCCTTTCCGACAAGCAAGTGGGCAGAAACCATCGAGCATGTCTTCATGCAATGCCCCACGGCGAAACTGATGTGGCGATGGTGGGATAGGATATGGAGAAAGATGATCCCTGACCCGCCTTGGCCATGGTCATGGAGGGCCATACTCAGGCTATTGGCCACAGGCCCAGGAGGCATCTGATTTCGTGGAGAATATGTTTAAATTGGGACGAAAAGCAATCCTATAGGGACTTTGCTGGCAAAGATGCCTCCTGGCAATAGAAGGGGTGAGGATGGAAGGGCCAGAAGTAACTGAACAGATCCAACAGCAGATAAATATGGAGATAACGAGGAGATGGCAGGAGTTGAAACCCCAACTGGACCTCTTTCACGAGCACTCTCCTCCTTCTGCAAAGCCTGGTTAGGAGGAGACAGGGGAGGATGAATAGCAATAGTGGAATGGGGGGGGGATAATGACGAAGGGCAACCGCAGGGGAGAACGGAATGCAGGGACTATCGTCTGATCCTAAACGACTGGACAAATATAGAACCCACCTTCCCAATGCGCCCCCCATCTGACTTCCCAGACCCTTTCCCTCCACACCCGCTCGCCCTAGTTGAGGCAATGACAGACTGATCCCTCCTCTTTTTCCCTTTCTCCGTCCTCCTACCCCATTCTTCTCTTCTCCCTCATCCATCACTTGTAGTGTTTTTTTTTTTTTTTTAGTTTTTTGTTTCGTCTTTTGTTTTTGTTTTGCTTTGTGTTTCTTTGGAGTTTCTTTCTGTTCTCCGTTTTTCGTAGAGGCCCTCTTAACAGTCACCTTTTTCAATCCTTTCAAACAGTGCCTACATCTTGGTCTCTCACTTCCTTCAAACAATGCCTTTGCGATAGTCATTCTTCTTATAAGCCCTGTGTCCTGGGACTTCCCGGCCTCCGGTGCCCCTCCGGAGACCGGGCACCACCTTGGAGACACGCATGACAAAACACTAATGAAGGAACATTTTCGGCTACACAGTTAACCCCCTGGCCTGCCGGAGTAGTCAATGCTGGTAGCCAAAGTCTTACTCTTTTCAAAAAAGAGGGAGAGGGAGGAATTAGCAGGCAGTAGCAAGAGCTGGTGCCAGACTCAAGGTGAAGAGATCCCCCCCTCCCTCCTCTAATCAATGCTAGCAGGTTCTTCCTACGGTTTTTTTCTGATGTGTTCTGATGTATTCCAATTGTATCATACTCATAAGGGACGCTGGACCCGCTTTCCAGCAGGTGATGCTCCCCACCAATAGATGGAGCCTATCCCCAGGTGCTAGTGGTGTCTGCTCTCATCAGCATCACTAGCACTGGAGGGATCTGTTTTTTTTCAAAAAAAAAAACAACACTTTGGTCACGTGGCAGGGAAGGAGGTGCTGGGAAGATCGGCACCGATGCCTATGCGATTGACTTGTGTTCTGTCACGAGAGTATTGCAAGTTGACTTTTTTTCAATTTTATATAAACATGGATTTTCACCACAGGGCAGGGTAGGAGGTGCAGTGTTGTTAGGCGTCCGGGTTGTATATGTCGTTGTTTTGCTCTCCTGCTACGTGGGTATTTTGTTTGAATTTGTCTGCAATAGGGCTTTCCTCCACTTGAGTGGTTTGTACTTAATTACGATCGTGGGGGGAAGCTCAATATAACTACTGATAAACTGCTAAACTATCTCGCCCTGCAATCAAGTTCTATGCCTTATTCGAGTCTCGCCCACTCCTCACGGTAGGGCGGAGCTTGATTCTGCACACAATGGGGTTAATCCTTCCCCACCTGGGGAAGCAATCAATGCCCCGTGATTATGCTACAGTCGTGTTATGCAGGGAAGCTGTCTCCAGGGGAGCAGTGGCGGAGGCTCTTCCAGCCCTAATGGGAAGAGGCATGGGTATAAGCTTGTAATCAAATTCGTGATTGGAGCCTTGGGCACTGGGCCCTTCAAACAAACAAACAAAAAAAAAAAAGGGACTTGGGGTGTAAAAGGGAGAAGAGGGTTGGAAGGACGAAGGTTCCGCGATGCTTCATGGTTTAGAGGGTTGGTGTTTGTGGTGGGGGCTGGAAAGGGGAGGAGAGACAAGTCTCCGAGCTGCCAGAGCTAGAGTCCATGAACCAACCAGCTGTCGTGTTCAGTCCAGTTACTTCGGTTTTGTGTGTTTCAGATGAGAACAATCGCCGAACTGTTGGCCTCCCTCAAAAAAAAAAAGAAAAAAAAAAGAAAAGGAATTAGATAGCTCCTGGACTTCTTGTTAACAAGCTGTTTCGCAGTCATCAATACTGAAGCCTCCGTAGGGTCATCCATAGAGATCGAGACCAGCAGGTACTTACCGCCTTGTAGGAGCATGAAGAGTGTGAGGCTTAGTACAGTCTATGGCCGGTGCTGGTAGGGCTCTTGTGCCGGTGGTGCTCTCTACAGGATTGGTTGGGTTGCCTGCCTCCTATGTCCGGTTCACTATCAATAAAACAAGTAGTAATGACAACAGTGTGCACAGCGAACAACCTAACAATCAACAACAGTAACAACAGCTGTGTACACAACGATAGGAACGCAAAATAGGTCCACCTATGGGACTTGTAATGAGACATCTGTACCTAGCACCTGAAGTACCCGGGCGATAAGGCTCACTCAAATATGCTTCGATCGGGCCTGAGTGGGGTGTGTGGGACTCAGCTTATCACTGGTACATACAACCACTGTTTGGTCAGGTCACCCCCAGACTGGAGGGTGACGATCCTGAGTGGTAGACACTGAGGTAGGATAGTAGGAGTAGGAGTGTGCCGAGAGAAATTACGAAAGAGGTAGGTTGGGAGGGAGTCCCATAGGATTAGTGGGGCTCCACCACATGGCCGAGTGCCGAAGGTGACTCTCATCCATCTATAATCCAGCCTCTACAACAACCTGGGCTTAAACTACATTACAATCGATAGTTAGTACAGATTACAGGCTTACTAACCTTTCACGAGCTCATTCTTCTCGTACCTGACACTATTCACATCAAACTGTATAATTGCATTTTAAATGTACTTTACAGGGACGCTGGACCCGATTTCCAGCAGGTGTTGCTCCCCACCAATAGATGGAGCCATCCCGGCACTGCTAGTGGTGTCTGATCATATCAGCACCCCTAGCAGCTGCTCGGGCTGTTTCTTTATTTAAAAAAAAAAAAAGGAAAAAAAAAATGAAAAAAAAAGAAAAGAAATAAAGAAAAGAAGAAGAAAAAAAAGATAAATCCGATGCCACACAATACGTCAAGACAATGTCCTTTTTTGAGTGATTCAGCAGGTGGGGTAGAACTAAGTGTGGCAAGTGGGGAAGGCCAAGGGAGAGAGGTGGGCACACGAGCCGAAGTCTGGACAGAGGTGGACCCCAGCATCCCCCTGCGGCCAATTCTCAGATCCTTTACCACCAGACCCGCTGTCTCTGGAGGAGAGGTACTGGTGAAAGGTGGTATATCCCCCAGTATTTCTCAAATGTTCTTCTTTCATGCTTTCTCATGCTTGTTCATCAAACCCACAACTTCTTTGCTATCAGGAGGAACGCTGAGCTCATCCGGGCAGAAGGCTGGTTCAGAGAGGGAGGGAGAGACAAGTGCATGGTCAATAGTAATTGGGTCTTTTTTCCTGCTTTTCTGGTTCGTCCTGACTGTTTTCCAAATCATTCTGTATAAGGGACGCTGGACCCGTTTCACGGTCCTTGGAAATACGACTGTGACATCCCCTTTCGTCGTCTGCAGAATGGCAGAATATTGGTTTGAGATCCGGCGACTGTAGCACTACCTTCTCAAGCTTGTAAACTTGCGAACTTCCATCTATGTACTCAGATGGGACGCTGAGCCCGGGCTAGGCCCCACAGGACAAGGTAGGCTGGGTGAGAAATGGGCAAGGAAACGCATGGTCCCGCTGGTGTCCCCCAGTGGCCCCATGGTGTCTCCAGGCCAGGGTTGCTGGACCCAGTCTCCAGCTGTGGGAGATTGCCTTCTTTTGGTAGATGCTTTCATAAAAAAGAGGGTTAGAAATGGCGGACGGGTACAGATGGAGTCAACATCGGCAGCGCCCTTCCATAACCTGCTCAGTCAATCCTCTGGAACCCGGAGTAATCAATGCTGGCAGGCGTTTTCCAGTTTCTGATTTTTCTTCTGATGCTCTTGATTTTTCTGAATCATTCGGCACAAGGGACGCTGGACCCGTTTTCCAGCAGGGGATGCTCCCCACCAATAGATGGAGTCTCCCCCCAGAAGCCAGCGGTGTCTGCTCTTATCAGCACCACTAGCACTGGTGGGAGCGTTTTTTGTAAAAACAAAACAAAACAATTTTTTTTTTTTATACCAAAAGGCGCTTGCTCTATTTCCCGCTCGTCCAATTGTAACTCCTCATCAGCTCCTAAGCTGTTTGAGGAATTACATCTGGCAGCAGGGCCCTTGCCCGGGTCTACCTTTCGGACTTTCTTCAAAGGGCGTTGTCTCTTCGACTCACCAGACTATAGGGTCTTGTCTGCCGAGCAGAGAGAGCTAAGACTGCGTTGCCTTTCGTCTCAGTTAGGCGCTGATCCGACAATACGTAAAAGGAGTGAAAACAAGAAAGTTCCTTGAAAGATGGACGCGGGTAGTCCGGGGCGGAAAAGCAAACTGGGACCCCACACAGGCGGGTTCTGCGGGTCTTTCCCAAGTACCATGCCGGATTTTTTTGGGCTTCCACCGAGACAGACGTTCCTGTGGCCCACCATACCGCCTGGCCTCCAGCGTCGTACAGTTCTCTGCTCCATGGACGGACATTGAAAAGGGCGACTCATTTTTACGGCAGCTTTCTTGGTAGGAGTAGGGGTCCTCGACCTGTCCATTTTGTGTAGCGTCGTTGGGCCGTTCATCACAGCCGATGCGCCACGTACACATGAACCGAAAACGTACCCCTAACAAAGCGCGGCGCCCTGTGATTTCGGAAAGTGGTGGGATCCGCGTTTCTCAACGAAATTGGCTAACTTACACACTGTCGGATCAGAAGCTTAAACCACCAGTACACGGCCCCAGCCTTGCAGAAAAATGAACTTGTCGCCATAAGAAAATTCCGGGGCTCGGGGAGGCTTGGAAGAGCGATGGGGGTAGAAAGCCCGTGGGCCCAACGGAAAAGAAAAATGGGCTGTAAGATGTCCTTCTGGTTCAGGCCGTGCATGTGGAAACACAGACGTATGAGAGGCTAAAGGCAAAAAAAGCAAGCGCCCTTTGAAACAGGCACCTTGCTCTTTTTGGAGACAGGTGGTCTCCAGAAAAGAGGCAGGCACCTGTTTTCTTTCCCACTTTTAGGGCAAACGGGCACAGATGCGTCTGGTCTTGGAATAGCGCCAGATACAGATGCAGGTGCGTGGTAGTTTTTCTTTTCCTTTTGCTTCTTTTCTATTTTTTGGTACCTAATGCTGGTGTCTTTTTTTTTTACGGATTCATTATAAAAGTGGATACGAGGCCGGGGACCTCACAATTCAACCCGGGATACTGACAGCATCAGCCAGCTTAGCTTACAGGCCTGCGCCTGCGGAAAGTCCAGACTACCAACTTTCCAGATTCCTACAGTCGACTAATAAAATTAACCATGGGACATAGTTAGAAACACCTCCACAATTGAAGAAGCAGTACTGTTACTATCCACAATTCGCCAACCAGATCACTTTAACTAATTTATTTCTACAAGCTTGTGAGTGACTTACCCCTGGGACTAACACGGCCCAAAGGCTAAGTCCTCACCTATTGACACTCCCCTAACGGCCCACAGCAGCCCTAGCTGGGACCGAGTGTCCTGGTCCCCGGGAAGGCACTCTGAGACCACTGCCCGTAGCCTATATAAGGACCGAGTGCCCTGGTCCCTCAGGTATCTTCCCTCCTACTCCCGTGTCTCTGCCAGACTGCCTGCTTCCGTTATCCAAGATGAGAACACCAATCTCCTCAGGCTATTTACCTTTACCAGTCGGTTTTGTCTGGCCCAGGTTCTGATGAACCACTTCCTCTGGGTTTGGCTTCCTTCCCCTGCCCTGACTTTCCTTCTCCAGTCCACGATGATTGCCTGCTTCAGACCCAGCTTGATCCTGTGCTTGATTTCTAAGTCTGTGAGAGTTCTCTTCTCGAATCTCGTTTTGTTACGATCAGCCCAGATTACCTCACAGATTATCCCCCTGACCACATGGGYCATATAACTCCAACCCTTTTTACCTGATGAGTCTGCRGGTAAGAAKCCCAACAAAACCCACTCCTCRTTCCATTCTACTTCTTCACCTCCCATTTCCTTCCAAYGMGTCTCCCACCATTTCCAAATCCTCTTTGATGCTGGGCATTCCCACCACAGATGCCTCGTAGATTCGAACGGCCAGTTGCACCGATTGCAGCGCAGTTCCACCGTCATCCCCCTGCTCTGAAGCCACACTGCGGAAGGGGTCACTAGTAATGAAAGAAGCCACAGAATACTGACTTGCCTTCCGTTGGGCAGTGTAGTGAGGATCTTCCATAACTTTGTGAACTGCTGTTCAGGCTCAGGGATAGCTTCTCCCAGTAGAGTCTGCCACCTTCTTGCTGCGACCGCTGTCGGTGTCTTCTGTGAGTTACCGGAGAGTTCATAGCCTACTTTGACCGAGTATTCGGCCAGGGACAGTCTTGGTTGCGTTGTGAGGTCTCCAGTTCCAAGCGTTCAGATTGATGCTCAGTTCTCGGAGTGGGACCCGACCAATCCAAGAGAGCATTCTTTCTTTCTCCTTCTTTTGAGGCATCTCCATTACTCTGATTTGTGGGGGGTTGCTGTAGCGGACCCACCAGCTGTGGTGCTCCGCTAGTGACAGAGATGGAGATGGAGGAAGAAGGGGGAGCAAGATGGCACAACGCAGCTCCCCACGCAAGACTCCAACACACGTACTCCAAAATGTGCAAGTGAGGAATTCAATGAAAACAGACAATGGCTGGGGTATACCCCAGCGGACTGACGGGACTGGACTGGACTGGCT
>BFEA01000190.1:244158-263418 GCA_003427395.1 Chara braunii
AAATAACCAGCACGGCACCTCTTCAACACGACTGTGCCGTGCTACAAAGCCATGGAGACAGTGTGGCAAGTATGTTATAAGGCTGCTTACACACGCGCATGGCTCGGCAAGTGCCTGGGTTCAAACCCCAGCAGCAGCAGTTGCATCCCAAATCTTGATAATATAAATCCGGGAGCGGGGCAGCGTGGGCACGCGCGCGTGCGGCGGCCTTAGCCTTGGCGCTTGCGCGCACGCGTTGTGATGCGGCTTCCTTTTTCGCCACGTGGAGCTCTCCTGCTGCACCACCTTCTTTTCGTCGTATTTCCCGCTTTTTTGCCCGAAAACGCCCCAAAAACAGCCAAAAACCCGACTGTCGGGTTTTGCCGTATTTCGCTGCTGTGCGGTGTGGTGGGTGGGGGCGGGGACCGTTCCCGCTCCGATACCAATGTAGCGGACCCACCAGCTGTGGTGCTCCGCTAGTGACAGAGATGGAGATGGAGGAAGAAGGGGGAGCAAGATGGCACAACGCAGCTACCCACGCAAGACTCCAACGCACGTACTCCAAAATGTGCAAGTGAGGAATTCAATGAAAACAGACAATGGCTGGGGTATACCCCAGCGGACTGACGGGACTGGACTGGACTGGCTGGTACCGACAGAGGTACCGGCCTGGACTGGCCTACCCCAAATCTAACACAGGCCTGTGAGAACAGGCCAAGGGGCTGGTCTCACAGGCCAACCCGAGGTCCGCTACAGTTGCTCCACAGCATAATAACTTCCTCGTTAATCAGCGTCAGTCTATTGAATGGTTGGCTGCATTTCCATCTCTCCACTTTCCTGAACCGGCTTCCTAGCACCTCCAATACCTTCCATACAACCTCCAGTTCCTGTTCTTCGACAACGGAGTACCAGGTTCCCGGGGGGTCCACTCCCTCTGGGCCCAGCAGGTCTTTCCAATCCTGTGGGATGGCTTCACAGATGGTTTGCCAGTGCTCTTCCACTCTTCGCAGTCCTTGAAGTTTGGTCTTGATGTCTCTTAGCGGAGTCCACCTCCCCAACAGCGAGGACCATAGCTGAGGGTGGGGGGGAGGGGTGGGGATGCTCTGCTTTCCCCATTTTTTTGGGACAAATGCTCCAGTCTGTTCGTGGGAAGCAACACGTGCTGGGAACCGGGCCCAGCATCCAATATAGATTTATACAAGTCATTTGAAATACCAGGGCCATTACCTGGCTTCGGCTAAGAAAAATCTGAGAACTGTAAAAGGAGTTCAGGAAATTAAGGAAAAACACGGATAAATACCAGGGCCATTACCTGGCTTCGGCTAAAAACAATCTGAGAACTATTAAAGGAGTTCAGGAAATTAAGGAAAAACATGGATAACTACTGACCTATTGCTAGGCTACTCAAGCAGCAATTACTAAGTCAAAAAAGGAAAGCCACATAAGTCCTTCGAATGCTCAGAACCCCTGGAATCCCTAACAAAACACTCTAAAATTCTCTAACACTGTCTTATTCCCTGCCGAGCTCTCCCAGGCCTCATGTCCCCACCCTGCTAGGTTACAGGGCAACACGACTCACCCCAGCTCCGGCCAGCATCATCTCGACAGCAACCCTTGGTTTTCCTTTGGTATGCCCTTCCCAAGAATCCCCAGATCTCTCTACCAGGCCTCACGCGCCTGCTATCAACAGGTTACAGGACACCCCCCCAGCACCAGCCAGCGTCGTTCTGGCATCGAAAAAAACGCAGAGCCATGAATATAACAGCATCAAAGAAGCCTAAAGTGAGTTGCAAGAAGTACCCAGAATCCTAAGGCATTCTCAAGACCGTCAAGAGCAACCGAGAACAAAATGAGAACATCAATCATTATCCCCTGAGAGTTTTCAGCCAGAGAACAAACTACCTTAGTGTGATTTAACAGCCCTACCTTAGCCTGCCTCAGCCGTCATATCCTCGATAACTACCAGGCTTCACGCCCCGACTGCTGGGTTACAAAGCGGTGCGACCCACTCCAAACCAATCCCCCACACTAGGTTACAGGACGGAGCAAACCGCCCCGGCTCCGGCCAGCGTCGTATATGTACCATCTCGCCAATGGACACTGGAGTGCCTTCCACCCTTGACAACTCTCAGATCTCTCTACCAGGCCTCATACCCCCACATAACTCGGGTTACAGGGCAGTGCAACCAAGCCCCAACACCGACCAGGGTCTTTCCGGCCTCGTCCATTCGCCAAACCTATGGGTCTAACGGCGTCAACAGAACATCGAGCAACTCGCCTATGACGACCATAGCTACTGTTCCCACACCTCCAACTCCCCCGTGCGCTGATTTTGTTCCTCCACTGGAAACATCCATTTGGACCAGTGTAATCCACCCCAACCATCGCCAAGCTATTGAGATTTTTTTCTGGAAAAATAAGGAAAAATGTGGATAGCCGCTGACCTATTGCTAGGCTACTCAAGCAGCAATTACTAAGTCAACAAAGGAAAGCCACAAAAGTCCTTCGAATGCTTAGAACCCCAGGAATCCCTATCAAAACCCTCTAAAATTGTCTAACGTTGTCTTGTTCCCTGCCGAGCTCTCCCAGGCCATATGCCCCCACCCTTAGCTACTATGTTACAGGGCAACACGGCTCACCCCAGCTTCGACCAGCGTCGTCCCGACAGCAACCTCTGGTTTTCCCTTGGAATGCCTGCCCCAAGGCATCCCCAAATCTTTCTACCAGGCCTCACGTTCCTACTATCAGCAGATTATGGGGCAACCCCCCAGCACCGGCCAACTTCGTTCTGGCATCGAAAAAAAGGCAGAGCCATGAATATAACAACATCAAAGAAGCCTAAAGTGAGTTGCAAGAAGTACCCAAGAAGTACCCAAAATTCTAAAACATTCTCAATACCGCCAAAAGTAACTGAGAGCAACAAAATTGTTTATGAAATTAAGAACCAATTAGTATAATTTCGAAATCGTGTTGGACATACCCAGACCACCTAAACCCTCCTCCTAATCTCCACTCCGGCAAGACTTATCACGGTGGAGTCACCATCTCTATCGCTGTTGTGCCTTATTTTCGTCCATCCAACTGCTAACCCCACTTAGCCAAACGACACTCAACCCCACCTATGCGACCCCAACATGGAGGGGTAAGGTGGAGAGAAAAAAAAAAACACCATCCAAATCCAAGTATATCATACACGATCAATGCAAAAATAAGGTACTATAATACAATTCTGCAAGGTGAAATCCCGACACTTACGAATTTAGGGTTGTCAACTGTATAAGACGATCAATATCCATGCACAAAAATTGTTTCAAGAAAAGCAAAATTTAGATCAAAAAAATGATTCTCAACAGAAAAATTTCCAATAAGTAAAAAATTATTTTTATAGTAAAACTACATTATAAATTTAAATTTTCATTCCATCTTAAAAAATGTCATTCAAATTTTAAAATTTTTCGTCTTACTTGAAAACTTTTATTCAAAGAATGGGGTATCCCTTCTTATTTGAAATGCATGCTAGAGATGGAATGAAAGTCTGGATTAGCTCATGAAATATTTTAATTAGAATGTCATTCTATGTAAGGATTTTCAGTCATACATAGGTTAATACAATCTACATTAGAAGACATTTATTGTAGTAAAATAAAAGTTTAATTAAGACATTTCATAAACTCGTCCAGACTTCAATTCCACCTTGAAAAAATAAATGTAGTTGGCACGGAAAGTTCATATTTAGACGGGAACTGATCAAATTAAACTGAAAATTTTACAATTTGATGAACATTAGAATGATAAATTATAAATACGAAAAAAAAAATTATGGAATATTTTTTCAACTTTCATTTATCGTGAGAATTTTTCTATAGTCGCAGATTATGACATCAGAAGCACATAACATCAAATTATGCGGCTGGATTTTGGAAAACAAGATTAGGAGATTAGTTTTTGTGTCCAAATAGACTTATGAATCGCACGGCTCTAATTTTCTAATCCAAGGGTACAAAAAGTTGCTAAAAGAATTTACCAGATTTTGTAATCCGAAGACAAATTTAGATGATTATATGAGTACATAACAAAGTAGTCGATTATAAACTTCGACCATCAATCTATGAGAAAGAGAATTGCGAATTGCGGCTAGTACAAAGTTTTGAACTCGTGTTTTTTGTGGTGCAATTGGTGTACGTGCGTGTTATTGTTTTTATCGTTTGTGGTATTTATGTAGCGTCATGGGGACACTAGTGGTTAACGGGGACCCCCCATTGTCAGTTTGTGACTAACGAGCCCAAAACTGAAATTAGGGTTTGCGGGTCAATTCTTTTGTATTCTTTTAGGCTAACGGAGTAATCCGGGACCACTTGCACGGTTGGGGAAAAAAAAAAAAAAAAAAAAAAAAAGGCTACCAATCGGGCTGCACAGGTCCCCTTGTGTTGTCCACGCTGCCCGGTCGTGCAAGGATCATAAAAAGTCCCCCCCTTAAAAATTAAAAAAAAAAACGGAAAAAGAAGTTATGCATAAAAATAAATTGAACAATGTTGTCTCACAGTCACATTGAAATTCTTGACTGAATTTCAAATACGAAAGTAAATTCTTTTTTTTTTTTTTTTTTGTGGGGGGGGGGCTGTGCATGTGGTCCGTGGCCACTTTGGTAACCTAATAAATAAATAATTATATTTGAAATTTAAACATTGGTGGATAATTTTGATGTGACCCTAATGCAAAAGTTGCTCATTTATATTTTTGCATAATGGTTTTTTTTCTTTTGCTTTTACCTTCTTTGGTTTGTCATAATCATTAGCCAAGGTAGACAAACAATATGTTTGAACCCATTCATATGTAGCACACAAGGTATACCACACACAAGAGATAGACGAAGGAGGTAAAGAACCGAGCGCAGGTATCTTACGCAAAATATACGTGAAGAACAAATCCAGGCGACAGACCCGACACTGTGTTTCTACCGGTCGCCTGTCCGGCGTCGTCAGGGGTCAAAAACTACCTGGCGCAAGATAAGACGAACCTTGTTACTATGACTTAAATACTCCTACAACATATTTCTCGAGTCGATTGTCGGAAGATTCCAGGACAGTCGCGCGAGTTCGTCGTACCGCCACACCGCATTCTCAAAACATTTTTCAGAAAAGGTTGTCGTACCCAGGTAACCGGTTCGATTCCTATATCAGCTCAAGTCACAGTACCAACTCTCAAATTATCGCACCTGACTACTGCTCCAAACGTCGCCAGTTCGAGTCCTAAGTTAAGAGGTCCAGAAAATTGCACCTATTAGAGTATCAGTATTCGTAGAAGTGCCCGCCAAGTATCCACCTAAGTTAGTCCAAAAGTTGTCCACCTATTATCTTACCACTTCCACTTAGTGAAACACCTGACCCAATGGTCCCAACAATTATTCATTATAGCAGAGAAATTTTGAAGGCAGTTATCAAAATAGCAATCGGAAAATCTTCTCGCATGTAACTCAAATTTCAAGGTTAGCAAAAAACATGCATCTGCTTCCGGCATCGTCGTCAGCGTTTTTGCTATGAGTAAACATGAACTGATTACTGACATTTTTTGTTGCTTGTCAGAATAAGACTCAAAGTCTTGCAGATTCTGGAACATAACACCTTGGTGAAGAATAACCTTCTCATTCTTGTGAGTGGCCGCACACAACATTCGTCCCTGCTAATGAAGAATCTTCATAATACATCCCAGGAATTCCCAAGTGTCACCACTATTGGTCTGCTCCAAAGCCAGATTTTCATCGTAACATCTCTTAAAGGCACTTAGTCTCCTTTTCGTCAGGGCCCTGTCGTAATCAGCTCCTTTTCGGTATTTACAGAATACAATTACATCATCGACTAAACGCATCCCAAATAGTAGTCTTCTCTCTTTTACCAAATGGTTAAAAAATTTCGCTTCATTATAAGCACATAGCAGGCATGCCAACGTCGGGTTCGACGACTTCCCCATTGGAATCCCAACCTCTTGTTTCAGGATAGTACCCATTGCCGAAACATATGTATTCTGTAGGTCAAACACCACCATCGACACCAGTTTCGAAAACTTAATCCTAGTAAACCCCGTAGGAGAATTCTTCCTTCGACCTAATATTGCACATTTCCCTCTTCTTTTAACAAAAACCTCATCATATCCATTCTCTTCATACGTACAGACTAACCATTCAACTGCCTTAATAATCGACGCGTGTCGCAATGCAGTAAACATTTCCTTTACATAAAAACTATAAGCAATAATCCCCTCATCTTGCTTAACGCTTCTGTTGAACTTATCAAATTTTCCCACCAGATCATTCGTACATCTAAGATTAAAGGTATTGTCCTCAGGGAGTGTCCATAGTAGTTTATTAACGGCCTTTGAGACGGTTTGACTCATACGTACGAATGAATCCGAGTAGGATGGGCAAATAGGGCGCCATTTAGCTATATCTTTATGCTTAGGGATTGAATAAGTTCTCTCCATCTGACCTTGATTGTTGAAAGTCGTAAATTTTGCAAATCCCTGCTCTTGATATTTCTCCTTAATCGTATTGATAACTGAAGGCTCCCCAAGCTTGACTGAACGAAACCCTGGATTTTTTGTAAACAGTTTCTTCATGCCTTCCCGATATATTGATGAACAACATGCATACATGTCACCTCCATTATGATCTATTGGACATAAAACCACTCCTTCGACTTTTTTTTTAACAGCGATCATCTCCTTCAACATTTCTTCCGAGAAGGTTGTACGTTTACAGTCCTTATTGAAGCACCTTTGTATGTCACGTTTTGTGATTGAAAAAATGCTAGTGTCACTTTGAATCTCACTCAATCCTTCTAAGATAGTACTACGAAGCTTTCCTAAATTACGTCTCAATCCCGGATATGGAATGTTTTTCCCATCACGTACTATACTTGGATTTTTTTCTCCAAACTCACTAAACCAGAAGGATACATGCCCCCCTCTCCTCGGAAGATCAACCACTTCACATGTACACCGCAAATCATTCTTCTTAGCAAATCCCCGAAAATTATGAAGCAGATCTCCCACCATTCAACTGCCTTAATAATCGACGCGTGTGGCAATGCGGTAAACATTTCTTTTACATCAAAACTATAAGCAATAATCCCCTCATCTTGCTTAACGCTTCTGTTGAACTTATCAATTCTTCCCACCAGATCATTCATACATCTAAGATTAAAGGTATTGTCCTCAGGGAGTGTCCATAGTAGTTTATTAACCGCCTTTGAGACGGTTCGACTCATACGTACGAACGGATCTGAGTAGGATGGGAAAATAGGGCGTCATTTAGCTACATTTTTATGCTTAGGGATTAAATATGTTCTCTCCATCTGACCTTGATTGTTGAATGTCGCAAATTTTACAAATCCCTGCTCTTGATATTTATCCTTAATCGTATTGATAACTGAAGGCTCCCCAAGCTTGACTGAAAAAAACCCTGGATTTTTTGTAAACAGTTTCTCCATGCATTCCCGATATATTGATCGACAACATGCATACGTGTCACCTCCATTATGATCTATTGGACATAAAACCACTCCTTCGACTTTTTTTTTAACAGCGATCACCTCGTTCAACGTTTCTTCTGAGAAGGTTGTACGTTTACATTCCTTATTAAGCACCTTCGTATGTCACGTTCTGTGATTGAAAAAATGCTAGTGTCACTTTGAATCCCACTCAATCCTTCTAAGATAGTATTACGAAGCTTTCCTAAATTACGTCT
This sequence comes from Chara braunii, assembly GCA_003427395.1. Classification (NCBI taxonomy): domain Eukaryota; kingdom Viridiplantae; phylum Streptophyta; class Charophyceae; order Charales; family Characeae; genus Chara; species Chara braunii. Next base: position 251,879 of record BFEA01000190.1, read on the forward strand.
CAATCCCGGATATGGTATGTTTTTTCCATTACGTACTATACTTGGAATTTCTTCTCCAAACTCACTAAACCGGAAGGATACATGCCCCCCCTCTCCTCGGAAGATCAACCCGTTCACATGTACACCGCAGATCATTCTGCTTAGCAAATCCCCGAAAATTATGAAGCAGATCTCCCACTGATTTATTCCTTGTCCATACCACCCTCAACTTGCGACAAATTAGACGTTATAATGATAGCCTTATTGCGGACTTCCTAATAGTATCCAAACACAAATTTCTCACCTTCTTAGAAATAGCAGCATCGAATGGAATCCATATCGTCACCCTAGTTCTAAGTTTTAACGAAAACTTATTTTTAACGATTCGAGCTATCGTCGCTCTCAGTGTGGCACGACTCTTTTTTTCGAAAAACACCTTGCACAGTTGTACAATCGGATGAGCCTATCAAGCGACTCATGGTAAAATTTCTTGCTTGCCGAGGGGTTCTTCAGTATTTCTGCCAATTCACTTTTTTGCTTCTCAAACTTCGAGCAAAATCTCGTGATTCTTTCGAAATGCAGCACTACCCTCGGTGTCAGTTTCGCCTCTACAATATCGAAAGATCTCAGTTCCATCCTTCGTTCGTACCACTGATGATCCATAACATCTCTTCAGTATCTTCCATTTATCTGTCAGTTCGTCACCCCACACACACCTAAAATCACCTCTCCCACATATTTCTGAAAACAACTATCCAGGATCCTATGTAGACTAGTTGACTCATTTCCTATGAATGATTGGAAACTAATAACAGATTTAATTTCCTTCTTAATTTTCCCGTCACGGCTTCCCTCTCTTCCCTTTACAATCTTTCTCCTCTCATGTTTCCCTGGTCTATTCTTACCTCGCTCCCTACGTCTCCCCTGGGCAGGAATACAATTCAAAAACGGATTGATTTTCCGAATAAAAAAGGACTCAGTAGATAGTATATCATTTTTCCCTACCCAAGCAATAGGAATAGCAACGTAATTATGCACTCCGTTGTGTCTCAGCCACCTATACAATCGGTGGTTCGTAACATTCGGTTCATCTTGTGCCTTCGTTCGATATAGGTGTTCCTTCCAGCGCAAACGAAGTGGCCTACTAGAACAACCTACGTACACGTGTTTATACCAAGGTGATGCTAATGCATAAACCAGTGGTCCTGGACACGAGACAAAGTCATAGCCGACCGAAAATAAATAGCGAATAAAGGGAGCAAACTTGTCACACCACGAAATTTGACGGCTTAAAATCAAAGAAATCACTGCTAGTCTAAATAAATCATAAATTTCATGCTCATTTAGCAAGTTCGTAAATCGTCGTGCCTCCCTACAAACGAGAGCGAGTTCGAGAACCTCACCAACGCTCGGTGACCATCATTAGCATCCCTCGGTTGTGTCGACATCATCTTCTTCGTTTTCCGTTTCTGCAACAAGATCTTTGGATCCTTCTGGGCTTTCAGATGACCTGTCTTCTTCTTAGTTGCTCTGCTTCCCATAAGCGCGGTCAGTGTACATTTCTGCAATCGCTTCTGCCGATGCTCTGATGGTCACGTACCCGATCTTTTCTTCGTCATAAATTTTCTCAATTTTCGCTTTCTTAAGTTTGCAGAGTTCCCCGCATACCCTTCTTTTGAACGACTCCCAATCTTCATTCTTCAAGTTGACGAATTTCACCTGTGCCATTTCCCCTCCTCCAGTTTCACTCGTCTTACTTGGACTTTCAATACTGTTTAGTTGTTGTCTCAAATTCGTTGGTAAACCACTTTTTATCGCGACCTTCTTCCTTCTGACAGTTGGAGGTGTAATCCTTTTTGCAGACAGCGGTGAAATCCGAATTCGCCCAATCCTCTCCTTCAGCATTTGCACCTCCCTCTCCACCATGTCCTTGTCATCTCTCATTTTTCTGTATGCTTCCGAGAGTCTAACATAGTCCGCTGGCGTTGACTCATTCTGGTACTTTGCATTTCCCTTTGCAGGCTCCTGGAGAGGACTTTTTTCCTCCACGGCTTGAGCAGTTCGCTTAGCTCCTCTCTTGAGCTGATCTACCTGTTCCTTCAGATAAATCACATCATGAATAAAATGTTGATTGTCGGCCCTAAGCGCTGCCAATTCTTGTTCTGCCATGCTACTGTGAGAGCTAGTCCCTTGGATATTGGCCATTTCGCACTTCAACCTAACAATCTCTTCATCTTTCCTTCTGATTTCTTCTTCCGCGTATCTCTTCTTCTTTTCCGCTTCCGTCCTCTTGCGAATTTCCTCCGTTGCGGGCGTAAGTGAGCGCTCACCTTTTCCAACTTTCTTCCCCAGAACCTCCTCGCATACCCGCCTCATCTGATTATCCACCATCTGGCCTATGCTGGCGTTAAAATCTTCCTTATCCTTTGCTTCTGCAAGCCTCTTTTCCTCAATCTCTCTGACCTTCTTCGCCTCTTCCTCCTTCCTCGTAGCTTCTTCCCTCTCTTTTCTCAATTGATCCTTCTCCTGCATCTCTCCTGACATCCAACTCCACATTTTGTCAATCTGCTCATTCCTATCCCTCTGCTCTGGATTCCAGGGCCGTCGATACCCTCCATTATATCCGCCACCGTACCCGTTATTATAATTGCCGCCATAGCCACCGTATCCTTGGTTTTCTCGATTCTCGTTCGTCGAAGCTTGATAGGGAACAATGGCTCCTGGCGCCTGTGAAATTGATACAGAATTCGACGATGAAGCCAGGTTCGCCTGATTGCCCTGATATCCTTGATTCGCTTGGTTCGATTGCCTCTCCATATCCTGCATGCGAGTTCTGCAGTCGCGGATGAAGTGCCCTAGTCTTTGACAGTAGTGACATACCGGTCGATCCATACCGAGCTCGTTCGAGTGTTAATTACTAATTAGTCCCTAATTTGACGAGAGTAGTAGTAGTGGTAGTAGTTGGGGAGGGCGCAGTCACATGACCATAGTATGATTCCTACGTTGGTTTTTGCGTGGACTAATGTCATAATCATTAGCCAAGGTAGACAAACAAAATGTTTGAGCCCGTTCATATGCAGCACACAAGGTATACCACACACAAGAGATAGACGAAGGAGATGAAGAACCGAGCGCAGGTATCTTACGCAAAATATACGTGAAGAACAAATCCAGGCGACAGACGCGACACTTTGTTTCTACCGGTCGCCTGTACGGCGTCATTAGGGGTCGAAAACTATCTGGTGCAAGATAAGACGAACCTTGTTACTACGACTTAAATACTCCTACAACATATTTCTCGAGTCGATTGTCGGAAGATCCCAGGACAGTCGTGCGAGTTCGTCGTACCGCCAGACCGCATTCTCAAAACATTTTTCAGAAAAAGGTTGTCGTACCCAGGTAACCGGTTCGATTCCTATATCAGCTCAAGTTACAGTACCAACTCTCAAATTATCGCACCTGACTACTGCTCCAAACGTTGCCAGTTCAACTCCTAAGTTAAGAAGTCCAAAAAATTGCACCTATCAGAGTATCACTGCTCGTACTACTACTCCAAACGTCGCCGTTTCTTTGGTTTGGGTACGACCAGACCATCCGGGCAAAAAACTAGTTTTTTTTTTCTTGCGTTATGTCTTTTGGACCATTCAAAATTGATCTATTTTGCATTTCTAAAATTTCTGAATTTTTTTGAAATTCCGGTTGGGCTAGGCTACGGGAGTGGCCCGGGGTCACTTGCCCGGTCGAGCCAAAAACATTAAAAATAGATATATATTTTTTTAATGTTTATTTTTTATTTTGAATTTGGTGAAAAACTTTGATGTGACCCTGAGTCAAAAGTTGTTCAGTTTATGTTTCTGCATAACATAGTTTTTTGGTGGATTTTTTGGAATTTTTGTTTTTGTTTTTTTTTGCTGGTCCTTGCACGAGCTGGCCACCCGGGACCCGGGCGGCTGGTAGCCTAGGGGTTGGGCAAATTTGATTGAATTTTGCATGAAATGTATCTTTGCCTTGAAGTTTTATTCTGTTTTTTAAACAGTGGCCAAAAACCACTTGCCCGACCGATGTGACCCTGAGGCAAAATTTGTTCAATTTATTTTTCTGCATGACTTAGTTTTATTTTAGAGGTTTTTTTTTTTTTTTTTTTTTTTTGACCTTCTCCTGGTCCTTCCACGATCGGGCCACCTGGGAAAATAGGGTGACCTAGGCAGCCCGACTAGTAGCCTAGTTTGTTTGTTTGTTAAGCTGATATGGTGTTCACTAAATATATGGGTGACATGTTTGATTAAAAAAAGTTTGGGGTTGTCTTATAAATTGCATTACAAATTTCTGAAAATTTGAGTCTCTCTTAACCGCCTTTTCTTTACCTTCCTCGTCTCCTCTTTCTTCTTTTTTCCTTCTTGTGTTTTTATGGAAGTTATAGATAAAGCATTCATTCGTCATCCTCACCTTTATCACGCTCTCTTTCCCGAAGTCTTCCTCCGTTTTGTTTAATAAAATTTGTTTAAAAAATAGTTGTTGAAAATCTCGTCATTTTTTTCTTGTTTATTCATTGTCCTTGTCATTTTTTTTCTTTTATGTTTTGTCTTCTTCCTCCAACCTCGCCACCTTCATCCATCTTCCATTTTTTTTCCTCCTCCTCGTCATTTTGTTATCTAAATCGTAAAGAAACCAGTTGCTGGAAATCAAAGTTGCTTTTGTTTTTCTTTGTCGCCTTTGTCTCTTCTACCTTGTCTTATCCATATTGTCTCTTTTACCTTCACCCTTGTGATCTTTATACCTTCTCTATTTCTTTTCTATCTCCTTCAACTTTGTCGATCTTATCTCTCATCCWTTTKTTWKTYTTTTYTTYTTKYTTTCTCGACGTCGTGGAAATGTWKTTWTTYAAAGTTAAGGTTTTTTTTTTTTTTTTTTTTTTTAWTTACTCYTTKTYTTWTYTTYTTKTTTACCTTTTCCATGTTTTCTTYTCATCAACCTTAGTTTCTTTKWTTTATTTTYCKTTTTTTTTYTTKCTCCTTGTGTTTTTTTACCTATTTTATGTTCTCGTTCATTCGTTATCTTTATCTTAATGTCTTTTTTATCCTCTTCCTTGTCTTCTCTTCCTTTTCTACTCTGATCACATACACCACTGCTCTTTCCTCATTGCCTTTCGTTTTTTTTTTTTTTTTTTCAATCGAAGTCACAAAAAAAGCAATTGTTGAAATCAAGGTTTTTTTTTTCTCGCTTATTTATCATTTTTGTGCCCTTTTTCTCTTTTATGTTTTCTCATCTATCTTGCCAACTTCAGTGAGAAAATGCATTCGTCTTTTTTTTTTTTCGTTTTGTGTGTTTGGTATTGAAACTCTAATTTCAGTAATGTACACAGGAGCAAGTTGCGAAGACGACGGTCGTTCAAATTCAGGGTTTCTTTTGTTTCTTTAATTGTTCGTTCATGACAATTTTTTTTCCCTCTTTCTCCTTTTTCATATCTCTTCCTTGTCAATTCTCACCTCATCCATTCTTCTCCACTTGTCCTCATCCCCCTCCTCTTTTTAGTCCTATTATGGAAAACAATAGTTGAACACCGAAAACTGATACTTTTTGTCGTTCATCTGCTTGAGATTAAGAGTTTTTTTATTGCCTCTTGTTTGTCATCATTGTTCGTTGCTTGTCTTGATCCTTCTTTATGTTTGTTTTCCTTCTTCCACCCTCATCGCCTCTATTCTTCCTTCATCTTTCTTCATGTCTCGTGCTTGTCGAACCTTGTGTTTCGTATATCGAACTCGTGGAGAAAATGGCTGTTGAAAACTGAAAGTTCTTTTTCTCATTTATTCATCGCCCTTCTCACTTTGTTTCACCCTTCTCCTCCATATCTTTGTTGCATCCTCCATCTTCATCGTTTTCATTCGTCCTTTAAATGCTTGTTGGAAATTGACAGTTTTTTTTCTTGTTCATTCATCGTCTTCATTTTTTTTTTTTTTTTCCTTCTTTAGGTCTTCTCCGTTTTCGTATGCGATAGTTGTCGTTGTCTCCTTTTTCTTCTCCTCCTCTATGTCTTGTCATCTTCCGATACCTTCATCGTGTTTATATGCCATTCATTTTTTATCCTTCCCTTTTTTCCTTTTTTCTCTTCATCTTTCTCTTGTTCAAACCACGGTGAATGCCATTCTTCCATTTAATCTCCGGAAAACGTCCCATGAAATGTCCCATATATAAACCTTATGAACTTGTTGAAGCGTTCAACAATTACAAATACAACATCATTCTTCTACTTGGTGTCAAGAAAACATCTCATGAAATTCATGGAGGGATTGGGAGTGACCTCAAAATACCATATGGTATTTGTACTTTCCCCTTCAACCACCGACATATAGTCCTACGTTTCACGCACTCTGACACACAATTTATCATCGTGGGCCAATAAAACCGCTCAAAAAGTCGCAGGTGCATTTTTTTAAGCCAAAGTGACCTTAAGCATCATGATGTTCCCCCAACACATCAAGCTGCAGTAGTCTGTCTGAAAGAATACACAATTGCAACACCCCTATGCTCTTCGCGTAGAGCGTTCCCCTCTACATAGTATCACCGATAACACAATTATGGTGTTCTTCAAAATCTACAACTATTTGGCTATAGACAAGGGTTTTAGAGTACGCTACTGCGATCCTGTCCACCAACTCATCACTCACGTTCATTTGCGACAAAATTGTTGTAAAACGATTTTGCCTTCATGATAATGCATTTACTACTCGATTGTACCTATCTTTCTTATACTTCAACTCGAAATCATAAATATTTATAAAAGTTGACCACCTCGCAAGCTTATCCGAAAGTTTGGGTCGTGGGTTCAACCATTGCAGTGTATGGTAATCAAAATACACCTTAAACGGTTTTCCCAACAAATAATGCCTCCATGTTATAAAAGCATGGTAAAGGGCATAAAGCCCCCGCTTGTAGGTACTCGCAACAACTCTCTTTGACGACATGGACTTTAAAAGGTGTTCCACTATCCGCAAAAATAATGTGTCTAAAACAACGAGCCAGCTCCTTTCAAAATTCACTCTTCTCTCGGCTGATCTTGTATTTTGTGCCTCAACTTCTCAAAAACCAACCTTAGATGCTTCGCATGCTCCTCGTTTGGTTTGGTGAACACAAGGATGTTATCGAGGCAAACCATCACTGACTAGTTGAGGTATTATCTCAACAGGTCATTCATGACTTGCTGGAAGTTCTCCAGTGCATTTGTGAAATCAAACGACATCACATTGAAGTCATTGAGTCAAATGGTTGTCCTAAATGCCCTCTTATGTTGGTCTGCCGACTCCACTTCAATCTGGTGGTAGCCACTCTTCAAACCAATCTTTGAAAACAATTAGCAGCTTTGCACTCTTTCCAACACATCATCAATCTGAGACAATGGTTCCACGTTCTTGATTGAAATATTCTTTAGTCAATTCAATGCGCATTGGGATACCTTCATTCTTCTTTAGGACAAAAAAAACTGGAGCAATGTATGGCGATTTGCTTGGCTTGATCCAACCTTTCCACGCGAGTTCAACAAGTTGTTTCTTGAACTCTCCATAACTGCAAGTGACATGATGTACATTCATCCCGTGGGAGACACTACATCATACTTCAAATAGGAAGGTGTAATGACCCGCCATAACACAGACTGAGAACACTGTTGATTTATGAAGTTCTGCCGATGGAATGGATACCTTGTTGAGATTCCCACATTCTGCTGTGTTTTCTAAGTCTGTATATGTGCGTGCCTGTTGACTTGCGTGCCTGTCTTAGTGCTTGTCGACATGATTGTGCGTGTGACATCAAGGGTACTTGCTTGTTTGGCAGGCCCGTGGGGCCGGTACTTACCTGTGGTCGTGGCATTGAGGGTTGCAGCAGGGAAAACACTCAAGTAGTGCAGCCAGAGGCCTGCGGTGCTTAGAGCAGCGAAAAAACACTTAAGTAGCAGGTAGGCCGGTACCGCACCCAGTAACAGTAGATGTGCCGGGTACTCGAGGCCGAGCAACAGAAGACAAAGTTCGCATTTTTAGAGGCCCTGTAGCGGTAGGCTAAGTCTAGGCCGCGACACCAGTCCATCTAGTCTGAGTCTAGAGCCCGGGCAATATCAGAGTCTGCAATGATGTTTCCCTCCGAAAGGGAGGAGGTACCGGTTGCTTGGGAGGCCGAGCGGTCTGGAAATCACCGCCCAGGAGGCAAGCAAGCCGCTATATCAAGAGGCCGAGGCAAGAGCTCGGCCTCATTCTTCAGTCTGCGAGTTGGGCGTCACGCTGTTGGAGCGTTGGTTGGAAGAGCGCTGGCTGCTACAACGCTAGTGGGAGGAAGAAGCCGGGAGCTTCCACCTCGGCTATGGTGGAGCTCGGTGGGTAGGAGGAGGAGGGAGAAGGTGACCAAGGAGGAGAGTGGTGGGGTACTTACCTGGCTATGGTGGACACCATCTTCAACACCTTGTTAGGCGCTGCATCTGGAAGGCCCCAGTTGGGGTAGTGCCGCATCAAGGAAGTTTGGGGCAGAGTCCGACATGGCGGTTGAGTGGGCAGAGACATAACTGCATGGTGTTGACCTTGGGACGGAAGGGCGGCGACATAGCTGCTTTGGGTTGTCCTTTGGATAGGAGGGTAGAGCCCTCAGTGCTCCGCCATAGCCTCGGCCTGTATGTAGAGGAAGAGGAAGGGTGTCCATGGCTATGGTGGACCTCATGATTGTGCGTGCAGTAGAAGTGGGATTCAGACATTGATTCTGGTTCAGCCATTCAACATAATTATTGTCATTTCTTGTTTGAATAAGAGGGGAGGAGATAAGGAGGAGGAGATTGGTTGGCGAAGAACAAGAGTCTTGTCATTGACCTATGTTGGAGTACATCATCTTCTTTTTCTTCTTCTTCTTTCTTACTTCTTCTTCTTCTTCTTTCCCTCTCTCTCCTCTCAAGTTCATTCATTTCTTTTTGCAATTGGACGACATTGTACTTGCTGATCTATGCCAGGATCATAACATAGGGTGCTTCACATCCTCTTGTACAATACCTGTAGGACCCTTCTGCAAATTAAGGAGGTGGGAAGCCAAACTTCAGGTGCGCGTTAGCGTTGAGCGGCGGGCGGGCAACGAGGCGATAGCGGCGTGCGGGCAGCGCTATGCTGAACGCTGGTGGGGGCGGTGCTGGCTGGTTGGGGGAGGTGAGGCACTGGCACCTCATGGCTGCGGGGCGCTGGCTGCAATGGAGCAGCGAGGTGCTGACTGCTAGTGGGAAGCGAAGCGCTGGCAGCATGTGAGGGGCGGGGCGCTGACCACTTACAGCTGGCGAGGCGCTGACTCAACAAGCGTATAGCAATAGTGTTTGACACATGGCATACCGCAAGTTGTTAGCTCGAGGGAGGCACTGGTGCGCGGGCTTTGTGGTGAGGTGGATTAGAGAGATGACAACGCTTTACATACGCGCGGAATCCGGAGGCGCTTGGACAGTGCCACGTCACAGGCTGACGTGGCATCTGGCCTGAGGCACAGAGAAGAAAGGAGAACAGTGGCGGTGGCTGCTATTTGAACATTTTCCCGGTGTCTTCTACATTATGTACTCCGTAGCTAATGCCCTTAAGAGGCTGGAGAGCTCTTGCGAGTTGGCGAATGTCGACGTCGGTGGACGAAAGTGGAGTCAGCCCCAAGGAGACCGAAGTGTGGAGATCGCTTGCCCTATTTAAAGCTTCAACACGGAGCGGGAGGATATCGTCAAGCTGGAGGATCATCATCAAATTTATCTGTGTTTTTTTTGTTCTTGCTTGTATTTCGTGCAGCCTTTTCATCAAGAGCACCAAGAGTTTCAAGATCGCCGATTGTGGAGCACCATTATGTCATCTTCATGTGAACATCACCAGTTTTCATCATCATTAGCAGCAATAAAGCTTCCACGTTCATCTTCTGAGACACATATTCACATTCATCTTCTGCGACACATATTCATTAATTTATTAATCAATGCCACACTATCATCATTATTGACTTCATCAATATAAACCCCAATATTAATTATTCTTACTAATTATCTTCAGCACAGGACGCCATCTTCCACAGAGCAAACTTGTGTCTGCTCTAAATCCATTTTATCATTACGCCATTGAATTTCACGCCCCTTTTCGAAATACAATTTCCCAAATAGTTCCCTCGCTAAATTTTCTGTAGAGTCATTTTGACATCATCACCATCATCATCACTATCATCTGTCTATAAATCATTATTTAGTATTCTTCATCACTATCATCTAACTAGTTGATTTCTCCTCACAGGCTTTAGAGTCAGATCTGGCGAGAAGGTAAGTGGATTAAAGGTGAGGCGAGCTCTACTCTACAAAGGAAGCGCAAGTTGGGAGGTGCTAACCTTCGAGGGAGTCCAGGCAGACAAGGGGGAATGTTCTAGTTTGGGGCTGGGAAAGATCCTAGCGGTGGCAGATTAGGGCACAACTAGCTTGAGATAATTAGTGGGGGGAACTGATTACTCAAGGGAGTAAAGGAAGGGGAGATGGCTTTCTCTAGCTGGGGCTGAGGGAATTTAACTGGTTGCAGATCGATTCCGCTCATCGGGGGCAGCACAGAGAGAGGAGGAGAGGAAGAGGGGGAGAGAGGCAGGGGAGGAGCGGGGAAGTTGAATCTACATGAAGGGTCATCATCATCAATATCATCATCAAAAGCATCATCATCTACATCGTTAGTTTTTTCAAAAAATTCCTCTGATTGCGTTTCATTAGAATATGAGAGAAGGTAAGTGGGAAAGGTGGGGAAAACTGAAACTCTATATGGGCATCGCAAGGTGGGAAGTGCTGCTCTGTTAGGAGTGGAAGTAGATGGGGGATTGCGCTAATCTGGGGCTGATAATCCAGCGGTGGCAGATTAGGGCAACAACTTGATTGGGTCATACTTTGGGGGGAATGGTAGGACCTAATGGTGAGTACGACGGTAAGTGGGACTGTCCCAGGTTGGGGCTGAAAAAAGACTACTCATCAGGGAGGTTCCTTTCAGCGGAGGCAACAAGGGACGAGAAGGAACAGTGGGGGGAAGAGGAATATAATCCATATCTACTGACGTCAATCATTATCATCACCACCCTCATCAGATACGTCATCTGCTGGGGACTCCACTAAATCAAATCCTGTAGTTTTAGGTATTATTATCAATTTTGCTGATTGTCTGATTGAGTTGTGAATGTGCACTTGCCTTGGTCGAGTTGATGCCAGAACGATGCTGACCGGTGCTGGGGCATCGCTCTGTAACCTAAACTACTAGGAGCTTGAGGTCTTGTAGAGAGATCTGGGGATTGCTGAGGGAGGAAGGCAGTCCACTAATTTGACCGACGGTAACAATCCTGCCGACAATGGTCGGAGCTGGGGCGGGTAGCGCTTCCCTGTAACTTAGCTAAATGGAGGGTGTGAGACTGGGTAGAGGTGGGATTGATACACCGCACAACATCAGATGACAATTGCTGGAACTGGTAGAAATACCTGGAATTAGGATAGGGTTCCATGTTGTAGTTCTGAGTAGAGAACATTCTGATTAGCCTTCCGGATCACTCTTCCTTTAGTA
>BFEA01000190.1:270456-289251 GCA_003427395.1 Chara braunii
AGAGAGAGAGAGAGAGAGAGAGAGAGAGAGAGAGAGAGAGAGAGAGAGAGAGAGAGAGAGAGACTGTGAACATCGGTCCATGGAAGCTTTTAGCACTCTTGGGGAGATGGCTAGCTTGACTACAATAGAACAGGGTGAAGACGGTTGTCCAATATTGAAGTACTTAGTATTCTGCCGCCGAGATAGCATTTCAGACTGTGCTGGCCACAACCCCAGTTGTCGATCGACACATTGGCCTGGAATGTATATTAGAAGTACACACTTCTTGTTCTCCGCTCTGGCTTCTTCTTGTTCGCAGCTATGGCTCTGGAGTCTGAACTACTACTCTCACATATGGAAAAAGCAATGGCGAGGAGAGAAGACTTTCTCCTCCTACCGCACTCGCATCCTCTTCCTGCAATCTTCCATCCATACTGGAGCATAGAAGACCCCATCCATGCATACATGGCGTAGTTCAAAGTGGTTGCTTGACGTATTGTGATTGGTCGACGTATACCAGCAGCCAGTGCCATTGGCCCATTGTCATTGACCTGCATGCATATTACCTGTGACCGACAGTGGACGGTGAGCGCCCGTCCGTGCTCTCCCCTCTCCCAAACACCAAATGTTGTGACTGACCTGGTGATCAGTTGGTTTCTGCATACACACAAGACACTGACCTGGGGAGTACTTGACACTGACCTGCAAAATGACCTGCCACTGCCAGTAGATTGCGTGTCAGTAGCTGGCGAATGCCAGTCTGGCCACTGACCGCTAAAAAGCTCGTTGCTGTCCTGATGATAGGTTGGTTGGCTTACAAAAATCCACTGCCACTGAGCAGTAGGCAAATGACCTGCAAATTAAACCACCAATATTTCAGCAAAGTGCGTCGGTTAACAAGTGGGCCAACGCTTGGATGTACCGTCCTGCCTCCGCCTAGTTAAATTCATTCACAGTCACTGAAGAACCGTCAGCGGTGCACAGAAGGGTTCCAGTTCCTGCCGGTTCCTTCCGGTTCAATTGCCGCTGCCAGCAAACACTCACCAGTTTTGTTGACGAGCACTTGTCGTTTACGGGCAAGCACTCCTCAGTGACACCTGATGTTTGGGCAGTCAGCGTCTGGGTAAGTGATCAACAGCGAAGACTTATCAATCACCTGCCACATTTCTTGTCAGAAGACTTCTTGCGCGTGTCATACTTCTCACACTCGTCATCCTTCTCGCACTTGTGAGACTTCTTGCACTTGTCAGAGGTACTGACATGTGCCAGTCAGATCTCTTGCAAATTACACTTGTCAGTCACTGACAAAAACTTGTCAGTGACCTGCCAGATATCATGTCAGATTGTTGCCTGCCACCGCTGACAAACACTTGTCAGCCACAGGCAAGAACTTGTCACTCAAAGGCAAACACTTGCCTGCCAGACAAAGAAGGCGAACGCTCATCCGTGACCTGCTTTCTTTCGGTTGATTGGCGGACAATCTACTGTCAGCAGACGCTCGTCAGTGACCTGCAAATTACCTGCCACTTGCAGTAAGTATACTAGCAGTAACTACAGCCAATGTTAGTTGGTAACCGGTCATAACCTGGTGGTTGGTTCATCAGGTTACTCTCATCTCAGCAAGCACTTGTTAGTGACCTGCAAATTACCTGCCACCATGTGCAAACAATCGTCTTGTGAGTCATGAGTCAATAAACTATTAAACATGCATTGCTCCGTGACTCGCGTGACGCTCGTCATTGCCCTCACATCATTGCACCCCCCACTTTCTACCATAACTGTGTCCCCTAACCTCTTCATGCTCATGGTCCTGCTTATCCAACAACTCTCAAAAACCTCTTGTCCCTTTGAGGCAGTAGGATTGCAAGTCGTCAGCGTACAAATTTAGGGGCAGCGCAATTGAGTGTCATTACTGCCGTAGTTAAAAGAGATATGCAGGGAGCAACAAAACTCTACAAAGACAGAATTGCCTGACCACTAGCAAGTAGATACTACCAACTTAGCAGCAGAAGACTATATACAAGCTATAAAATACACGTTCAATAGCGCCAATACAACCAACCTCCGCTAACTATGCTTCAAACCTGGCTATTGTGAGTGCTGGACAAAAGGGAAAGGAATGGAGATAATTCACCAGAGAGATCTGACACCCTATCTTTTTTTGCCGGTTAGCGAACATTCTAGAATATACACATTCAATAGCGCTGATACAACCAACCTACGCTAACTATGGTTCAAACCTGCCTATTGTGCGTGCTGGACCAAAGGGAAAGGACAGGACATAATCCACCGGAGATCTGAGACCCTCTCCTTTGCCGATTAGCGAAACAGCTTACCATTCTAGAATACTACGCTACAAGCTACTCAACGAAAAGCGATCATCCACTAGAGACCCGACACCCTTTTTTTGGGGGGGGCGATTACGGAAACAACTTGCTATTCTAGAAGACTATGCTATACATGCTACTCAACGAAAGGTGATAATCCACAACAGATCTGACCCTGTCTTTTGCTGATTAGGGAAACAACTTGCCTTTCTAGAAGAGTACGCTACAAGCTATTCAACGCTTCAGGAAGAGTTCAAACCTATACCAGATCTAAACAATTTACTAGATGATGGTGTAATAACCCTATCTTTTGCCAAATAGGGAAAAAAGATTAAAAAAAACACTTAGTTATTTAGTGCAGAAAACTAGCAGCTACTAGTCATTTCACCAACAACTTTCCCGAGCACTAAGAATGCCGTTGATGTCAGCTCCAACATGCCTGGTAAATATCTCTGATCAGCCAGTTCGCATCGTTTAACGAACGTTCCCGAGGAACTAAAAATGCCATCGATGTCTGCTCCAACATGCCATTGATGATGACAAATATCTCTGACGAGTCAGTTGTCTCGAATCGAAAGAGTCGCAAAAAACTATGCCAGGTAAACAGTTGCGCCGTCCTGTACATCAGTGTGTCATCTCTTAGTTAACGTACCGATAACCTTCTGTGTTAGCTATCGGTCAAATCCGTATTGAGTTAAATCAAGAGTTAAATCAAGACAAGATGAATCACGAATGCGCTAAAATACCTCAGTGCCATAATGCCATTAGTGTTAGTTAGGTCGACTACGACGAAATAGTTACTTGAACTTACTTCTATTAGATCAGAGATGTTTTCTACAGTTCGTTTCTTTAGTCGTTCTGTCACCTCTATACCTTGATTCTCATAATACAACTTCTCCACTTGGATTCGAAACCACCACCACCACGATAACAACAGCGCTTCAAAGTCTGTCGCCGCTGCTACCTGGCCAGCCTGACAGCCAGCCTGCAGGAATGTCGACATCCACGTGCCTTTCTTCTTCTTCTTCTTCTTCTTTTTTTCCTTTTTTGTCCACGTGCCTTTGGATTCACTAGTCGCTCTCTCCCCTTCGTATCAGGAAATGCAATTCACTAATATCTATCTCATTCTATGTCATGGTATTCACGTAGTTCCTCTGGATTCAAACTCAGGTCTATATTTCGACAGTTTGTGGGTGTAGCTAGGCCCGCTCACATCTATCTCCTTTCCATCCTGTCATGTCGTTCACTGCTAATGAAAACCGGAATGATTCAGAGCATACTCACACTAGCACTTTTCTAAATGAATCTGACTGGAATCACGTCCACACCAGGATGCATCTGACCATAATACCATCTAGAGCTGAGTTGGAAGCCTGTCAGCAAGCACTCAGCAGGCTGAAACGACGGAGAGCCGCAGACTGGTGTGGCAGTCGGACCCTTAGCCATTGACGAGGCTTAGTTAGTCTGAAAGACTCTGAACTTCTGAATAGATAAAAAAAAAAAAAAGGCTATAGCCTATCGGTCAATTGATTGCTTACATCTCTGCTATTGGTCAGACATCAGCCTGACCAATAGCCAAAAGCCAATAGTCATTGTCAATTGCAGACACAACTATTGACAATGGCTATTGGTCAGACATCAGCTTGACCAATAGCCATTGTCAATTTTTTGCAGACATGACTATTGACAATGGCTATTTGTCAGGCATCAGCCTGACAAATAGCCAAAAGCCAATTGCCATTGTCAATTACAGACATGCCTATTGACATTGACAATGGCTATTGGTCAGACATTAGGCTGACTAATAGCCAAAAGCCAATATCCATTGTCGATTGTAGACATGACTATTGACAATGGCTATTGGTTAGTCAATGGTCATCCACCTTAAGAACAAACCCGCCAATGGCAATTAGTCTTAGAATATAGCCGGCACTAAGCATTAGTCACACGACAACATAGACGACAACAACTATGGGTAAGTGAAAAAAGTTCAAAAAAACGATGATGACCCACCAGAGACGACGAAGCCATCCTGCCACAGGACAGAAGGTGTCCCCCATGCCTCTTCTTTCAAGCAGGCCTCCAGGGCACATATTTGCTTCTCCTCATGTTGCTCCTCCTTGATCTTGATCTTGATCTACGTCACTCATGCCAGAAGTCACGGGTTCAACTCTTGTAGTTTCCCCAGAAGGTATGGTTGAGTGGCTGAAGGTATATTACTCTGCTTTGATGCCTGCCCCCTTTTCTTTCCCCTTCCCGGGCGCTTTCTGCTTCAAGGGGTCCCTCAAGGTTCCCATAATCCAGTCCATCACGATCGTATAGTGGCCATAGTTGTGCTTGTAAGTGGTATGGTGTATGGTATGGTACCCTGCTCCCATAACTGGCCAAACATTGCCATGAATGCAGTCGTGGATGTTCGTTGCCCAAACGCCCGAGAAGAACAAAGCGAGCTCGTGCGTCATAGCATGAATAGGCAATATGAACAGAGCTAGGACATATGGCGAAGCTTGTGCTATTCCATCAAAGGGGTTGAAAGCCAGTCCTGCATCCAAAAAGAACGGGCGGGGGGGGCGAACAAAGAAATAGTTGTAGTCCTGTGAATAACATGGTCTGTGCTCAGCAATAGAAAGAGAGCATCTTCGCAAAACAAGCATGCTTTAGAAAGTGAGCGGCATGTTGTACTGGTCCGGTAGCTCAATGGTAAACACATCCAGCTGTTAATTAAAAAAAAAAAAAAAAAAACCAGGTCAAGAGTTCAAATCCTGATGGATGCAAAGACATGTCAGGGGCTACTACTCCACTCTTGGGGGGGGGGGAAGAGGGGGGCGTGCGCGGAAACTCTCAATCGTCTTAAGTTGGGGCCACTGGGCCAGTCCCCTTTTCCCTTTTGTTTCACGGAGGGAGGGAATAGTGATGAGGTCCCGTTTGCAATTGTCAGATGATGATTAAATCTTTTTTTTATAAACAAAAGCCTGTGTTAAACTCCGGACCGTCCGGTGGCCTGGCCTTCATCCGGCAGGGGTCCCAGACGGCCCAGCCGGTTGGGTCCCCCGGTTTGGGGCCAAGCGAGCCCAGCACAATTTTTGCGCGGGGGGGAGGCCTTTTTCGGCTACTGGTCAGCTCCCCAGCCTCCAGCAACACCAGGTTTTTTTTTTTTTTTGAATCTACGAGCACTTTGAGGGGGGGGGGGGGGGAGGTCTTCTTCGGCAACTGATCCCAGCCACTGATCTGCAAGGATCGGTGGCTGAGATCAGCCGCCAAGAAATCGTTTCCCCCTCTGGCGGGCTACCACACCACGTTTGAATTTGAACGCGGTGTTCCCTGTTGCGAAGCCCGTCGTCGCTGCTGTCACGAAGCCGCCCATCGTTGCGGCCATCACAAAGCCGCCCGTCGTTGCGGCCGTCGCGAAGCCTGCCCGTCGTCGCTGCCGTCGCGAAGCCCGCCCATCATTGCTGCTGCTCCTCGTCGAGCTGCCCATCGATGTCTTCGTCAAGCTGCCCCGTCGAGAAGCCCTCCCCGTCGTCTCTGCCCGTGAAGCTGCTGTCACCTTCGTGGTGAAGCCTCTTCCACCTTTTTCCTTCCTTCCTCTTCTTCTTCTTCCTCTCCTCCTCTTCCTCCTTTCGTATTCTTCTCCTCCTCCTCCTCCTCCTCCTCCTCCTTTCCTCCTCTTCTCCTCCTCCTCCTCCTCGACCTCCTTCGTCGTCTTTTTTCTTTCTTTTTCCCGTCATCCACATACACTACCGGCAGGTCGTCCTCCTCCTGCTCCTCCTCCTCCTCCTCTCATCTTCTTCTTCTTGTCTCCTCCTCCTCCTCCTCCACCTACTTATTCTTCTCCTTCTCTCCTCCTCCTCCTCCACCTACTTATTATTCTCCTTCTCGCCTCCTCCTCCTCCACCTACTTATTATTCTCCTTCTCTCCTCCTCCTCCTCCTCCTCGACCTCCTTCATCATCGTCTTTTTTTTTTGTCATCCACATCCAATACCGGCAGGTCCTCCTCCTCCTGCTCCTCTTCCTCCTCCTCTCGTCTTCTTCTTCGTCTCTCCTCCTCCTCCTCCTCTTGTCTTCTTCTTCTTCTCTCCTCCTCCTCGACCTCCTTCATCGTCATCTTTTTTTTTCCGTCATCCACATACACTACCGGCAGGTCCTCCTCCTCCTCCTCCTCTCGTCTTCTTCTTCTTCTCTCCTCCTCCTCTTCCTCCTCCTTTCGTCTTGTCCTTCTCTCCTCCTCCTCCTCCTCCTCTCGTCTTCTTCTTCTTCTCTCCACCTCCTCCGCCTACTTATTCTTCTCCTTCTCTCCTCCTCCTCCTCCTCCTCCTCGACCTCCTTTGTCGTCGTCCTTTTTTTCTTTTTTTGTCATCCACATACACGACCGGCAGGTGCTCCTCCTCCTCCTCCTGCTCCTCCTCCTCCTGCTCCTCCTCCTCCTCCTGCTCCTCCTCCTCCTCCTCTCTTCTTCTTCTTCTTCTCTCCTCCTCCTTCTCCTCCTCCTTTCGTCTTGTCCTTCTCTCCTCCTCCTTTTCCTCCTCTCGTCTTCTTCTTCTTCTCTCCTCCTCCTCCACCTACTTATTCTTATCTCCTCCTCCTCCTCCTCCTCGACCTCCTTCATCGTCTTTTTTTTTTTTTTTTCGCCATCCACATACACTACCGGCAGGTCCTCCTTCTCCTCCTCTTCCTCTCGCCTTCTTCTTCTCTACTCCTTTCGTCTTGTCCTTCTCTCCTCCTCCTCCTCCTCCTCCTTCCGTCTTGTCCTTCTCTCCTTTTCCTCCTCCTCTCGTCTTCTTCTTCTTCTCTCCTCCTCTGCCTACTTATTCTGCTCCTCTCCTCCTCCTCCTCCTCCTCCTCGACCTCCTTCATCATTCTTTTTTTTTATCGGTCATCCACATACACTACCAGTAGGTCCTCCTCCACCTCCTGCTCCTCCTCCTCCGCCTCCTCCTCCTTTCGCCGTGCCCTTCTCTCGTCCTCGTCGTCCTCCTCCTTTCGTCTCCTCCTCCTCCTCCATTTGTTTGTTCGCTATTCAAGTCTTTTTTTCCTCCTCCTTTCCTCTCCTCCTTCTTCCTCTCCTCCTTCTTCCCCTCCTCCTCCCCCTCCTCTCGTCTTCTTTTTCTTCATCACCTCCTCCTCCTCCTCCTCTTTCTGTCATCTTCTTCTTCTTTCTCCTTTCTTGATCTTCTTTTTTTTCTTCCTCCTCCTTGTTCTTTCCTCCTCCTCCTCCTCCTCCTCTTCCTCCTCTTCCTCCTCTTCCTCCTCCTCCTCCTTTCGTCTGTTTCGTTTCTCAAGTTCCTCCTCTCCTCCTCCTTCCCTCCTCCTCTTTGTCTTCCTCCTCCTCCTCCTCGTCTTCTTCTTCCCTCCTCGTCCTCCTCCATATCTTACCACCCACCATCTAGCATATCCGCGTTTTTTATAGTGGTTCCGTGTTTATCGTACTGGCTGCTATCTCCGGTTCACATTTTTTTCCCCTGCCAGTACAATAACTCGGTTCGCACACCCGTTTTTCGCATTTTTTTATAGTGACGGAGTTCAGTCCGCGATAATTTATACATAGACGAAGTTCACCTTCCTTTTTGGGCACGAATAACATTGGTGCACCATAAGGAGATGAGCTAGTGCAAATGCATCCTTTGTTAGTAAGTTCTTGCAGTTGCTTCCGCAATTCCTCAAGTTCCCTAAGAGACATTCGGTAGATGGGACCCTTGGGAATCTTGCTTCCGGGAATGATCTTGATTGTGTGCTTAATAGCACGCTCAGTGATCCCCATTGGCTCAGTCTGCAAGTCCTTATACTCGTCGAGAAGTTTATCGATAGAAGGTGGATAGGATGAGGAACACTCACCGACTCGTTTGACAAGCACCATCATCACCTCTTGATCCAACTTCTTCTCAACTACCATCGAACGAAAAGTTGGGTAACTCATACAGCAGAAAGACAGAGTAGAGTCAGAGTCAGACTTATGATATAACTTTATTGCTCGGGTTTCAGACTTTTCGTCCTTGAGTTTGACAATTTTATCTTTAAACTTAACTTCTGGGTCGGCTTCCTCATGCTAATCCATGTCAGAATCATGTCAAAGGGATACTTCGTGTAAGATCTTCTTTCCTTCCTTTGTCCTGAAATAACACTTGACATGATCGACGCATTGAGAGATAGTGATCGTGCTCTAGTCAGCCAGTATGGACGTGATAGGTCGAGGTAAGTCTTTTACCTTCATTCCCAGATGCAATTTGCGAATTGCCTTCTCTGAGATATAAGACCGCGTCGATCCTGGATCTAACAGTGCACCAACTTGTGTGTGCGCAATCTCAATTTCCACGATCATTAACTCACCCTTAGACTTAATTTTCTTCGCCC
Organism: Chara braunii; assembly: GCA_003427395.1. Lineage (NCBI taxonomy): Eukaryota > Viridiplantae > Streptophyta > Charophyceae > Charales > Characeae > Chara > Chara braunii. Next base: position 279,112 of record BFEA01000190.1, read on the forward strand.
ACGAACTCCAGAGTGCTACGAGTTCATTGCCGAGCTCGTCAAGGAAGCATCCAGTGAGACAAAAAATAGTACAGTGTCAGGGTGTTCTGAACGACGGGCGGAAGAAGAGTCATCCCCTGCCTTGAGAGTCGAAAGGGTAGAAGGGATTGTAGGCGCCTTCCCTTTGTCTTCGTTTAAACCCTTAAGACTCAGTAGGAGCAGATGCTACTCCTACTGGCTGCTCGCTTTTGGGTTCTTGATAAGTGGGCACCAGACTATCACATGACCCACGGTGCCACACTTGAGGCATTGGCGATTGTCCATTTTGGACAGCCACTCCTCTCGTGTCATGTTCATTTTCTCCCAAGACTTCTCGAACGCAATGCCGGGATGCTCGGAAAACGCGCATGGCCTCCTCTTCTTCTTATATTGACTTTGGCCTCCCTTGTTGACCATCATGGCAATGACATCACCCTTCCCAGATTCACTGCCGCCGTTACCTCCTCCCTCAGACTCGTCGAGGGGTAACTTCTCTATGGTATCATCGTCAAACACAACAAGCATATGGTCCTGGCGCTTTTGTCGCCAAAGGACCCGATTCCCATACCCACCAACCGATCCTGACTTCACTACCGAAGCGTACGTACCTTTGACCTGTGCGGTAATCTGTTCTCTTTGGAGAGCAAGATCGCGAAACTGCCGATAGTTGTACTTCCCAGACTTGGCTTCTGCCACGAGCTGTCTGCGAATAGGCTCGAGCAATGCACGTGAGTATATGTACATGACCTGGTTGTCCTGTAAGTTCAACCCAGGTAGCTGCAAAAGAGGATCAACCTCACGAGACAGTGCATCAACTGAAGACCAACGCTTTTGCCCGATTGTGGTGAGTTCGTCAAAGGCCTTGTCGGTCATCGTTTTGTCGAGAAATCTCTACTTAATCTTTTGGAGAAATTGTCTCAGCGTCAGGGTCTTAGCCCACTCACCTATATCTTCGAAGCCAGCGGCATTGGCCTCGAACAATACCCACTCCTTAGCAACTCCCCCCAGACACGACGTGGAGAAGGCTACCTGACTCTCAGGCTAAACTGGAGTGGTGCTACAGTAAGTCTGGATTTCGGCAATCCATAACAAGAAGTTTTCATCTCCGGAACTCTTCAATCTTTCTTCTTTCTTCCCTTAATGTATTTTCCAATTGCCTGACATTGTCCTCCATTACTTCCACAAACAGTTGTGGTTCTACTTTCTTTCCTTTCTCCTCTTAGTTCCTCTTCTTCCTTTCCTGTTCTATTCTATCAAAGCCTTCGGCAGCATACCGATCAAGGGCTATTTGTCCTTGTTTTATGAGGTCCTCGACCTTCTTACTGGTTTCCATCATTTGAATAGCTGTTTCTGCAGCTTTCAGTTCACCTTCTACAGCGCGCAGGTTGAACTGGCTGTAAAACCAGCTTTTCAATATCGGAACCGGCGCCGTGTATCTCGCCGAGAAACTGGTGGAGAAGGCCGATCAAAGTTTGCCTTCTCGCTGCAATCTGACCTCAGGTCTTTAGTTCTCTACCTTCTTCATCAGCGTAGACCATGAGAGGGATAGGGAAGAAAAGAAGAGGAATGAACTGCGTCAAAATGGAGGCAAGCAGGCATTTCCAGAGATAATTCATTTTCCGAACGTATATCTACCGCACAACAAATAAATAAAGAAGACGAAAATAAATTTTGCGACTCACGCAACTTTTACAGCAAGAACAATTAAGAAGAAATGCGTTCTCAATTTAATTTCTATATTCTAGTCTTTGTTGTCTGTTCTTTTATGATGACGTCCTACAACAATGGTCAGGTACAGCAGCCACGGCCAATGTGATCAAGACAACAACACACTCGTGAGTACACAGCAACCACAGAGCAAACAACAGGTAAGTAGTCAGCCAACACAACAACACAATCAATGGTTAGCTTTCAACCTCTCCAGCTGTACCATTTGCAGAAGCGATGCAATCAATACCATACCCTCAACAGCATGCCACGTGCCACCCCTGGAATGCCAACACAGCAGCTCGAAAGAGTCTGCCACATCGGCACGTCAAGGACCTGATAGGTCTACAAGGGGGGGATGCCACGTCAGCAATGCATGCATGCAACACACAGCACTGGCATGCCACGTCAGCACAACGCATCAACAGCAGGTGCTCGCAACACAAATATGTGCCTAGCCTGCCACAAACCACATCATGCCACATAAGCAATGCGCCACATAAGCAATGCGCCACATCTGCAATCCCGATCTCTCTCTTGACTAGCGCCACGTCAGCCTGTTGCTAACGAAGCTCTCGTCGGTATCTTGAAGTCTTCAATGCAGCCACATCATCATCTTCAAGGGACAGCTGCTCATACGTGCAATACTACAATGTCTAGACTTGCAGTATTTACCGCGCGCGTTAATAAACACGTTTCGTTTTGCACATGCGGCACCTCCCACTTACCTGGTTGCCACGTCAGCACCTGACAGCAGACAGCAGATTGCGATGAAAGAGTTCGCTCCGATACCAAATTGTAATGAACCCAGTCTGACAGATACTCATCAGTCGTCAAGCACCAGTGGTCTCGGTATCTGCAGCAAAGTCAACAATTATTGTGAAGTGATATCTGAAACAGTACCTCATTACCATTCGACGAAGAGAGTGGAGGGGGATTAGACAGCGGAGAAAGTGGAAGAGATTATCAAAGATCACACAAGAGTAATCCCATCAAACCCCACTCCTTCTCCAGGCTTCTTCCCTCTCCACGTCGACAACCAGTATATGATAACAAGTATAATAAGCCTGATCACACAGTAGTGCCACGTGACACTCTTATCTCGTAAAGACCATGCAGACACGGCAGATTACAGTGACGACGTCGACCTCAGGTGAGTACCCGATCCCAATCATCCACAGATCTCGATCTCCCTCCTCCTCACAACCAGTCACCTCATGTAGACAGCATGGACAATGCCACGTCAGCAGTCGAGACAGGTGGCATGCGCCACATCATCAATGAAGACCAGTGGCACGCGGCACATCAGCAATGTAGACTAGTGGCAAGTGCCTCATCAGCGCAATGTAGTCCCGAGGCAGCGCCACATCAATATGCAATGTAGACCAGAAGCAGTGCCGCATCAGCATGCAATGTAGACCAGAGGCAGCGCCACATCAGCATGCAATGTAGACAGATGGCAGCGCCATATCAGCAATGTAGACAAGTGGCCTGCGCCACGTCAGCCTTGAAGACAGGTGGCAGCACCACATCAGCAATGCCTGGTGCACAATGCAGAACGCCCCAGCATGCTGTCACAGTCCGTGTCGTCGTCCACAGTGCCTGCGCTCAGCCAGCGTCAAGCCAGCGTCGTGCCAGCATCAATGCCAGCGTCTGGTCAAAGTCAAGCCAGCGTTCAAGCAGCATAGCAAGACTGAATGTTGACCACCTCGAAGCCAGCCTTTAAGTAGCATTTGACGAGGCTGTCTAGCCTCGGTTCCCTTCCCCACAGTCATCCAGATTGAATCACAGCCGAGAGTCTAGATTGGGTACAGTTGCAGACTTCCCTTTGGACCTGATGCTGTTTGGGTACCTGCATACAAACAAGTGTGTGTGCCTGACCAGCGGCCTGGGCTGAATACCTTTGGACTTTGACTGTTGGTGTCACGACAGTTGTCCAGGCCCTGATTCCTCGTGTGGGGTTCTTTTCCCCCATTATGACCTGGGCTGAGGGCGGCCAGGTAGGCCCTCAGATATTCCACGAGACATATGGCATGGGTTACTGCAAAAAGGGCGGCTCAAATCTTGGAGCGACGAACTGACAAGGAGATAGCAAAGATCCCATGGTTTCCTTGCGCTGCGCATTGCTGCAGCCTTTCTTTTACATGACCTGGTTGTTATAGAGGCAGACTTGGAAGATCCCCTGTGACTTGGAACAAAACCATCTTTTGCATTACTCTTGTACAAACTTGGGCCCTGGTTTCTCCAAATTCCACCTGGTGTCTTTTCTGTGCAACTTCGCTTGTGATTGTCTTTTTTCTTCTTTTTTTGTTTGCTAAAAAGAATCCTGTGTTTCTTTATCACTAAAAAAAAAAAGAACTGTATGGTCCCGTATTCATTCTATTCTAAGGAGCATCAGCCTGGCAGCCTGGCAACCCAGTTTCTTTCCCCTGACACAAAAGACAAGCGACTGGTAGCATCCAGTCGGTTATTGCCATGGCTACGATCCGGACGTCCGGACCGCCGTCCAGACAGTCTGGATTCAGTCCGGACTCCAGACGTCCGGTCCGGGAGGTCCGGATCTGCCAAATTTCAACCAAAAAAAAAGGTCCCAGGACCCTTCCCCACCGAGGAGCTGAGCCCCCAAATTCTTTTTTGGGGGTTTTCAGGCCCGTTTTTGTTTTTTTGGGGGGGAGGTCCGAATCTGCCAAATTTTGAAAAAAAGAAAAGAAAAAAAAAGGAGGTCCCGGGACCCTTCCCCACTGAGGAACCAAGCCCCCAAAATTGTTTTTGGGGTTTTTCAGGCCCGTTTTTGTTTTTTGGGGGGGTTCGGACGTGGTCTATCTCTATAATAATTTATTAGACATGCCCATTTTTTCAATTATTAATTTTATAGTTTTTTACTTTTAACTCAAGTTTGATTAGGAATTCGGACTTGACTCTGAGGCAAAAGTGGTTTGTATTGTTATTCTGCATAACATAATTTTTTTTCAGATTTTTTTTTTTTTTTTTAATGGTCCATACATTTCCGGACCTACTTACCAGTCCGGACCGTCCGGAACCATACATGTCCAGAAGTCCAGACGTCCAATCCCCAGACGTGAACTGTCCGGGTCCGGTAGCCATGGTTATTGCCAGTGTTTGTAGGGTACACTACCTTTTTTTCCTTCTTTTTTTTTTCTTTTTTGTAAGGTACACTGTCAGGGCCCATGTCCCACTTGCAGGAGTACTACCTCCTTTCCCGAATACAACGTATACGGTCATTATAGCTGTATTTAGGCTGAAAGATACCCCAAGTACAGCTATAATGACTGTATACGTTGTATCCGGGGGAAGACTGTAGACTAGAATTAGCACATTCTGCACTGTGCGACAGTTAATGGAGCCATCGATTCCACGTCTCTCTCTTTCTCCCTTCCTCCTCCTCTTTCCCCTTCTCTTCTCCTCCTGTCAGGGGCCATGCCTCACTTGCAGGAGTACTACCAAAAGTTAGACTAGACTTAGAAAACTCTGCTCTGTGTGACATTTTATAGATAAAGGTAGACTAGAATTAGAAAACTCTGCTCTGTGTGACAGTTTATAGATAGAGCCATTGGTTCCATTTTTCTTTCTTTCTCCCTTTCCTTCCCCTCTCTCTCCTCGTCTTCTTCTCCTCTCTTCCCCTCCCCTCTTCTCTTTCCTCTCCTCTCCTCTCCCCATCTCATCTTCTGCCCTTTCCGTCAAGAAAACTATTCGATTTCTGAAGGTAATACAAACCACAGACTGAACAAAACGGCATCGCTCCATTGGTGGACACTTTTCGGAATTACATCCGTGCCGCCATTGGCTGGTTTTCGATTCTTGCATGGTGTGTGTGTGTGTTGTGGGGGGGAGGGTGTATATACAAGACACCAAGGAACCGAAACCCCTCGGACATGGAGCAGTCGTGCAGAACGGAAGGTTCATTCTGTGAAGAGCGAAATGAAGCGGCCAGCATTTGTGTCGTCAGAGGCCGAATGGTGGGCTGTGCCCATAAGTGCAGAGCGTGCATGTCAGGCGACAGCGCAGCCAAAAAGTGCAGATTGTATGCGGTTTGGACGTCGTTTCTTTTTTTCCATGACTACCTCCTCCTTGCATTCCCGGTTTTTCGGTTCCACCCACATAACCGCCCACGCTGCCCACCAGGTCCAGACTCTAGAAACAGAACCACGCCCCCGCTACCGTCTTCGCCCGAATAGAATGCCCGGTCATTATAGCTGTATTTGGCACAACTTTCGGTCCAGATGCAGCCATACTGACCGGGCGTTCTATTTGGGTGAAGACCGTAATGGTGGGACATGGCCAGACACAAAGCATAAAAATTGTTTCGCAGCAAAGGGGGTGTGAACTACTATGAAGTCGATACTGCAAACGAAGGTCAGACACAAAGTATACATTGTTTTGCAGAATGAAGAGAAGAAGATGGGGGGGGGGGGGGGCTCCGATCTGTTTGTTACCTGCAAATGGCGACAACGTGTTTTGCTTGTTGTAGATATGGTGAGTAGCGTGTAGGTAGACGTACAAAAACTTGACGTCGTGAAGAATCCTGTGCACCCAGTACACGGCAAATTCAATCACAAGGAAGTAGAGGACAAGCAGCAGGAAATACGTCGGCCATCCCACTTCGTTGATGCTATGATAAGACTTTGTCCATCCCTGTTCAATCATGTACTCTGACAATGTCGGCAGCGCGGAGTAGATCGGCATCGACACGATCGACACACGGATCTGCTTGAGCATGTCCTCTGTCCGGGGAACGCCGCCGTCCGGGAAGTAGACGTGTCCTCGCACAACATACACGTACCAGGACCACAGCCCCGACAAAATGAAGTACATTGCTGTTCCCGATAACAAGTTTCGCATCCAAGACTGCAGCGGGTGGGGAATGCATTGCAGTGTCTTTTGCGGAATGAATGGAGACAGGATCCAGCGATTGTGCTTGGCGTTCATCTGGACAAATATAGCTAAGTACTCCGGACTTCCGTACGGCGGTAGCGGTGTTTTCGACTTGAGAGACGCCGATACGGCCTCCGATTCCGACGCCGATCGTGCGCTGCTGCTAATCACAGAGTCGACAGTTACTCCTGCTCGCTCGATCGCAACTTTCCCATGGCCATCAACATCACCATGGCCTTGGGAGAGAGAACCATTCTCTTTCGCAGACAGCAGACCGCTACTGGTCACCTTTGGCTCTGAAAGCGCAACAACCGCATACTTATTCATGTCACATAGGTACCCGATGACAGCCATCAAAATCAACACCAGTGCCAACGAGGTGTGGACTGGGATGCACACCCTTCCAGGGACGTTCCTTCTCCGTGAACCTCCATGCCTCGAGGAGGGAGAGGATGGAGACACCGACGGCGTTGACTTCTGCTCTGCCATGTCTCTTTTTTTCTCAAACACTTCGATCACACGAGGGGGAAGCAACTTGCAAATTGATAACTAGCTGGATATCTTCAAATATGCTGAAATATCCAATTACTTTTTTTTCTTTTTTTCTTTTCCAAAATATCCAATTACTTGGGTGGATCCAAGTAATTATTTACTGTTTAGTATTTAGATATTATCCAAAACAGCAGATAATTGCCTCGATCCAAGATTCCAAATAGTCAATTAATTTAGTTCTGATAAGATTGCAAACTGAGTAGTAGCACTTTCATCATGATCCCAGAGAGCCAAAATAGACAAGACTACCCCCCTCTTCAGATGAATGTGTCATCAATTGACGATGAAGTAACTCTCATGCAACTCTCAAGTAACTCTCAAGTAACTCTCAAGTAACTCTCAAGTAACTCTCAAGTATAGTAACTCTGAATTAACTCTAAATTAACTCTGAATTAACTCTGAATTAACTCTGAAGTAACTCTGAATTAACTAACTCTGAAGTAACTCTGCTCTGAGGTGAGGTAACTCTGAAGTAACTCTGATAGTAACTCTAAAGTAACTCTTGGAATAACTCTGAAGTAATTCTGAAGCACCTCTGAAGTAACTCTGAAGTATCTGAGGTAACTGTGAAGTAACAGTGAAGTAACTCTGACGAAGTTTAAGAAGTCCACTGCCGTGAATCACAGTTTGTGGAGCTGCACAAGTAGATAACACCAGCGATTCAGAGGTCAGAAACTGAGTAGTAGGACTGTCATCATGATCCCAGAGAGCCAGGCATAATAGACAAGACAACCCCTCTTTAGATGAAGGTGCTGATGAAGTAACTCTGAAGTAACTGTGACGTAACTCCAAATTACACTTTGTGAAGCTGCACAACTAGATAATAACACCAGCGATTCAGAGGTCAGAATATGAATGGCTGGTGTTCACCATGTAGTTAACGGTGGTGAGATCGAAACCTTACAACATCGCCATCATGCATGTACTTTCAAACAAAGCTCAAAGAATCTAGTCTTCTTTATACAGTCAACATCAGTACACTTTGGTTAATCGCGTGGATGTATAAAAAAAGAACTACTTTAAGACATAGTATGAATGACAAAGTCAGCAGCCCAAATGAATGACAACTCAGCAGAGACAGCAATAGTGCCGTACGACCAGACAATGAGAAGAAGTCGAGCCAAGTAGCAGCGCAATAGCAAGGGGGTGTTTTGGCAGATAGATAATATGCGCTTGACTGATAGTAAATCGTTCCTGAGGGAAGCAATCGATGCTCTCAGGGTTCCCTGAGCCTTAATGGGGGGAAGAGTTGAGAGTGGGTGATATTCTTATGTCCAGGGATGCTGGACCCGGTTCCCAAGCAGGTGGCGATCCCCACCAATGGCAAGGAGCCCCCTTTTAGGAGAACCAAAACAAGAGAGAGAGAGAGAGAGAGAGAGAGAGAGAGAGAGAGAGAGAGAGAGAGAGAGAGAGAGAGAGAGAGAGAGAGAGAGAGAGAGAGAGATTTGCAATATTGGACAACACGTGCGAGGCTTTACTTTCACAGAATACACGTCCTGTCCATGGCATGCGACAAAAAACGTCGCGATTACCCTTCTACCTCTCTGCTCAGGTAATCATTTCAGCCATTATCAACAGTATATATACCCTATGGTCCAAGTACTTCCTCGTTCAGCTGAACCCTATTCCCTGCAGTCTCCTCTCATCGTCCTGTCATCGTCACGACGTTGAAGTCCCACAGTTCAGATGCATCCGAAGTTCCTCTTTAGTCGAAACACTGTTCTCCGAAAAATCCACTGCGTTCTTCTGTCTCTGTAGCAAACTCGTCGTTGTTGTTGATGTGGTCATGTTCTGTCGAAAGGTTCATTCTCAAAAAAAATGTTCTGCGAATATAAATCAATAAATAGATTTATTGAATTTCTTCAGAAATGTTTTTGTTACCCATGTATTTCGTGATAAAATTTACACAAGTTAGGGATTCGGAATTTATAAAACTAAAAAAATTGAATTTTCGTTATATTCCCTGAATTACCCTGGTAGTTTTCTTGAATTCCGTCTTCATTCGTGAATTATATATGAAGCCTTGGATTTCAGAATTAGGGTTTTCTTGTATTCCGAGTGTTGTATCGGTTTAACTTCTGAGTTGGAAGAACGATTTGTTTCGTGTCTTGGAGATTCGTCATTTTTAGGTACCCTTGTATTCCGTAAATCACAAAAATTACAAAAATTGGGATTCGGAATTCACAAAATTGTGTCGTTTATCACAAAAATTACAAAAATTGGGATTCGGAATTCACAAAACTGTGTCGTTATATCTCCTGAATTACCTCATAAGTTTCTTGAATTCCATCTCCGTTCGTGAATTATTTGTTTATGAATCTTTGGTTTTCGGAATTTGGGTTTTCTCGTCTTCCGAGTGTTGTATCGTTTTAACTTCCGAGTCTGAAGAACGATTTGTTTCATGTTTCGGAGAACCCTGTATTAGATTCAGATTGTTTTTTATGTTCTTATATTCATACCTTACGGAAAATTGTGTTTGGCCCAATCACTTAGATTCCGACGAAGACTTTGCACGATTTCCTTGATATCTGAGGAGAGGTACCTGTTATCATATCTGTACACCAGCCTTGGGTACTTCGGTTGTTTTTCTCCTTTATATGTTTTTTATCCGAGGGAGCGTTCTGCTGTTTCATCTTTTTCTGCTTGTTTTTGTGTTGTCTTCCTTGTCTTGTCTTTCAACGCGTTCTTGTTTGTCCAGAAATTCTCAGAAAATACGTCGAACCGTTCTGTCTGTACAGTTCCTGATGAAGGCCAGAATCGCCGAACGTGTTGTCTTCCAGGGGTATTCCAACAGTTTAAGTTCAGTCCAATATAATTCAAGTACGGCGGACAAGTCATTCATGTCGTATGTGTTGATTACCATTCTGAGGAAAGAGCCGATGATTGTCAGTACTTTTGTATTCACGGAACCAACACAACACTCCTGAAATGACGGATAGACCGAAGAGAGAGAGAGAGAGAGAGAGAGAG
>BFEA01000190.1:357802-367880 GCA_003427395.1 Chara braunii
TGAGAGGGTACTCCAAGTCTGTTCTATCTCGTGCCATAGTTTCCTGGCCTCTGGGAAATCCATAAAACAGTGATTTAATGAGAGGGTACTCCAAGTCTGTTCTATCTCGTGCCATAGTTTCCTGGCCTCTGGGAAATCCATAAAACAGTGATTTAATGTTTCCGGGGTTTGGAGGTTACCTACTTCGCACCAAGAATCCTGTTCTGTTCTATTTTCCTTTTTGTGTCTTTGCGCCAGCCAGTGGTTCACGGGAACTGCTCTGAAGCCTATTAGCCATCGTAGGCTGGCTAGTTTTGTTGGTCTGGTACAGAAAATTGAGGACCAGGGTAGGGATATTTGAGCTTCGGTGAGTGTGTTTTCCTCCTTGGCCCATCTTTTTTGCAGGGTATTGGTTATTGACGGCGGTTTTGTGAAGAGACGGTACCCTAGGTTGGGTTTGTAGTCGGTAAGTGCGTGACAAATTGATATACTAGAGAGGCGACTGGTAGTACTCCAGGACCATTCAGTAGGGTCCATTTCCAATTCTTGGATGCTGGACTCAGGTTTGAAGACCCTGTTTCTTTCCCATTCGACGACCTGTATTCTTCGTAGGTTCTGTACTAGGAAGCATGCCTCTGCTCTGCTTGCGGCGTTAAGAAAACTTACTGAATTGCCTGGTTCGTCGAGGGTAAAGATGTCACAACAAATCCAGTTCTTGCTCTGCGTTTCATAGGATTTGAATTTCAGGATCTCTACTAACCGTTCTTGATCCTTTTGTGCTGCCCGGTCGCCGAACTGCCACTTTTGGTTAGTAGATAGTAGGCATCTCCACACTATTGGGATGCTCTCGATGATCCGATTAATGCTTGCTTGAAGGTGGTGGGTGCCTTTCATGATTGGCCTTTTAGATCTTTTTCTGATTTCCATTTGTTGGTCGTGGCGTCCCAAAGGTGCTGAATTTGCCAGATGCCTTTTTCTATCCATAGTCCCCATTTGGGTTCTGATCTGGAGAGAGCGAAGCATTCTGCTTTCTCATTCTTGATCCAGGAGTTTCCAAAGAGGGGTTGTCCGAGTATTTCGTCTCTTCTTTTGGGTCCGATCTTTTGTTCTCGGGGAATATGTTTCTGCAGTTGTATAGGATTTGACCGTAGGGATTTTGTGGGTTCGCCGTCTTGTGCGTCATCTTGAGCTAGCTGTTGGTTTTGGGTTGTTTTATTTTTGGGAAGAGGCCAGTCCTTGTTGTAAACCCCAAAAATTCCGGTCATGTTTTCAGGAGATTTAAATGGGGCCATCTCCCTGATGTGATTTAGGGCAAGCGGTGCCCAATGTAGGTTATCATGGAAAGAGATTCTCAAGATCCGCTTGGTTTGGAGGGCTCGGATCTGTCGGGCTGGGTCAAGCAGACCTAGACCACCTTTGGCTTTAGATTGGGTAACTGTTTGCCCAGCTACCTAGTGAATGAAATGTTGTTTGTCTGGGTCACCTGTCCACAGGAAAGCCGCCGCTTTTTCCTGATCTGGCATTGGAATTCTTATGATGGGAACCATATGGAGGTGGCATACCACATCATGGCTAGGATGGAATTATTGAGGGCTAATACTTTACCTAGTAATGAGGTGTGGATGTTCTTCCACGAGTGCATTCTATTAATCATGGATGGTAGTAGGGAGGCCGTGACATCCTTTTGCATTTAAGTTAATACCTAAGAAGCAACAGCGAGGTCTGCCCATTGCATCCCTTCTGGTGTGAGTTCTACGGGGGCGGGGGACATTTGAGAACCACCAGCCAGTTGTTTTAGTCCAGTTCACTTGCATTTCAGAGGCTAATTGAAAGGCTTGCATTGCTCTTGTTAATGCTTGAAAGGAGGAGTTGGATGCCCTGATGAGAACCGTAAGACTGTCTGCGAATAGAAGGGTGGTGGGGATTTGTAGGGGTTGACCTCTTTCGTCTTTGATGTCGATTAGTCTCTCTATGGATGGACCTTCTCTCAGGAAGGCTGCTATGGCTTCCATTACGAATAGAAAGATTGGGGCAGCTAATGGGTCGCCTTGTCGTACTGAACTTGTCATTTGGTAAGCATCAGTCCGTTTCCTAATCCACCGGCAAGTCAGAATATATTACAACAGAAACTCACACACACACCTCCCCACTGTGCACCTTCTGAAGTTAAAACCACCAGTCAATCTGAAGCTAAATTGAAGAACCAAAACGGGCGAAAAATTCAAAAAATGCAATTGACCAAGCCTGCTTTCGACCGGTACTGCGAGTTAGCAAATCTGAAGCGGTACCGGTAGCAACCGTGTGTGTGACGAAAAGGACAGGTTGGCAGGCCTTATCAAGGCAGCCTGCCTGTCTGTTTTGTTTCTTCCTTCTTTTTTTTCTTTTTTTTTTTGTTTGGTTGTTGGAAGTTTTTTCTACTCGTTTGTCTTTCTTTTTTTTTCTTCTTTTTTCTTTCATTTTTTTTTTCTAATCGGAATCTAGTGGGACAGGACCTGGCTCGATTGGTGCACCCATGAACTATTGAAACTTGAAATACAAACCTGAGTCCGAGTCCAGTGGGAGCTGAATGAATGATTCTGAATTTACCTGGGGCCAGTCAGTCTCACCGCTCACCAAATTTCCAAAACGAGAATGAATCATCCACTAGAACGTGGAAAATCTGTGCATCTGGTGAGTGCTGCAGTGAGGCCCAAGCCCCGGCCACGCCACAATGCTTACCAAATCTGCCCTGCTGAGTTGACAGGGCGGATTCCAAAGAGGGGGGGGGGGGGGGGGGGGGGATCAAAAACAAGAATAACAATTAAAAAAAACAAAAAAGAGCAAATTCAAGATTTCATATGTAGCGATAGTCGGCAGCCGTCCACGATACATTTTAGATTTGTTCTTTGGGAGTTCGGGTGTGCTGCGGTACCATCATTTCACCCTGCTGAGCTGGCAGCGCGGTTTTGCCGTGAACAAACACACACACACAAAAAAGAAAAGGAATACAAAAACGAAACAGCTGAATATGTTGCGCACCCCCCTTTGGTTGATCATTTCACATCTCTCTGCTGTACTTTTCCGTTTTTGTGGGCCCACCAGCCCTCTCCCTACGAGCGCTCGAGCGGCTGTCGGCCGTTCTAGGCCGGCACTCATATATGAAAAGCAACGAACAGTAACCGCCTGTTGAACTGGTGGTACAAAGGGACATACCTGCAATTCTGTAGGCACAGGGCGCGTATTTCCTAGCAAATCCATCAAAAGACCGCTGGGCAGCAGGACTGTTGGCTGAGGCAGTGAAGCACTCAATCCACCGAGACAGAAAAGTCGTTAGATTCATTGGTCGATGCCCCCATCTGAGCAATGGGACTGGACCAGTACCATAACAGTACCACATACACCTGCACTGAAAATTAACGAGTCCAGGTCCACCTGACACTGAACTGAACTGGTGGAACCAAGGCCTCAGAAAATCAGAGATACTGGTCTACCTGGACCAGATGAATTTGATTCATCCATCCAGGCACTGCAGTGCAGGCTGATCTGAAACCTCATCCAGCAACGGTAGGCCCTGGGTGGCCACCCAAGCGAGAAACGGGAATGAAAGTATGGTGCTGGCTGCTCACAGCATCATTGCTCCCTCTCACTGATTGCTACCAGGCTTCTTAGCACGAGAGAGAGAGAGAGAGAGAGAGAGAGAGAGAGAGAGAGAGAGAGAGAGAGAGAGAGAGAGAGAGAGAGAGAGAGAGAGAGAGAGAGAGANGAGAGAGAGAGAGAGAGAGAGAGAGAGAGAGAGAGAGAGAGAGAGAGAGAGAGAGAGAGAGAGAGAGAGAGAGAAGGGAAGGGGGAGGGGACGCGGAGCATGGCTATCAGGACAGAGCTCTCTCTTTGACTGTTGATAGTGTCATCTGGTATAATCCATATGGAGGGTATGTACACCACATCATAAAGAAGATCGAAGTGTTGATGATTAGGGCTCTACCCACTAATGAGGAGAAGACCGTCCCCATTTCACCATTTTGTTAATTTGGTTGGCTAACGTGTCCTGTGCCATCTGTGGGGAGGGGCTGTCCTTTGTGACCTGGATTCCCAAGTATCTAGTCGTTCTCTCTGGTCTCTCCCAATTCTGGCTTTCTGTTCCCTGCAGTTGTGGGGATTCCTCGTCGTAAAGCCACTAACCGTCTTTCCACAATTTACCTTCAGTTCTGTAGCTACCGTCTTCACCCGAAAATAACGCCCGGGCATCATATTCAACTTACCCTAAAAAAATCAGATTTTTGTTTTTACTCAACTTTTTCCCAATGGAGCGCCCCTCCAAATATAGCACCCGCACGTTATAATCGAATATAATTCCCGAGCGCTATATTTGAATGCGCCATGGGCAGAGTGCCTTGTAGAGGCAGTATACATGGCTTTTAAAGAGGAGGAAGGGGGGTATACTGTATACCTGGGTTTTAAAAGGGGGTTGAAATAAGTTTTGACTCTCAAGTCTTTTGACTTCCAGGGGGTATGCCGTATACAAGAGTTCTGAAATGACCCTCACCCAAAGTTGGTTGCATTGAAATTGCAGACCACATTCTTTTTTTACAGAATTTTTTTTTTCCCTTTTCTCTTGAAATTTGGGGCCCCACGGTCCTCACCGAAATTGCCACCAGCTTACCAAATATATAACGCCCGGCCTCTGAAGGGTCACGTCATTTTCGGGTGAAGCTGGTGGTTTGAGGGCTCCCATAGCTCGGACTAATGCACCCATAGTTTGAAGGCTCCCATAGCTCGGACTAATGCACCCATAGTTTGAAGGCTCCCATAACTCGGACTAATGTACCCATAGCTTGGACTAAGGCACCCATAGCTCGGACTAATGCACCCATAGCTTGGACTAATGCACCCATACATAGCTCGTACTTATGCACCCATAGCTCGGACTAATGCACCCATAGTTTGAAGGCTCCCATAGCTCAGACCAATGCACTAACCGCTGAGTTCGAGGCTCGGATAAGCACTGTCAGGTCATCTCTGACCCATCTGCAAACATGATGACCATGGGGGATTTTTTTCTGGCAATCTTTCAATGGAGGGGTCCGTACGGAGGAAGGAAGCTATCGCTTCGATCACAATCAACGAGATTGGAGGTGCCAGGGGTTCATTCCCCTGTCTCACTGATCGGGAGATAGAGTGACCGTCTGAAATCATTCCATTGATCTGAAGTTCTGAACGCATCCAACTGCATTGTCATACAGAATTCTCACCCATTTTCTGAAACTGGGGTTGCAACCCCAACTTTTCCATGCTGGCATCAAGGAAGGACCGTCCTATTGACTTGGTCATGACTCATAAGCCTTCCCAAAATCAAAGAATAGAGTGGCCGTTTGGGTTCTTTTCCCCCGATTCGTTTTTCAAAGACCTTTGCCGCTTCATTCAGTGATATTACGTTGTCCAAGATGTAACTTCCTGGTATGACCCCTGCTTGCTCAATATGGAAACACTTGTCCGTTAGGTTTAGAATTTGGAAGAGGATCTTGTAGGGTAGAGTAAGCAAAGAAAAAATAGGTCTGTAATTCCGGCTGTCTTCTTGGCGTTCTCGTTCTCCTTCTTTGTATAACAATGTGACTGTGCTGCTGCTTAGGAATTCACCCATATGCGGCTATGCCCCTTTGTCCCAGCTGTCCCTATAGAAGGTCAGGACTCAGGAGATCATTCCCTACCGGTAGTGCAGGTGTTACATCTTCGATGCCACACGGGTCCTACCGGACCCAACTTAGGGTTAGAGGGACACAGTAGGGCCTAAAGGCCCGACCTTGGGGGTACTACAGGCCGTAAAGGCCTCACTTTGGACCAGACCCGACGGGCAGGCCCAAACGACATTACCGTTTGGGCCTGGCGGCGCTCTTGAGGCTGCCGCCCGCCGGTTGGGGCTGAACTGTCCATCTTGACGGTTCAGGGCACGGCCAGGCCTCGCAGCATTGAGGCCGGCCTCTGCCCCACCGGTACAAAAGTACCGGTCCAGCCTCATTCAGGGATCGAACCACCGGCAACTTAGCGGTGTGTTATGGTTAGCGCCAGAGCGCTAGCGCTATACTTAGCGCAGGAGCACGAGGAGCGGCAGCGGCAGCGGTAGCGCAGCAGCGGCAACGAGCAGAGCAGCAGCAGCGGCAACGAGCAGAGCAGCATCAGCGGCAACTGAGCAGGATCGGCGGCCATAGTCGCCTGAGGTATCGGGAACCGGAGGTTCTCTCCTCCCTCCCATCGCCAGTCCCCTCTCTCTCTCTCTCCTCCTCGACTCCCCTCTTCTTCTTCTTCTTCTTCTTCTTCTTCTTCTTCAGACTCTCTTCTTCTTCTTCTTCAGACTTCTTCTTCTTCTTCTTCTTCTTCAGACTTCTTCTTCTTCTTCTTCAGATTGGATACTTGATACTAGTTGGACAGAGATCAGTGTTGGACTTCGGTAGTAAGAGGCTGTGGTACTTACCAGGTTTGAGACTTGGAGATTGTTGGGGATGATACTCGGCTGCATCACAGATTGGACACCGGTTACATWWGGACTCTGTATCTCCGACATTGGTGACTTATTGTCCCCGRCATTTTGATCTTGTTCGATGACATTTTGGATTACCATATCGGTGACCTACTGGTTTCTATCTCGGTGACATCTGGTGCTACCTACATCTCCCACCTCCTTCGTCTCTCCTCCCACCTTCATCTGTGTGTACGGGGCTGAGCATCACTATGTATGGCTCAGACCCCACCATCTCACGATTGTATGTGTGTGGAGTGATATCTATGTGAGTCAGTCTATGTGAGTCAGTCCGTTTATCAGACTTCCGCTGCATATATGCTCATCCTACATTGGTTGATCTTTGGTTCTGCCCATACTCATTGAAGTATGTAACAGTTTTGGTATCGGCGCAGACCATTTTACGGATCTGCTCACCAGGTAAGTCTGATTAGGAATTAGATTGCTTCTTCAATCTTCCAAATCAGCTCTGTATTACTATCGAGTTCAAAGTTGCAAATTTTTTTTCTTTTCTCGGTATTCTGTTTATTTCGGCATTTCCGTTTCAATTCGGTATTCGGACTTGTAATTCGGATTTCTGTTTTACTCCGGTATGCTGTTTAATTTGAGTTCCAATAAATTTATACTAATCCGACATGCTGTTTAATTCGGATTTCTGATTAGGATGAAATCAGTACTCTGTGTAATTCGGCATTCTGATTTTCAATTCGGTTTCCGTTTATCATTCAGCATTCTGGTTTTAATCCGATATTTCGTTTTCTAAATCGGCATTTCCGTTTTATTGCAGTAGTGGAAATTAGGGTTACGAAAATTTTGGTTTTGATCAACTTGGGAAATTCGAACGTTTTGGAACCGTAAATCCGGAAATTCCGCCGAAACGCGGAAAATTAGGGTTGGGCCCGCAATTTTCGCAATTTTTTTTTTTCTTTCCCTTGTTTGAGAAATTCCGAAAACAGGTTTAGGCCTTTAAAAATCGGATTTTGGACAGTGGAAATTCCCAAAATTTCACATTTTTGGAAATTCGAGTGTTTTCTCCGGATTTTGTCCGAATTTTTTTTTTGGCAAACTAATCCGAATCTGACCCTCAAACTTGCAACTTCCGGGTAGTTCACTAATTATCGGTGAAATCCCGGACTAAAGATGATCTCAACGGATACCTGATCTTGATAACAATTCAAATTCGTTCATTATCATTATTGCAAATATTGTTTTAATTGATTATCATTAAGAAATCATTATTGCAAATATTGTTTATTGATTATCATTTAAGAATGATTATTTCGTATTAATCATTAATTCAACTTATTGATTAAATAATTCGTTATTATTTTTCTTATTACGAATTTTTTCGAATTGTTTACGGGAAAATTTATTTTCTTCTGTTTGATTAGGTGTTTCAGTCCATCATTAGGGACAGGGACTGTATGTATATTGCTTGATTTGTTCTATCCCTGTACCCACCCTCTCCCTCACACTGTTCTGCGACCTTCGGACGAGCGAGCCTCCCGCAGCAGTTCTGATGCCAGCAGGGCAACCTCCGAACAGCAGCCACGACGCAGCAAAAGGATCGCAGATCTCGAACAAAAACAGCCACCTGCAGATCGACAGCAGCCACAGACCAGCACTCAGATGGCGGACACAACAAACAGCGGAACGTCATCTGAAAGTTCGACATCTGGCAATGCCGAACCCTTACCGGTCTGTCCGGTGCAAGGGCCGAATGAGTCCCTCCCGGACTTCATTCAGAGAGTGCAGGACTATACAGCCGCACTCACCCTTGCCAAAGAACGGCAAGAGGCTGCCAAAGCAGAGAGACTACGGCTAGCAGCAGAAGCTGCAGCCGCAGCCCAGCGTCAAGCTGAGGCAGACCAGTTGGCGACCGATCAGCTCAACGCCAACAGCGCTGAACTTCTGCTTTCTAGCCAAGAGCAGTGGACAGCGGTACTCAACGGGATGCGTTATGTTCCCGTAGCCGGCACCGAGCCAACGACAGTGCAACAGGAGAGGCAAAACCTGGCGGACATTCTACTCAACACGATGCGCGCAGTCATCTGGAACAGCACCATGGGGGAACTTCATTCCAAGGCCACACGGCAGCTGCAGCAAGATCTGAACCACAACGTGAAGACACTTGCAGCAGCCGTCAAGGTCGTGGACTCCCAGCTGAAACAGTTGGACGCCCGCATTGCTACTCTGGAGGCAGGGCCTCCCCAAGCAGCGCCAGGCTGCACGACGGACGTGACGAAGCAGCTCAATGGGCGCATCGATCATGTCGTCAATCTCATCGGCGACTTAGGTGCTTTCACTGGGCCGGACACGATCAGTAGCACGGTGGCCGCCATCAAGACGGACATCACCAARCTGCAGACGAGACCGGACGCCGCTACCAAGAATTTCAAGATGCCGCAGTTCACCATCAGCAAGTTCGACGACTACAACAAGACCGACGCTTTGACATGGTGGCAAGGTTTCCTCAGGGAAGCATCCTGCCGCACTGTCCCGACTGAAGACATGTTGAAGGCGCTCTACCTACAACTGATTGGAGGAGCGCAGGCATGGATGAATCACCTGGCGGCTACCAAGCAATGCACCATCGCCGAACTCCACACGCACATCACGTGGAAGGAGTTCGAGCAACTATGGTTCACTCAATTCATGGTCCGCATCGTCGTGAAGGTGGCCATGAACGAGCTGTACACTTGCTCACAGGGAAGTATGCCAACTCGAGACTGGACGATTAAGTGGCAAAAGATAGTGACCACGCCAGGCTTCGATTTGAGCTTTACAAACCAACGATCCGAGTTCTTCTCGCGATCGTGCGCATGATTGCGATCAGCACTCAGCAATGAGTACGACTATACCTCGTTCCAGGCTATTCTGGATCGCGCAAACCTGGTCATCCAAACGGACGACAAGGCCGCTAACGAGAAACAATCCCAGCCGCATTATGTGGCTAAGCAGGGCTATCAACGACAGGCACATAACAATGCCGTGATTTCGGACGAAACAGTTGATCTCCATGCTGCAGCAGCATCCTCGAGTGATGGAGGAATTGTAGCAGCGCTCCCGCCGAAGCGTCCCAAGAGAGTTCGGAAGAACAAGGCGACACAAGAGACGGCATCGAAACTGAGTTACGCAAGGAGAGGGGCGACGTCTCTCCTCACTCCGCCGGACCCGGTTGCCTTGCTAGCAATCGATGTCACTACCCGGGAGCATGCGTTAGTCGCTGATTCTCGTGCTACGTACGAGGATTATGCCGCCCAGCTGGTACCACCACTAGACCAGCCAAGCCATGTGCACTTAGCTTGCGTATGCGCAGCCTGTACACCGTCGGCAAGTGATCCGGTCAGCTCGCCACTGATTTCCGAGGACTCGACGGCGTGGTCAAGACTTGAGGAGCTTAACCCGCTCACGAGAGAGGACTTCGCTTGGATGCATCTTCCCTCAACCGGAACCTTGCCAAGGCCGCATTGCAACGCCTTGATGGCAAATCTACGCTCCTATTTGCACGCTGCAGTACCAGCTCCGTTGACGAACGACGGGGTAGCGGTTGTCGATCTCCGCTCCTATCTTGCGAAGATTGACCGCGAGTACGCCACCCAAAGGTAC
>BFEA01000190.1:391577-405989 GCA_003427395.1 Chara braunii
AAACAAAACGTCAAGGCTGAGGTAAGAACACAAAACGGTACTTGGATGACACACCGCAGCAAAGAACAAAGGGTGGAGGGCAAGGGGGAGGCGGGCGGGCACTAGGCAGAGGAATGAGGCGGTGGCAACAAGGCAACAAGACAGACAAAAGAACAAACAGCAAAAAAAGTTAAAAAAACAAAGCGAAAGAAAAAACAAAAGGTGTTCCAAATACCAAGCGACCAAGGTCCAACACAGGCACCGTGAGCTGACAGGCTAAGTTGCTCCAGGGAACTTCAAGAAATGTTCGGAAAAGATTTGGAGTTTATGTTTCTGGAAAAATAAAAACTATAGTTGAGGTTTTAGGGCTTAGGGTTTGGACAGAATTAGGGCAAACAGGGTTCAGAATAGCAGAGTTTTCATGTGGCTCACATGGGGGATTTACAGTTTAGACAAAATTGGCAGCTTTGGCAGCTTCTAGGACCTTTCTCACTAGTCATGCTTTACACGACAGGTTTTCGCAGTAGACCTGAGAGGAAATCCTCCAGGTCAGGGGTCCTTCGGCCGGACGGAAGGAAGCATGGGTAAGTACTTATGATGTATCCTGTAATTCTGACTTGCCGGTGGAATAGGAACCGGACTGACGCTCCCCAGAATGGAAATGGAGGCAGGACCATAAGGGCCTGTTTAAAAAAAAAAAAAAAAAAGATTGTTTCATTGGAGTTGCACCGACTCATCAGGAGGCTGAACCCTCGACAATCTGCGGAATCTCCATATTTGATGGTTTGGGTCATGAACCCTTCGACCATTGTTGAAGGCAGACTGTCCCCAAGCGGAACATAGCAGCAGGCAGCAACCCCGTGGAGCACCAGGCAACACGGCTGCACAACGCCAAAAACGACTGCAAGGAACGACATGGCACACAGGGCATGCAGCGTGACAACCGTGTACTGAAGCACAAGACAACACCAACAAGGCAACAGCACTGCAGAGGACGACAGGGCGAGCGGACCAGCAAGGCGGCAACCGTGAAGCGGAGCACAAAGCACCAGCAGCAAGACAACCAACCTACAGGGCACACCAGCGGCAAGCACGAAGGCACATCCAGCGGATGAATAGCATGGCAGCGGAGCAGTGAAGCGCAAGGCAACACCAACAACACGGCCACACCGCACAGCGAACACATCAACCTGCAAGGAACCACATGCGAAGCAAGCGGGACAGGCAGCAGGGCAGCGGCGGAGAGCAGACGAGGACGTCCACACATCCAACACGGAGCAAAGCAGCACATGACCTACTCACATCACGATAGAACCCCGCAGAGTGCGCAGACTGTTGGTTCCCACCACCCACTGAGCCAGGGAGTCACTCCGACGAACATCCGGCATCACTGACAGGCAACACAGACATCCCGAACCGAGCAGCCCCCATAAGAGTGCAGTAGGCACTCCAAACGAGAAACTTAGAAAAAATCAAGGGGAGGACATACAACAGAAGAAAGACCGACAGACATAAAACTGATTGTGTGTGTGTGTGTGTGTGTGTGTGTGTTGAATAGGCTTGGAAAACAACACCTCATGCATCTGACAGGAAACGACAGAATCCATTGACCACACAGGTGTTCAATGTTCCTTTTCGAAAACTTGAGAAGCATAGATGCAGAGGTGGGCGATTCAGGAAGGAATTGTTCATCCTGAAGCACCTTAAATTGGTCATGTGTTAGGACCTGCCAAACACGGACTGAGACACACAGATGATTTCTGAGTTTTGCCAATGGAATATATGCCTTGCTGAGTTTCCCGCTTGTTGCTGAGTTTTTTAAGTCTGAGTGTGTGCGTGCTTGCTGGTCTGCATGCCTGTCTGAGTGCATGTCCGTTTTTGAGTGTGTGTTACCCGCAAAGGGTACTTGTTCGTGCCATAGGCCCAAAGGGCCAGTACTTACCTGTGGTCGTGGCATTGAGGGTTACAGCGGGGAAAACACTCAAGTGGCAGGGAAAGAGGCCCGCGACACTTGGAGCAGCGGAAAAACACTAGAGTAACAGGTAGGCCGGTACCACACCAGGAAGAGGTAGATGTGCCGGGTACTTGAGGCCGGGCAGAAGAAGACAAAGTTGGCATTTTTTGAGGCCCAGTAGTTGTGCGCTAGGTCTAGGCGGGTACCAGTCCAACCAGTCGGAGTCTAGGGCCTGTACGGGCAATATCAGTGTCTGCAATGATGTTTCCCTCCGAATGGGAGGAGGTACCGGTTGCTTGGAGGCCGCACGGCCTAGGAAGTCACTCGCCAAGAGGCAAGCAGGCCGCTATATCTCCAGGAGGAGCGAAGTGCTCCTCCTCATCGTCGGTGTGCAAGTTTGGCGACACGCTGGTTGGAGCGCTGGCTGGAGCAGCGCTAGCATCAGAGCAGCGCTGGCATCAGAGCAGCGCTGCTGGGGAAGGAGCAAAGACAGAGAAAGGAGGAAGACAAGGACTAAGAAGGGGGAGCGCCAGAGAGACTTACCTGGCTATGGTGGTTGCCATCTTCATCACCTTGGTGGGCGCTGCAGCAGGAAGGCCCCAGTGGGGCAGAGCTACACCAAGAAGCTTCGAGGCAGAGTCAGGCATGGCGGCCTGAGCTGGAGCAGCCATAGCTGCTTCGTGTTGTACTTTACACAGCAGGGCAATGCCCTGCTAGTCCGCCATAGCCTCGGCCTTGGAGGAAGGAGGAAGAAGGGTGGCCATGGCTATGGTGGACCTCATGTGATACCTGCAGTAGAAGAGGGATTCGGACATTGATTCTGGTTCAGCCATTCAACATTATTATTGATATTATTTCTTGTTTGAATAAGAAGGGAGGAGATGAGGAGGAGGAGAGTGGTTGGCGAAGAGGAAGGGAATTCTCATCGGTCTTTGCTGGTGTACATCTTCTTCTTCTTTCTTTCATCTTCTTCTTCTTCTTCTTCTTCTTCTTCTTCTTCTTCTTCTTCTTCTTCTTCTTTCCCTCTCTCTCCTCTCAAGTTACTTCATTTCTTTTTGCAATTGGACGGCATTGTACTTTCTCGTGAATGTGTACTTCGAAATTGGCCAGGATCATAACATATGGGCCTGTTTTTTCCTTTTGGGGAAGAGAAAGGGGGGGGGGGGAGAAAGAGTGGGGGAGGGAAGTGAGCCAAAGCTCGCCCCATGTGATGGCATCCACCACACAGTGCCCAATTACACACAAACATTGAGACAACACAAACGATGCAGGCAATCAATGCCCATCAGCAGAAACTGAATGGCAACACACACCTTTACAGAGTAATACAGACCGATTCGGGAAAGACAACTCGAACTGGTATAATGCTTCCCCATACAAGAGACTGAATACTGAAATGTAAAGGAGTTCTTCAGTAAACCAAAGTGGTGCACATGTGTTCCAAGTTCGAACCAAAAGAGGGGGGCTTGGTTCAGATTTCGAACCTTATGTGATATTGACCAGAAAGCAGGTGCCAGCGCTGCTCCATTAGAGAGAACCAACGTCCAGTATGACAACAATTGTCCTGCTCATCCATTCACAGCATAATAGCATATATTTGTTTGAGCAGATGAGCAGACGAGGCAGAGGAGAAGAATGAATAAGGAATGGCGAGGTGATGAGAGAACAGAGGGAAGGGGACGAGTGACACAAGGTGCCAGCAGTTGTCGAGCGGTCAGAAGATGGCATATTGTAATGAAAGGCTCAATGAAGATGGGTGCACTGATTGAAAAAAAAAAGAAAAAAAGAAAAAAAAGATGGGTGCACTGCTAACAAGTTCCGTGTTGATCACACCAAACATCCCAATGTCAAAAAGACTGTTGTTTCAATGTTTCTGTTCTTTTTTTTTCCCTCAAGAAAACCATTTAAACTTTAAAGAAATTAAAAACCAATTCAATACAAGATGGTAAGCAGCTCACATCCCCAACTTTGTCGTCAATTTCGATACAGAAGGGACGCCTTTCCAGGGCATCTCGAATCTATAGATCGTATGTTCAGTTTTCCTTGACTGGATAGGTGCACGGCACAGGTACAGTGCGATCCATCGGCAAAAAATGCGCGTACGAAAGTTGCTTATGAATGTGCTGGTCTTTGATGAGAAGGTTCGAGGGCCGTGATGGCATCAATTGCACAAAGGCGAGATTCAGCACTGCAGGCACTGGTGATAGTATTCACTATTTATACAGACCCTGCGGATATCACAGCTTCAAGGCTGATTTGCTTAATTGGTCACCGAAGTCCCATACAGATCATAGTTTGTTTGGCTGTTCATGGTTTTGCTTGGTTATTCAATCACCAACCATGATTTTGTTGGCTTTCCAAAAAAAAAACAGACAGCTGAAGACTATACAAAGATAGACTTTGTTTCTGAGTTTTGAGACCCGAACTAGACAGTAGGTTTGTGCGTCTATTCGAGCTCCATGAGAAAGAACCCTGCTCTGAAATCAGGCTGGCACATCAAATATGTAGTACATAATGTCTAGTGGAAACAGAGTATCTTCACCTGCAAACACAAATCAGGAACTGGAAAAGACAGTCCAGTCTTCCAGGGCAAAAAACAAGTCATCCGCAGAGGGCACCAAACATTTCCGCCTGCCGGGACCCATCCTCATCCCTGATGTCCTATCCCATCCGTTTGGGTCATGATCTGGAAAGGTCATTACAGTGTCCAAGACCATCATCGGAGGAATCTTCATGGTTGTTGAGTTTGGGATCGACCAGTCGTTCATCTCAGAATCCTTCCACATCAACACATGGGTTTCGCTGCACAACTGACAAAACGAAAGAGTGGCAAGTTCATCATCACACTGAAGCAAGATACATCTTCCACTATTGCGAAGAGTGAGCCCCTCGACAATGCTTCAGAAAGGCCGCGCCAGCCCTAAGTGAAGGCGGGCTTCCAAATTTTGGGCTCAGCCCACGTAGCGCCTGTGTGAGCTGAAAATGGGGCCCCATGGGAAGTTGCTGCACGCAGCATCTTCAACCAACCGGTAGGGCCCAACCTCCAGGTGGTTGAAGATGCTCAGGTGGTTAGGCCCCAGGCACGGGGCGCAGGTACTGGAAGAGGGCGCAGCCAGTCCAGCCAGGCCGTGAGCCTCGCAGCCAGTCCAGCCAGGCCGTGAGCCTCGCAGCCAGCAGAAAAGGGCGAGGCCGTCTCACTTCAGGCATTCTGTCTGGCTGGACATGGTAGCACTGCTGGAGCGCTCGCTCATGGGGATGAGCGCCAGACCAGATCGGAGACGGGTGCTGGTGAGGCGCGAGCAAGCTGCTGGGCGGACCCGAGAAGGGAGGCACAGCCGCCATAGCTGGAGGAGGAAGGCGGTAATCCTTGGGCAAAGGGGACCATGAGGGGAGATCAGGGAGAAGAGAGGTGTACAGCTTACGCACCTGATGAAGGAAAAGTGGGCCGTTCGCATGGAGTCTTCAAGCGTTCATTGGGCAGATGACCTTCATTGTCGACCTGTTGTAGATAAGACTCCAGGGTGTTGGAGCTGTCTGTTTGTCATCTACCGTCTTCACCCGAATAGAATGCCCAGTCATTTTAGCTGTATGTGCTGCAACTTTCAGACTAGATACAGCGATAATGACCGGGCGTTCTATTCGGGTGAAGACAGTACTCGCCGAGCGCCAACATAGAAGAGCTACATTGTTGACATTGGTGATGGGAGGCGAGAAGAGGGCTTTCATTATCGTGTGACTTAATGCTTCGTGTTCACTCATTTGGTGTTATCTCGGTTTGCAATCTGTTTTCAGTTCGGGATCGAAGTTATTTGAATTTCTATGGAATGCTGCAATCTGGTTCAATCAACTTTGATGTCATTCGCACTGCCCATTTCCTTTTCTTTTTTTTTCCTTTTTTTAAAAATGAAACAGGACCTTATGGTCCTGGCTCCATATCCATTCTGGGAAACGTCAGTCCGGTTCCTATTCCACCGGCAAGCCACAATAACATGATACAACATAACATAGACCCACTCACGCATCCTTCCATCCGGCTGGAGGATCCCTGACCAGCATTGACTGCTCCCAAGTAAGGAGGATTAACTGTCAGCTTCCCCTAACATGTATTCCTCTCAGGGTTCCTCTGAGTCCCTGTCGAATCTTCTAGCCATAACAAGAATCACATGATGCGAGCTCTTCTGAGCCTTCTACTTTGCCTCCTGTGATGGTCTGGCCACGCACTGCTCATTTCCTTGCACTATGGCTAATCAGTGCAATCACTAATATATCTCACCACCACCTATCACGTTCTATGTGATGCATTTACCAATTTTCATGGCAAGGCCCTATCTGGCTTTGCCAGACAGCATCTGACAGCGACATGATTCTTGTTGTTGTTGTTGTTGTTGTTGTTGTTGTTGTTTTTGTTGTTGTTGTTGTTGTTGTTTTACAAAACAAAATGCCCCTTCTATTCTGGGGGGCTCAGTCCGGTTGATCATCACCGGCAAGCATGTTTTTATGTCTAAAAAGAGGAAATATGGCCCTAGACGCGTGGCAAGGGTGGCACTGTTTTGGGGCAACCCACCCCCATATCCTTAGCCTTTCGGGGGATTGCCCTACTGACCGGGAGGCTTGTTGACCTGCCATTCGTTTTTCCTTTTTTTTCCTCCTTTTTTCTTTTTTTTTGGGACCGTTTGAGGTCCATTTCTTGATTTATGCGTGTCATCCTTGCGCAGGGCCCATGGTAATGTTGTTTGTATTGTTCCAATTTTAACGGATGTCCCGAAGGACAAAAGTTAACCTGCCATTCTAATCAGCGCGCACTGCACAGTCCGAAGCCAGGCAGACAGGGATGATTGCACAGCCGTCGCACACAACAGAATTGACATTGAGCTGGGGGGTTTGCACAGAAATATGTTCCTTACCAACACCTCGCACAACCTCCACCGAACAGTCGACGCCTCCACGCATGCGCCCACAGTAACAAAAGCTGGAACCAACATTTCAATACCGACAAATACGCGAAAATGGAAAGGTCAGATCCACTTGCCAATCTCAAACACAATGGTTGAAAGCTGAAAGCCTGAAACTGATTTTCTTCTTCTTTCTTTTCAAGGAAAGAAGGGGGAGTTACCAACAAAAGAGGGGAGTAGCCCCCCTAATGTTATTATACCTGGCACAGGCTGGCAGGACTTGAACGTGATCCATTTATCAGCTGTTAATTATTGCCAGTTACATGTACATAACCGTCGTTTTTTATGCCACCACGTCCGTAAACAATGGGCCCAAACTGACGAATGGGATTTTTGTGGAGGTGGAGGAATGTGTGTTGTGAATTCGAAAGTGTGAAAACACTGAAAACCCATTGCCATAGTCAGCAACTCACAGCATTGAAATTTGAAATTGAATTCGGCAAGTGTGAAAACAAGCGAAAGCAATGTCCCATCTCGTACGGGGGTTAAGGGAGCAAGCACTGGCGGATAACATTGCAAAGCTTATGTGAAAGCAGGGAACGGATTGAAAACTTCAGTCTACTGCAATCATCCGTAATTTATTATTATTATTATTATTATTATTTTTTAAACAGGTCCTTATGGCCCTGGCTCCATTTCCTCTGGGGAGCATCAGTCCGGTTCCTTTTCCACCGGCAAGTCGGAATAAAATATTACATCATGAAAAACACTCACGCTTCCTTCCGTCTGGCCGAAGGAACCCTGACTAGCATTGATTACTCCTGCATAATGGAGGATTGACTGTCAGCTTGCCTTACTTCCACCTTTACTCTCAGGTCCATTGCACAAACCTGTCGATGACTAATAAAGAGCAAGAAAGGTAAGAGAAGATACGGAAGTTACAGTCCTGGAATTTGCCCTTCAATATTATGTGACCTGTGATGGATCTTGCCCTTCTGCTGGCTGGAATCTGTCTTCTCCACCCTGCTTCTGAGTTGCGCCAATCTTTCCATCATATGTGAGAGACATTTATCTCTGCCACTTTGCCCCTTGCAAGCCACACCTCAGTGAATTTTGTCTTGATTCTTCTCTGTTGCTCTTCATCATCTGGCATGGACTGCCTCGTCTTGTAACATTTACAAAGGATCTCCGCCTGAATCGAAGTCCTTGTCTCCCCCCAAACCTTCTCCCTTGGAGTTGAGAGTCCCTCAATGGTTCTACAGCACCTTTCCTTCCAGATGGACCAAAGCGTTACCTTTCTGATCATTCCAAACCACGTTTTCTCTGTCTTGTCGAATTGAGCCAGGATGTTAGTCCATAAGAGGAGTCGGATGGGGTGTTCAGGGAGGGGAGTCCAGAAGACGGAGTCCCAGAGATCCGAGGCCCTCGCCCTCTCTACATCGTATCAGCAATGTAGCATATCTTCTGGTTCATTTTCTGAACACACCGAGCATAAATCTGAACTGTTAGGGGCTTCTTCTGATGTGTAGCCGCTTGTTAACCGGTAGAGCTACGTATGAGATGAGCCATTGGAGGCTTCTGATTTTGACCGGACAAATTGACTTGAATATTTTCCATGGTATTTGTGGTATCTGATTAGCATCCTGACCTATTAACTTCTGCCATCTGTTCTTGATCGTTGGATCAGGATCCTTTGTTTTGAGGAGTAGGTTGTAACCCAGTTTGACTGTGTATTCTTGAATGGAAACATGTTAAAAGGGCCTTTACGGATTATACCCTAGATGAGTGCCCCAACAGCGAGGGGCCCTGTTGGGCAGAACTTAAATTCACGAGCAGCAACCTAAAAGACAAAGTTCCTGAGGCAAGTGTCGCATCCATAATGAAATGAAAAGTCGTTTTGAGCAGTCACAAACAGGTCCTGAACGAACAGGTATTGGACACAGTTTTCAAGACTGAGTTAGGGTCATGTCTCCTCGATGGAAAGTCATGTCTGTTCGCCAATAAGTCAAAGGCCACAGTCCCAGTCCAGTCATAATCCCACGAGTCAGTCCTGATTCAGACCAGGAGTCCAAAAGACAGGCCCGATGGCCCGAAGCAGCAGTAGACCATGGGAAAAGATACTGGGACACACACTTTGCAACAAAGGATACTGGGCAGGAGTCCCAGGCACACTTGATGCTGAACGCAGGCCACACCAGACCAGTCCAGCACTATAAAGGGCTGGCCAGCCTCCCACTTGGCAGATGCTCACTTCGCATGAAAGTGTGGAAGTGCCGTAGCACTTGTGCACAAGATGTGTGTGAGCTGCGCTAGGCTGTGAGCAGCGCCAAGTATGAGAGAGAGAGAAGAAGGGTGCAAGCTGGAAGAAAGGCAGCCATAGCTGCGCCAGCACCAGTTAATACTTTAGTAAGGATAGATAGTAGGAGAGTTCAGTGAGTCGTATTCAGAGAAGATCCTCATGTGATAGGGAGCGTGCATGCATGATGAGTGTTAGTAGGCCAGGACTATAGACATAGAGAGAGAGAGAGAGAAGAAAGCGGACAAGAGAGGGGGAGGAGTAAGCTATAGTGACACTTACCTGTTGAGTGATGTCGTTAACATTTGGCAGCTGGCGCTGATGAGCGCTAGGCTTGGAATTTATGTTGATCGAAGGAGAAAAAAACTCGGTTCGGCACTATACAATTTGGACTCACGAATTTCCTCTCTTAATCTGATTATGTTAATTGAGTTGAGCTTCCTGGTTCTCATTCGTGTTATGATCCTGGCCAATTTCGAGATACACATCCATCAGATAGTACAATGCCGTCCAATTGCAGAAAGAAATGAATGAACTTGAGAGGAGAGAGAGGATTAGGAGAAGAAGAAGAAGTAAGAAAGAAGAAGAAGATGATGTACACCAGCATAGACAAATGACAAGGCTCTTCTTCTTCGCCCAACAATCTCCTCCTCCTTATCTCCCCCTTCTCTTATTCACACAAGAAATAATAATACAATGTTGAATGGCTGATCCAGAATCAATGTCCGAGTCCCTCTTCTACTGCAGGTATCACTTGAGGTCCACCATAGCCATGGCGGCCTCCCCCACTCTTCACTCTCATAGGCCGAGGCTATGGCGGACTACTAGGCCTTGCCCAGATGCCCAAAGGACAACCCAAAGCAGCTATGGCTGCTCTAGCTCAGGCCGCCATGCCCAACCCTGCCTTGAAGCTTCTTGGTGTGGCTCTAGCTCAGGCCGCCATGCCCAACCCTGCCTTGAAGCTTCTTGGTGTGGCTCTCCCCAGTTGGGGACTCCCTGCTGCAGCGCCACCAAGGTGATGAAGATGGCTGCCACCATAGCCAGGTAAGTACCCCTGGCGCTCCTCCCCCTTCCTTCCTTCTTCCTCCCTTGTGTCCTTCTCCTTCCTCCCCAGCAGCGCTGCTCCAGCATAGCGCTGCTCCAACCAGCGCTCCACCAGTGTGTCGCCGGCCGGAAGATATAGCGGCCTGCTTTGCCTCTTGGGCGGTGACTTCCAGGCCGCTCGGCCTTCCAAGCAACCGGTACCTCCTCCCTTTCGGAGGGAAACATCATTGCAGACTCTGATATTGCCCGTACAAGCCCTAGACCCAGACTGGTTGGACTGATATCCACCTAGACCTAACCTACAACTACTGGGCCTCTAAAAATGCCACTTTTGTCTTCTTCTGCTCGGCCTCCAGTACCCGCACATCTACCCCTTCAGGGTGCGGTACCGGCCTACCCGTTACTTGAGTGTTTTTCCTGCTGCAATCCCTCAATGTCACGGCCACAGGTAAGTACTGACCCTGAGGGCCCAATGAACGAGCAAGTGCCCTTGCGGGCCACACACACACTCAAGCCAACCAGCACTCAGACAGGCACGGCCGCACACACACTCCAGCCAACCCGCACTCAGACAGGCATGCAGTCCAGCAAGCGTGCACACACAGATCTAGTAGCTAGCGGGAAACTCAGCAGGGCATTCAGTCTATGGGCAAAACTCAGAAATCAGCTGTGTGTTTCAGTCCATGTTTGGACGGGTCATCACATTAGTCTTCTATTGGGCTTTGTGTGAGACATCGCAATCTGTGAAATCTGTGTTTATGCATGTGATCTGATGCACTCCAGCAAGTGATGAATAATCGGGGTCCTTGCACATTCGTTTTGAGG
Source organism: Chara braunii (assembly GCA_003427395.1). Lineage (NCBI taxonomy): Eukaryota > Viridiplantae > Streptophyta > Charophyceae > Charales > Characeae > Chara > Chara braunii. Next base: position 402,568 of record BFEA01000190.1, read on the forward strand.
CTTCTATTTCTGTCTGGTATCCAAGCCCACTCTGCTGGATCAAATTCCAAGTCTTGAATCGCCGTATCCGTTCTGAAGATTGTTTTTGGCCATGACCCCAATACTCTGACTTTTCTGAGTGCCTGATAAAGACCTGAATCCCCAAGCGTGAATCCATGCGCTAACTCTGTTGGCTGTGCTGTGTGACCGTGCCTTGGAAACAGGTAGAGTAGAAAATAAGTATAGGGTAGCAGCAGGAGGCATACCGAGTTCAGTAGGTCGGTCAGGGACATGCAACAGACGTTGTTATGGACCCGGTAGGGCTATTTCAGCAAGTCGGTCAGACCCGGAAAGGTCCGGAAGTGCTCAGTAGGTCATAATGGTTTAGGGCTCGATTGTAGACAACGTTCGAGGTAGATTCAAGACCCGCAGGTAGACATAAGTCCGCAGTAATGTTCCCGCCAAAAGCAGGAAAAACCCGGCAGAGGCAGGAATTGTCCAGCCAAGAGGTACGGAAGACCGGGCAGCAAGAGTATACCATTTGATGCAATGAGTACCCTGATCACTGACCTGGCACTCATGCTGATACTCTACCCAGAAGGAGAGTGAGGCGGAGCACTTGGGTGGTGGAGGAGCTGAGGGTGACGAAGAAGACCTCCACGGCTACAGAGGAGAGCAGTGGGAGGTAGGAGAACGCCTAGGCTATAGAGGTGAGTTGGAGGTCGAGGAGGGGAAAGGAGGGGGGAACCAACAAGGAGACTTACCTTTGGCTATGGTGGACCTTCATCTTCAACTTCCTGGTTGACGCTGAATCAAGAACGCCCCTGCAGGGGTACCAGTTGCACACGGACTTCATCCGGAGGGTGGCTATAGTGGAGAACTCTAACGTTAAGGAAGACCTGGGCACAGGTGGGGTCCATGCATATGCAGTCATCCCCCATCTGTGCCTCATCCGACAGACTCTATGGGCAGTGAACCCCCCTTCCACTAAAATGCGAATCATGCGATATCCTGCCCTCCCCCTGTCCTAAGCATGATGCCTTCCTACCCAAGGCTCCCCAAGAATCCACAATCCCAACTCATTCCCCCAATGAGAATTACCACGGACCCCAGCCTGGATGAAGCACCACCCGCAGGCATCATGAGATACCTGTGGGATGAAAGTACCCAGTACCTATCCCTTACTGACACCCAGTGGGTGAAGTTTTTTTTTGCCAGTTCTCTTTCTTGTTCAAATGTTCTTGTTCCGTTTCAGCTGCAAGGTTCTCCACATTTGGGAGGTGAGCCAATAGTGGCCCAATACACTCATCTGCTACAACTTATAGCTTTATAACAGCAAACTTGCATGATGCGGAGTGAAGAATGAATGACGAATGGAGAATGCAGCGGACGAGTCAAGGGTTGGCAACTTAGTCAATTCTTGTGGATGGAGGGGACAGGCGCGATCCAAGTGATGTATGGAAACTGACAGGGCCAACCAAGGGAATTCTACCTGCAAACAGCCGCCACGACGGCTGGGCATTGATTGACGTTCCCCGCAAAGTAGTCACAAGAAACAACACAGAGAATGGCAGGCCCGGACGACTGAACACAGCAGATCACTGGCCAATCACTGTGGCATCCTTTGTCTGCGAAGCAGACACAACTGTCTGTGTGTGTGGAGGCCGCACACTTAACGCATACAATGGAGAAAGGAAGACAACCAATACATCGTCACGTATAATCCAAAGGGAGCATAAGCAATTGTTATGGCCATTTCCTAAACCACTGACCCTTTTCCCTATCCTAACCTATTTAGCGCCATCTACATCCTCCTGCCCAATCCCCCCTCCTCAAGTCATTGACCCTCTTGGCACTCTTTCCTCGCCAACTATTTTCATCAGTGGGAGTGACATCTCCCGTTACACTGCTGAGTGCTCTGTGTCATCTGAACTGAGGTCCTACCAAACGGGATGACTCAACCGTGATCCATCGGTTGGTTGTTTTTCCTTCAACTTCGCCGTCCTTCGGTTGGCTCCAATCCCCTCTACCAACCCTAACCAAGGAGTAATTACTAATTAGCTGATCAATTCTGCCCTTACTTGTGGAGGTCCCTTGGTGGAATTCACACTGCACACCAACGAATACCAGCTAGCGAGGCTGATATGCATGCCTGAGATTGGTTCCCAGTCCATCCATATCCTTACGACGAAACCGCGGAAAAAATCAGCGAGGCTATGTTGCATGTTAGCAGATGTCAGACCATTTTTTGTTAGAACCCCCCCCATACCATACCGCACTCTTTCGATCTTCTAAAGAAAACAATAGACTACACTCCAGTACAAGGAGCTGACACAGTGTGAGTTGACTCAATTCATTGTTTTTTTGGCCAAGGCCACTTTGCTTGGTGGCAATGGCTGGAAGTCAAGGACAAACAGATTGCGGAAACAGTGTCTGCACAACCAAAGTAAATATAGAGAAGAAGGTTGGATTCGGAGAGACTGTAACATAGTGATGCAACAAGGATGTGGTTGTTGAGAGACTGGAGGGACTCAAGAATCTTGCACAGTGCCGTGAGACATGCCCGGAGGAGAGGAAAAGGGGACTGAGATTCGGAATGGTTAGGGGAACGGGAGAGAGATCTGGCATGGTTTAATTCGTGGATAAGCAACTTTACCACAATAATAAATTAATAATGAGTTAATAAATATTAAATAGTAACAAGTTAGTAAGTTAATAAGTTAATAATCATTACTTGAATCACACTTACAAAGTTCACATGCACAATTGAATGAATGGAGATTATGAGACTTGGAGCTAGGCACACTCCAATAGAAGGGAAATGTCTGAATCACATCTCAGAGAGATATAAATGTCTAGAAATTTGTAATTAGCGGATATAAAAAAAAAAACAAGGAGGGAAATGTCTGAATCACAACAAACATTGCATATTCACATGCAAAGGAACAGTGTGGGCCAAGCGAAGAACCTTTTTCTTTTCTTTTTTTTTTTTTTTTTTTAAATTGACCAAAATGGAACAATAACAGATGACACCCCGAGTCCACCAACATCAATGAGACCCATAGTCCAACCCAGGCCGGTCATTCAGCCTGCAGCTGAAAAGATTTGAGGCGCATGAATAACAGTAGAGCACTACCTGTAGAGATGGAGGCCAGATCCATCCAGTGAATTGTGACAAGTTCCATGATTGGAGCATCTCCTTGGGCAACCATGCATTCGCACTCGCAACTGGGCTTCTGGTTCCCATTCAAGGACACTCCCAGCTGTTACAAGGCAAACGATATTATCACAGACATTCCGTTGATTCAGATGGCATTGAAAACAACGAATTTTAATTTAATAATTTATTCGTACATCGAGGTCCTGGGCACCCTGCCTGGGGTGGCTGGGCCACCCTGGTCGGGTAAAACATGCTGGTTTTTTTTTTTTTTTTTTTTTTTTTT